>JAZKJV010006858.1:0-173007 GCA_037367405.1 Ottelia alismoides | reverse complement strand
CACTTCAAGTTTTTCATATGTGACACTAGTTTTAAATCAAATTTAATAGTTTACATGTCAAGTAACATGTAAACTACTTATATTAGTTATATAAAGTATAAATGGTAGTAATAAAATCATTTATACTTATTAAATACTATTAAAAAATCATTGGAAAAGGAATAAAATAGATCATGGGACGACCCATGACGAGCTTTGGACAGAGGTTTTTTATCTCGGCCCGTCTTTAGGATAAATTCATATCTTATCGGCAGATCTTTTTTCATGCACCCAATCGAAGGATTAAATTCTTATTTAGGGCAGGTCCTTTTTACATCGACTTATTTCTGACTAGAAACATAATCTAAAGCTAACATCATGTTGGCATATGCATGATATAAGACAAAACCTTTCCAACTTGTCCCAAAAGCATAATAATGATTATGATAATCTGAATCAATCACCGCAGGCAAAGAAATCGATTTCTTTAATAACAAGTAAACCTTAATTTAAGCGAGCAAAACGACAATCCCCTCGTTTGCTAACGTGCTTCGCGGGTATATTTTACGATATCTTCTCACCCCCCACTTCCTCCCGGCATCGTAGCTTTCGAGCTCCGCCTGCTCATTCATCGTAAAAAAAGGCAGTGGCACTTGTGCAATTTCCGCATAAAGAAAGGACCACTTGGGCGGTGGCCTTGTGCTTCGTGTGTGGGGGGCCTGCGGGTCGGTCGGGACGCGCCGCAGGACAGGAGCACGAGAGCTGCGCTGCGCTGGCCATAAACGGCTCGGAAACCCAGATTTTTGATGTCGCTATCCCATTCCAATTATATTGATATTAATTATTGGTAATAATAACTGCAGAGGTTGGATAAAAATATAATAATGGATACGATAAAAATGATGGAATTGTGATTTGATGGCTGTGATCAAGAAATCTACACAGAAGCAGTGATGCAGAAATGGATCTGCCTGATCCGGACCACCAATGCGATTCACGAGCCCGAATAATATCCACAATTTGGCTTGTTAAACAAACAGGTTGGATCTAAAATTTGGCTTGTTAAATAAAGGGATTTTTATCTGACAGATCCTATAAATTTTGTCAATTACCTCTACGATCTTTGAAACAACCTAATTCCCCCCTCGATCCCGTAAACTTGTCAACTCTTACCTCGTGAACCTTACGGGCCCGTTCGGTTCGGGATGGAGGAATAAGGATGGGGAATAAGGGGAATAAGGGTCTATTCTTTGTTCGGCTGGAGGATAGGAATAAGGAGAATAAGGTGAAATAAATGTATGTAAGGTGAGATAAAGATAGGAATAAGAGTGAAATAAGATGGAATAATGGGGAATAGTCGTACCACTGGGAACCGTGTCAGGAGGAGAATTGGCCCCTTATTCCAGGACTTATTCTCCAATCAAACAGGGTTGTCTGTTTGAAGCTCGTGAGGGTTCTTGAGGTAATTTACAGGACCAATGGGGTAATTACGTTGTACAAAAGGTCGTAGATGTGATTTAAAAAATTTATAGAGTCTACCGGGTAAAAATCCCTTAAATAAACATGTTGGGCTTCCGTCGGACTCCGCCTAAATCGATGAGCTCATCGACCTGACCCGAATGAGGATCCAATGGATAATGAATCAATATAATTATATTTTTGTTCTTAAATATTAAGACCAATCTCTATTATGTATCTACACATGATGTCTACTTGTTTTTCTCACAACAAGCTCATGGTTAGTATTTCTCCATCTTCATTATTACGTCACTTACTTACTATGTGATGACTATTTCCTTTCCATCATTCATTTTATGTGTCTCTCACATGCTGTTTTTTTTTCCATGGATCCATCGTTCATTTTATGTGTCTCTCACATGATAGTTTTTTTATCCATGGATCGTTAATTTTGAATCGTTACTTTTGATCTATATGTTGCTTGCGATGTCTATTTGCCATTATTATTATATTACTTACTATTGTCTGCTAATTGCCTTTGTTAGTTTTTTTTTCATTCTTCCATCCTATTTTTTTTAAATTGACAGGCAAATTGGAATTCAAGCCCATGCTCAATGGGATGGATTGAGCCGTGAGCTGATTTTAAAAAGGGATTTTATCACTTATGCCCCTCCGAGATATCGCAATATCAGTTATGCCCCTATCTTTTTGGTAATATCAGTTGTGCCCCTCACTTCTTTCTCCGTTACCATTTGTGCCCTTCCGTCAGATTGACCGTCAATGAGTTGACTTAACCATGGTTTTTTCAAACCTTGGTGAAGTTAAGAGGGGTATTATTGTCCAGACTCATCTTCTTCCTCCTCTTCCCCCATCTTCTTCTTCCCCCTCCAACCTCCTCCTCCTCCCTCTCCGCCCGGAACCCCCTCCAACCTTGTTGAAGAAGATCCAGACGGCCTTCATTCGGCAGAGAAACTGTAATAGATCAGACCGATGATATGGTGCTCCTTATGCAGCGTCGAAGATCCTCGAGAAGGATTAGATCTGATGGCAGTTGCTCGAAGGTATTCCGATCAGATGTTGTGGAGCTTGATTTGCTTCAGGACAAGCTGAAAGGCGACGGGTCGGTAGTGGTCCTGATCGACACCAAGTTCTTGCAGGTGTATGATTTGAGCGGATATGCTAGATGGGTCTCCATCCTCCAGATCTAACACCTATGATTAGAAACGAAGCTCCAGTGTTATGATCTTAGGTCGGGCGTCAAGTACACAAGATAATGGACATGGACGGAGATCCCAAGCTTAGGTGAAGGAAGGGGATCAATCTCCGTCCATCGTACATGACAGGAGATGGGTAGGGATGAGAGAAGAAGATATGAAGAAGTGGATCGGATCGAATGACCACAAGGTCGGCGGCAGTACGGGGGCCAGATGGGAGGTGCGGGGGGCGAGGGGTGAGGTGCGGAGGGCGAGGGAAACCGGGGGAGGGGGTGCGGGTGGAGGAGGGCAACCAGGGGAGGGGTGCAGGGGACGGAGGGGAGACATGGGGCGGGGGCGCCGGGCCGGGTCGGCGGGGCAAGGGGGCCTGGGGGCGTTGGGCCGGGTCGACGGGGCAAGGGGGGCGCGAGGCAAGGGGGCATGGGGTTGCAGCAGGGGGGAGGTGGCATGGGTAGGGGGATGAGGAAGATGAAGAGGAGGAGGAGGAGGAAGAAGATGAACAGTGATTGGACTTTTCCATTCATTTGTTTTCATTTAATTCCTGATATGTCCCTAAAGTTAACATCCGTTTGTGTTTGGGATGGACGGAAACTAACTTGAGGGGTACAAGTGATATATTTGCAAGAAGTGAGGGGCACAACTGATATTATCAAAAAGATAGGGGCATAACTGATATTGTGATATCTCGGAGGGACACAAGTGATAAAATCCCTTTTAAAAAAGTTGTGGTTTTGACACAGTCCACTGCTCATTAAATTAAATGGGCCATTGGTCCGACCACCTTCGACTTGAGGTGTCCCGACCTGATGCTCATTCTTAATCGGAAGGTGAATAAGGAGTAATGATGAATCGATGATTTGTCATGTTTTTATACTATTTTTGAGCAAAATTCATACACAATCTATTGTATTTTTCTTGATTTGATTTATAATTCTCATGTCATAATGTTCACGCTCATTCCATTCAAAATCATCTAAAAAATGGTATAACATTCTTTGCAAAATATTTTAAAAAAAAAAGAAAAGAAAAAATAATAATTGCATTCTTATTTTTAAATTTATTTTGTCAATAAATATGGGCTTTGGGCCCATTTGAAGTCTTTAACACTTTTCTCTCTATTTCTTTAGGCTTGCTTGAGGAAACTTGATATAGTTCTCATCTCATCTCTCTTTATTTATAAAGTAGAAAGAAAAAAAAAGAAAAAAAATATTACTGATAAATTAGCTAGCATCAACATGATGTCAGCATCTAAAAATTTTGAAAAAGAAATAAAGGATGTTGACGTCAACATGATGTCGGCTCCTTCCTCCTCCTGCAACGCACAAAAGGGCATCGCCCCTTCCTCTCCAGCATTGCCTTGGCTGATGCTGCCTCCTCCCCTTCGATGAACGATCACCGTCGCCTCTTCCTCTTCGATGCTGCCAACTGCCACCCCCTCCCCTCCCTTGATTGTGCTTACAAATAGGGAGGGTCATGGTCAAGAAGAAGAACCCATTACTGGTTTTCTACCCTCCCTCCTCCTCTGCGCGCTGTCGTCGCAAGCTACCCCTCCGTCGCTCCTCTGTACATCCTCTCTCCTCTCCTCCACCATTCCTCCTACCACCACCATCCTCGCATCGCCAAGCTCCATCGTGCAAGGTCGCACGGCTATAGCCCTTGGTCAAGGAGACCAAGATGCTTTTTGTGAAAAAAATATTTTAAATTATTTTGGATCTAAATATAATTTTAGAAAATATTTGATTATATTTGGAATTTTTTATTTTTCTTACATTCTACGATATTTGCATTTTTGTTCAAGTTTTTCTTAATCTCATTTCAGTCCTCACATACCATTCTGTATTTTCTTAAAGTTTCTTATTTTTCTACGCAACTTTCTCATTAAACAGTTAGATTAAAAAAATTCATTTCTATCATGACTCTTTTATTTAATTACAAACAAGCCCTTAACTTTAGTTTTATTTACATTCAGCTCATGTAATTTCAAACAATTACACAAATGCCCCTAACACTTCCAAAAATCACCAAAAATAGCTAAAAAATCAAAAAAGCCATTGCAGAACTGCTTTCACCGCTCCACAAAATGCTAACTAAAAGCCGAACGAAGGCGAGATTGCTTCTTCTTTTCCATCTCGATAGATTGTTCGATGCATTACATACCAGCAGAGATCAAGGAAGACGTTCCACAGCTTATTGTGAGCTAGACTTGCCTGTCTGATCACCTGATTTATGAGAGAATCAATGAGAGTAGTGGTGCGGCTCTGAAAAGGCATTTCCCGACACTCTGACATCCCACCTCTGTGGGGTTCTTCCCCCGCCTTGTGGTTTCGTTGATGTTTAATTAGCTCAAGATCTTTCCCCTGCCACCTTCACTATTGAAGAAATATCTGGTCAACACCACCCACTTCTAAATTCCCAAAAAAATCATGTGTGATCATTATGATGTCTAGAACCTAGTGACAGAGATTTGGATACATTTTAAGGTACAAGGAATAAAATTAAAAATAGAGTTTTGATTTGGATCAATAACGTCAAAAATATCCTTATAAATACAATAAAAATTCACTTAAAATGTATGGATCGATCCTCTACTTATCATATACTTATTTTAATATTTCTTAGCTTATAGTTGAATAAAAATTATCTGAAATCCATCGATTTCCACACGTGCCCACAATGACACTAAAATTCACTTCTTAACACACGAATAATTGTGGTTTCATTTTGGTGCCATTGTTGGAGACTCGACAACTTATGCCATTTATTTTGGTATTTTGATATTTTTGTAAATTAATTTCATTTATCTTTCATTTCATGTGCTAAAAAATCAAAAAATAGTGGATCTCTCTCATTCTCTCTAGCTCTAATTCTGGATCCAACAAGCCACATATTGTAACATCTTTCCAATCACTTAGACATTCCTAGATGCTTGCATTTGTCTGTCTATATAAAAAATCCTGAAAAACGTAAAATCAACTTCTTCTTTCCGCAGTAATCTCTGTAGTCTCTCTCCCTCTGCTCACTAATTAAATAAGATTACTAATTGAGTTGCTCGCTTAATCAGACAAGTCTTAAAAGTCATCACGCGACTCATTGGAAAGCGGTCTAAAGTGCTTGAAGTGCTGCACGTTGTACACAACTGCACGTGCACAAATTAAATCTTAGGTTAGATCCAAAATCCTTGTAAATTTTTTTACTACTATATTTTAAAAATGACTAGCTACTTCTCAGTGAGGGAACTACGATCTCCCTTAACATACTGGATGGTTCAAGGATAACGCTTAGGGCATCGCCCTCAAGTAATACATGTAGTCATTTTATGATCCATACTTACACCCATACTAGGTTAAAGTAGATGCAACTAGCTATAAAAATTTAGGTCATTCATTATTTCATAATTAGGTTCATCTGGACTACTGGTATGTTTGATTTGTACTACAATAAAAAAATTTAAAATTTGAGATGATAAATGCTTCTAGCGACTCACGTGTGTTGGTGAATCGATCTTGTTTTGTGTGTGTCTTGTGCTTCGTGTTTGCATTGAATTTCCTCTCCAAAATGACTCCTAGTGAACAAATCTATGCCAACGTGAGGAGTATGTCATATACCAGTTCTGCACTGCAATACCCAGACTACTCTTCACATTATCAATCATCTTATGAGGAAGATTTTTACTCGAACTATGTAGATTCATAATCAAATTTTAGGATACAATCCAACTGCAATTGGGGAAATCAACCCGGCCCATTTGAGTATCAACAAATTCAAGACCCTCCACAATTCCAATCATTCTCCTATCCAAGTGTTGAATCATACAACTCCGGAATGTACAACCAATCCGAATCTTGGTATGGGCTTACATCATTAACTTATTGCATCCCTTCTCGACATCAACCACTTGCCAACGAAGTTCAGGAGACAATCGTTGATGGTAATATCCTCTTGAATTCAATGAAAACCTTTGAGATGGATATTACTTGACAATTCGCTAAAATCTATGAACATCTATTTGCCAATCAACTCATGATTTTCATATTCAATGGTTGAGAATATGCAGATTTCTAACCAGGAAGTTATCGAACTTGACTCAGCTTGGGACGAATTGTAAAACATAATAATATATCAATCTGAGTATGAGTAGGGATGAGCATGGAGCTGGGCCGACCTGGTCCAGCTCGAAGCCCAACCCGGCCTAGGCCCAGATGAACACCAGGCCGGGCTTGGGCCTAAAATTTTTGGGCCAAGCTCAGGCTTGGATCGGCCCAGCCCAAGAGCCCGAACCCTTTCCCACATCATACATGCATGAAAACTCCCATCTATTTCATGTGCACTCTATTCTTGTATCTAGTCTTCACAAATATTTATAAATCAAGAAAGTTAGGTGTGTGACATATGAGTTGCTGATCATTGTATTTCAATTCAGAATTAATTTTCCTTAGCTAGTCTTTGGTTTAGATTATGTTGGTTATTCTTGAATTTGTTGGTATTTATTTTTCAATCAAAATATTTTCTATTATTGAACCTTTACCCAATATGGGTCTTATGCCTATTTTTTAAAATGTACGGTCCGGTGCACCTATTGTTGTTAACTTGGTAAGTTTGTTTCACTCTTTCAATTTATATACATGCGAGACATTCACGGTATCTAGCATTGAGTGCACGTGTGTAAAATGAGAAATCTTCGGATTTGGTAGAATTGAATCTTACTTGTTTCACAAGTATTATGGCACATGTTTTAAACAATTTTGGCTTGTATAACTTGAGTAGAGATTAACTTGAAACAAAAGGCTAATAATCTCTAATGGGTGGAGATGGGTCGGGCCTGGACATGGGCCGAACAAAAAAATTCGTGGGCCTAAGCCTGGCCCAAGGCCCAAAATTTTTAAACGGACTTGGGCATGGACCCTTCAGGGCCCGACTCAGCCCGACCCATGCTCATCCCTAAGTATGAGGAAAGCATTCGAGATGAAATTAGGAGATTTTTTATGGAAAAATAACGAGATAAAACAGACACAAATTTTTGAGAACCACATCAAATTGAGGATATTAATGAACATTTTTGAGGAATAATCGTGGATACCAATTCTTCCAGCCTCTAACTCAACAAGATCTTGAGCCAAATGATTTTTATGCAATCAAAATGATCCTTTTGCCACAATGTTCAGGCCCAATTTTATTTGATAGACCCATTGGACAACTGGTCAAACTTAAACCTTTTGCCATGAACTATGATGTTGATTGTGAAAGTTCTGATGAATTTCTTGAATGAACTATGATAATTGATGATCATGAGGTTAACGTAGAGGCTGATATCATTATCGTGTGATGAATCATGTGATTTTTATGAGACTCGTGTCATGAACCTTCCTCCATTTGGTGAAATTGTAATTTTTGAGTTGAGTTCCATTTTTTTCCTCAAACTTGTACTTTGGTTAAGGGATGATGAATTTTGAGGATGAATCTTAGAACAATGACGATGAAGAAATGGAAATGAAATTTCATAATGAAATTAAAAGTGATTTTGAGAATGATGAAATTGAATTTGATGATGAGGTTGAAATTGAATCTAAGTATTTTGAATCCGAGGAAAGACATGAGAATGATGATGGACATAAAGATGAATACGATAATAAAATTGAATTTGATTATGAGCATGATGATAATTTTGAGAAAGATATGAAATTTGAGATTGAGTTACCACAACATGTGTTGCTTCTCACCCCTGACTAGATGTCGGAAGTCCTCCCCGATGACTCTCTCAGGGACGAACACATAATCTTCTACTACAATAGCATGACCTCTAGTAGAGATGACCTCTCCTGCTTGATCGTTCACTCGCTACGAGCATCCCTTGATATCATCTTGATTTTAGATCAAGACGACTCGTTGTCTCTTGATAAATTTTGGTTTGAAAATGAAGAGCTCCTCAAGGAAATCGAAGATGGACAACCAACTACCACATTGATTCTGCCATGGCATGAACCATCTTGTTGGTCGATTGAAAATGAGGCACTAGGAAAAGAAACAATTCCTTCGAATGATATGGAGAATTCACATATTGACAATGAGCATGAGCAAATGTCAAATCCGAGTGTACATACCACCCTCCCGTCCTTGGACTTTCAAGTGAACACTCATTTCACGTAAAATAGTTCAATAGCATGATCAAAACCTCTGAGCTTTGTGACACAAAGGAGGGCATCAAGGTAGAAAATGTTGATGCAATGGGTGGAAATATCAAGGACTCATCTGTTGTGTTTAAGGAGAATGATTTCATTGATAACCATTTTCATGTGATGAACAAACACTTTGTAGCTTTGGACCATCTTGAACCCAACTACCAATTAGAGACACTGTTACCAAAACCTACTCCACACTTTTCATTCAAAACTTCACTTGAATCACCTGTATCATTCATCATACCGATAGAACCAATCACTCAGTCATACTTCATCCTGCTGGTATCATCCACCCACCTCGAGCTTCACACGATTGACTCCTACAAATCTCTTGAGCTAAATTTTATACATCATCGTGGATTTCTAAACACAGATTCCGCACATACTCGAGACACAGGGTATTCCTAACCTTGGAGCCCAGCTTGGGGAGTTAAAACCAGCAAACATCGTGGGATATCTCTCATAGTTATCTTTAAGGTACTATCATTTCTTTTCATTTTTTCTCTCACTAATTATTTCAAATAAGTATGGGGCAAACCCTATAAAAACAAACCAAAAAAAGACAAAATCACTTGGAAAATAACAAAAAAGTATCATTCATTTGTTACACCCTGCACCATCTTTCTTCTGTTGTCCTATATTTTTTCCTGCTCTACTATCACTATGGGGATATGGCTCCTGTTAAGAGGGGGCATCGCATTTCATGCATGTCATTTCTTTTTTATCACTCTTTGAACAAAAATATATTTCATTCCATGCACCCTATTTGTTTTACATTGCGTTATTTTAAAAAAAATCCTAAAAATATGTCTCTTTTTATAGCATTATTTTTCAAAAAAAAGATCATAAAAAGTCATATTTTTAAAAAATTCTCAAAAAAATCTTTGCAAAAAATTTTCGCATGTTTCACAAAAATACCAAAACATTTGTATATATTAAAAATCTCATATTTTTTACAAAAAAAACTTAAATTAAAAAAATAGCATTTTTTCAAAAATCTAAAAATATTTTCCTAGTTTTCTCCTAAATCTCTATCAAGGGAAGAGAGTGACTCTCAATTTCAGGTTAAGAAAATTCAATAATTTAAGTTCATGAACCGCTTATCTTCTATAAGTTTGAGTCTGTCAGCAAACTTGTCTTGTACATGTATCTAAAAGTCACATTTTATACGTGTACACCCTTGATATCCAATGCCACCAAATCCTATCAAAAAGAGAACATAATAAGGAATGTCTATTCCAAAAATGCAAATGCAAAGCAAAGATCTACCAAAGAAAAATATACTCAAATAACCTAACTTTATCAAATAAGCCAAGTGGAAAAACAATGTTGCTACTAGTTTAAAAGAGGCCAAAAGGGTCCATGGTTATACTTTGTAAAAATAAAAAAATGAGAGCAACGGACCAAAGTGGACTACGGAAAAACCTCAGAAAATCCAAGTTATCAATAAGTTGCACTCATATTCTTTTGCTGACAAATTTAAGTGAAATGAGAATAAGCCTAGACTTAGAGAGAAGGCATTAGATTATGTGAATCTCTCGATACATTTCTTATGGTTGTATGATTTACTTGCCTCGCAAATTGGGAAGACATATAGCATTCACACACAGTTCAAAATCAAAAAGAGAATATATGTTGATCGGGATGATCTGAACTCAAGGACTGTAGAATTGAATACTAGAATCTAAAAGGAGTCCAAACACATTATTAATCTAAAGATTGACTCAATCTATGTTTGTTATTTGTTCAAACTTCTCTTAAAATTTCAAGACTTGTGGGTGTGTCTGCCGCAATCCCGCATTATGTATTCTTTAATTTTTTTCTATTTTCCTTTGCATATCATTATTTTGCTCGGGACTAGCAAAAGTTAACTAGGGGTTATGATGAATCGGTGATTTATCATATTTTTATATCATTTTGAGCAAAATTCATAAGCAATCCGTTGCATTTTTCTTAATTTAATTTATAATTCTTATTTCATAATTTTCATGCTCATTGCATTCAGAACCATTTAAAAATTGCATAACATTCTTTGCAAAATAATTTTAAAAAAGAAAAGAAAAAATAATAATTGCATTCTTATTTTTATATTTGTTTTGTCAATAAATACATGCTCTGAGCCATTTAAAGTCTCTAACATTTTTCATTTTTTAGGCTTGCTTGAGGAAGTCTAATAGGGTTCTCATCTCTCTTTATTTACAAAAAGAAGAAGAAAAACATTACATTACAAATTAACTGACGTCAACTTGATGTCAGCATATAAAATATTTAAAAAGATAAAGGATGCTGATGTCAGCTCCTTCTTCCTCCTCTTGCAACACACAAGGGGGTGTCACCCCTTCCTCTCTCGTGTCGCCTATTGTCGCCTCCTCCCCTTCAATCAACGACCATCATGGCCTCTTCCTCTTTGACACCACCAACTATTGCCCCCTCTCCTCCCTCAACTACGCCTACAAATAGAGAATGGCAATGGTCAAGAAGAAGAACCCATTATGGTTTTCGCACCCCCCCCACATCCGTGTGCTGCCACCGCGAGCTGCCCCTCCACCGCTTCACCACTCCTCCTCTCGCCACCCCCACCACTCCTCCGACCAACGTCATCCCTACGCTGTCGAGCTCTGTCGTGTAAGTCCGGCCACGGCTCCATCCCTTGGTCAAGGAGACCAAGGAGCTTTTGTGAAAAAAATATTTTCAGTATTATTTTGTTATTCTAGATCTAAATATAATTTTAGGAAATGTTTGATTATAGTCTATAATTTGTTCATTTTCATATTTTTATATTCTAGTACATTTGAATTTTTAGTTCAAGTTTTTTTAGTTACATTTCAATCCTCATGGATCATTCTATATTTTCTTAAAGTCTCTTATTTTCTCTGCAACTTGCCCATTAAATAATTAGATTTACAAAAATTTTACTTTTGTTCGGACTCCAAACATATCCTTAACTTTAGCTTATTTACATTCAACTCTTGAACAATTACACAAATGCCCTCAGTATTTCCAAAAATCACAAAATAGCAAAAAATCCAAAAAATCTCAGAAAATTCATGTACAATGCTTATGATGTTAAAACCTAGTGACAGAGGCTTCGATACATTTTAATTATCGGGAATAAAAGTTAAAATACAGTTTTGATTTGGATCAATAACATTAAAAATACCCTGGTAAATACAATAAAAAAATTATATAAAATGCTTGAGTCCCTATGGATCGATCCTCTACTCGTCCTACTCTTATTTCAATATTTCTTGGCTTGTAGTTGAATAAAAAATATCTGAAAGCCATCGGGTTTCATGTTTTCCCACAACAACACTAAAATTCACTTGTTAACACACAGAACATCGCGGTTTCAAGTTTACATGTCCAATTTTTGACCTTACGGTTTTGTTTATATGTTGAACTGATTATGTAGAAAATAGTTGGATGAGGTTTTATTGAGTTGATTTTATTTTAAAAATAAGTTGGATCGGATTTTATTGAGATGATTTTATTTAAAAATAAGTTGTTGGTAGGATTTGAATATATTATCCTTCTTTAAATAAAATTTATCTATTTTAATTGCTTCAAAATCATTATTGTTTTGACTATTTTGAAATTCAAATATTTAGTGTACATTTATATAATTATTTTTGCGATGCATATATGCACATGTATATTTTTTACTCATAATATACATGTGTGCAGTTGATGAATGCGAAATTCGCCTCTTTAATAATCGTAAATTGTAGTATAGGAAGTGAATTTCGGTCGATCAAAATACCACAAGCTTTGAATGTTGTGGAATATTTTTACTTGGCAATTTTACCAAGGTCGAACACAGGGAATGGTGATTCTTAGTTGCGCGATTTTAAATCAAATTAAATAATTAATAAATGCTCGATTAATTTTGTGTGGATAAAATATACAATGCTATGAGATGCAAATGTAGGGAAATATATAGAGATGATTAATTTGGTCCAGGATCTGTGATTTTTCATGATTTAAATCATCAATTAATAAGTCAATTAATCCTCAAAATCACATCACAGATCGAAAGAGATTAGGTCCACGAATGTTTGATAATCAATATTTCAGAAGAGGTCAAACAGATTAACGTATCGAAGTTTTATCCTGCAAGAATTACTCGACCCTTTCCCTGTAAATCACCCCTAAAAGGAATTAATATCTTTATATCAGGTGAATCGTGAATTCAACCATTGGTCTAATTCCTTGAAAATAACGTTCAAGCATCAGCAGATCAATCTTAACATCTCCTTAAATAAAGTCTCAAGGAATTAGATTAATTTTACCTTCTCACGTATACCCCTGCATAGATCAATTCATTAATTAAGAAGATCAATAATCAAGAGTGACTTAATCAGACAAAATCTTCGAAAATGGGTCCCTGCAAGTTAGATCAACTTTTCTCAATAAAGTAGCATTCACATGTCAATTTTCAACTTGCACAAGTCAGCAACAATCCTCAAAAAGTAATCTTGACAAAGCAGCCATAAATGTGTCGACAATTTATGCAAAATGATAGAGCATGAAATAAGCTTCAAAATGACATATTATATGCTTAAAACGGAGTTCGTATGAAAAAGTTATGCTAAAATGAAATTTTAGGGACTAAACTATAAATAAAACAAAGCTTTCTTTCAAAGTAGTCCTTGGAGGGGCTTATCTGTAATTTCTGAATGTCGAAGGTGCCCCTGTGCAATTTCTCCAACAGCGGGGGTATATGTGTTATTCCAGGAAGATCTGAGGGCTTCTATGCAATTTTTCCAAAAGCGCACGTGCACAGCACGTGAACAGGAGGCTCGGAGGGGAGGCGAAGGCTCGAGCGAAGGCTCGGGGATCCCGAGCATGTGGGTCGGGCCCGGCCTCAGGCTCGGAACCCCGAACCGAAGACTCGGGTGACGAGGCGGAGGCTTGGTTGGGCGGGCTCAGGCTCGGTCACCGAGCATCGAGGTTTGGAGGGCCCCGCCACATGGCGCATCCTCAACCGTTGGATCAAGGGCCTCCTGCCCGATCCAACGGCAGTTGTACGCTGCGATGGAGGGCGGAGCTCGGGGGCGGCAAGGCCTTGCGCGTGGGGCGGCAGGCTGAGGGCGCGGAGGGCGGTACGGTCGGGGAGGCGCGGAGGAGGGGGCACGACCGGTCGACACACGACCGGCGGGGGGGGAGGTCGTGGCGGAGGCAGGGTAGCGGCGAGGCAAGGTGCTCCTGGAGTCGACGCACGACGAGTTGCGACTGGAGGCTTGGTCGGTCGACACACAACCGACGAAGCCTGAAGGCGGCGATGACGGAGTGGTCGCGGCAGTGGGGATGGGAGACCTGCAAAGTTAGCACGAAGAAAAAGAACGAAGGTGTCTGGGCTCGATGTCGAGGGCGTGGGAATGGGAGCTAAGCTCCGACCTTTGCAAGGTCGGAGGTGTGGTGGACCTGGGAAGGGCGTGAATAGGACTAATTCCTCTGGGCAAGGAGGAGGGCGAAGACGCAGACCTAGTGGTACAAGGGGATCGAGGAAGAGCGGGGAAATCGCCTGGGAAGATGGCCGCATTGTCGTCGTTCCTTGCTGATTTTCGCTCGACAGCCGGCAGCGCTCGAGCGGCGGATAGCTCTTCCACCAACAAGGAGTTGAAGCTCCTTAGATCACGCCGTCTCTGCACTTAGCCTCTTAACACGATTCTAGAGCTGTCACCTCCCTAGGTGCAAGAGCTCGAGTTTTGGAGAAAAATGGCGGATGGTGTTTGGAGCCGGCGAGGGGGTTGCTTTATAGGCGGTGTAGGAGGGTGTTACGCGAAGGTGGCGCAGGTGGTATGATGGCCGCGCATGGCGGCTTTGATGGTCGCATGCAACGTTATGCGTGGAGGAGGCGGATGAGGCTGGGGCCGTTGGGGAAGAAGACCATGGTCACGTTCTAGGCACGTGACCCAGGTTTGGTTGGAGAGAGAAGAAGTGGGGGTGCCATGTGGCACGCTCAGGAGCTACCACGTGGCGCCCCCAAAAAAATTTTCCAAAATTTAAAGGCAAAGAAAAATAGGAAAGAAATAGCAGGAGACCTCGGATTGAAAAATATTCTTTACGAAAGTTGTTCATCTCGTCGAGATCTACAACTTTCATGAAGGACGCGAGAGCAAAAGAGGTTACATGCAATTATGAAAATAAAATAAAAGTAAGAAACACACAACTTTTGTACAGACCGACAACGGACACTTGAACTTGGTCAGTTTCTTTGATTTCAGTTTTGATCTGGATTTGGATTTTCGTGTCATTTAATAAAACTTTCATTAAAGAACATAAATAAAAAAAGAAATAAAATTAAAAGGATTAATTATGTACATAAAAACTCAGATCAAAATAGGAAAAAAGTCAAAATGCGCAAAAGAGGTCCAAAACCCAACTTCCACATATGAGCTCCGAATTTAACGAAATAGTCTTGTTTTGAAGGTATTTGAAAATGGAGTACTTTAAAAGTGAGTAGACCAAAATCGGACACTGTATGTGGGAGATATGCTCATTTTAGTCTGTCAGATGTGAAATTTGACTTTGGGATTATTTGACACTTATTGGGGTTAGTATTTTTTTATATTTTTATTTAATAAGGTTAGTAATATCTACACAGTGGAAGTGGTTTTGGGTCAATCGGAGTTAGGATGAATTAATTAAAAATATGAGAAGTTAGCAGCTTTTTGGGCTAATTTACACTTGGGATTTTTAATACAATTTATGCATGATGAAATGCAGATATTATTTACATATGCATGATGGCTAATAATGCTCTATTAATGATTAATTACAAGTGGATGATGGGGGACAGAGCCTAAATGACCAATTTTAGCATGATGAATACGAGATTCATCATACCCCTATACTTAGACCATGCTCGTCCCCGAGCATGAATGAATGACTTAATTGAATACATCTCTGACTGTGCATGTGAATTTTCCAGGCTTAATTCATAGAAGACCCTTAATTTGAGTGATCCTAAAATTCTGGGCTCAACCAAGCTTTAATCAAAAGGAACCCAACTTCTCTAATTTTCAGACTCTTTGTTTGTACATATAATATAAGGATATGATTTTAAGTGTATTGCATTTATGAGAGTCAAGTCTAGACATCACCCAAAGATCTAATCCAAGAGACTCTCCTCTAGACCTAATCTCCAACACTAGGGAATAAGTCTATTCTTGCTTCAGTCAACCGTCTCATTAGTTTGTCAGACTTGAAAGTGTAGATGGACGGCCAGATGATGGAGGGCATAGGATTGTGTCTGATTTTCTCTCCCTTACATTGGAACAAGGTGCCTCTCGAGTGCCTTATTACTCAACACAAGTATATTTTTATTTTGTTGATAAATGTGTCCATCAAGAGAATTTGGAGTCGTCTGCACTTGTTTTTCTGGGAGTACACTGAGGTGTGTCTCTTTTGAGTATCAAAGATACCTTCGACACCCAGACTTGTATCGCTTACGATGCAGAGCCCTTTCTGTGGTGTCAGCCCGACTCCTTGGTCCTAATTAGCGCTTGGTCCAAGTGGACACTTTGAAAATGTTTGGGAGCGCTCGCCATTGGTGGAAGCTCATTTAGAATTTGTCTTTGGATGATAGAGCTTTTCTTTACATTTCTATTTTTTTGGCTAGCTCCTATGCTTTTACCAAAAGTTGGCGCACACTGATCAACAATTTTATTAAGTTTCATCACACCCTGACACTTAGGTTAATATCAAAAAGATAGCATATGAATCTTGTTCACATACTGGCGAGGGTTTTTTCTAACACTCAGGTTTTCTGAAGCTTTCATTAACTTTATCCCATCCTCGAATATCATTAGATCGGGTTCTAAACGCAAATCTCTAGTCCTAGTTCCTTAAGTGATATCTCAACTCATCTCATCAATCATGCAGTTATCGGGGTGATTGTGCTGATCATATTCATTTTGAAGGTAGAGATGAAGAGTGCAATATAGTGCTCAAATCTTTCGAACTAGGGAAGTGTGGATTATTAAGTTCAAAAATCCTAATGACTAAGGCAGGCTAACTCAGAATCTCAAGATCTCAGAAATCAAGTGTCCTCAAAAATCCTCAAGCCTTGAGTGATGGTGAATGTGTCAGGAATATGTCAACCAAGGAATGCATGAAATGCTTGATGAAATGCAAGACCATGAGTGCAATTTTTTGTTGGTGTTTTTGTTTTTGTTTTTTCTTTGTTTTTTTGTTTTTTTTTGTTTTTTTTTGTTTTTTTTTGAAAAACAGATATTATACACACTACTTGTATCCATCACCGATGTTAGATAAAAGCGATTAAAGTACGAGCTATGGATAAAGTAGATAAAATATATACAAACACCCCCCTATACTTAGCTTGTGCTATATCCCCATGGCACAAAGTGAAATGTTGACATAGCTCGTACTAAGTATAGATGGGTTAAAAACATAAAAAAGAGGAGAAGTGTTGTAAAAACAATGAAATCGGTCTCCTAAGTATCGGGGATCGAGAGCGGGTAGATGGATATACAGAAGAATGTAGGTTCCAGAGAGGTGTGCTACCTGGGTAGGTCAAATTTTCGTCAAAATCTATGCCCTGAGTGAAGGAGATATGTTCCACTTGTACTAATTGCTCGTTAGATTCGACAAAATGTTTAAGCAGCTGACTGTTGAACATAGATGTTTGCGTGCTATCTGCGGTCTCTGAGATCTCAACACTCCCATTATCGTGTACCTCTCTTACAATGAAGGGTCCCGTCCATTTTGATTTCAATTTCCCTTGGAAAATTTTCAGTTTTGCATTGAATAGCCAAACTTTCTGCCCTGGAACAAAGATCTTTGTTCGAATGTTCTTGTCATGCCATCTCTTTACTTTGTCCTTGTAGATGGTGCTGTTTTCATAAGCATGATTTCGGATATCAGACAGTTCATTCAAATTCATCTCTCGGTTCTTCTTTCCTTGGTGACAATTCCAATTAATCTTTTTGATTGCTCATTCTGATATATGCACGAGTTCTGTGGGCAAATGGCATGGCTTTCCATATACCATTCGAAACGGGGAGGTGCCCAATGGGGTCTTATAAGCCGTCCGGTAAGCCCATAGAACTTGGTCCATGAGTTGGGACCAGTTCTTCCTGTCAGGGCGGACAAGCTTCTGTAAAATCCCTTTAACCTCCATGTTTGACACCTCGGCCATGCCATCGGTTTGTGGATGGTAAGGAGTAGCGACACGGTGCTCGATGTCGTATTCCTTAGTCAACTTCTTCACCTCCCGGTTGACAAAGTGGCTTCCCCCATCAGATATTAAAACTTTTGGAATTCCAAACCTCGAAATAATATGATCTTTCAAAAAATTGCAAACAGTTTTGCTATCTGCAGCTCGAGTAGGGATAGCCTCCACCCATCTAGATAAATAATCAACCGCGAGAAGAATATATTCAAATCCTGGACTATTAGGGAATGGGCCCATAAAGTCAATGCCCCATGTATCGAATACATCACAGATGATCACTGGTTGCATAGGCATGGCATCTTTGGAACCAATGGTTTCTCCCATTCTCTGACAGACGGGGCACTACCTAACAAAATTGTAAGCATCCTTAAACAAGGTCGGCCAGTAAAATCCACATTGCAATATCTTCTCAGCGGTCCTATTTACAGAGTGATGTCCTCCCGCCTCCAAGGTGTGGCATAGATTGAGGATACTTTGGTATTCCTCTTGAGGAATACATCTTCTCCATATGCAATCCGGACCTTCATAGAAAAGGATCGGATCTTCCCAATGATAGTGTCTCGCTTCAGATATGAGTCGATCGATTTTGTTTCTGGGCCAACCTTGAGGAACTTCCTTGGTGACAAGATAATTCACCATGTCTGCATACCATGGGAGTGAGTCAATAGCAGAAATTGACTCGTCTGGGAAGGTTTCACAGATGGATTCAGATTTCGTAATTTTGTTATGTTCAATCCGTGATAAATGATCAGCCACGACATTCTTAAGGCCAGGTTTGTCCTTAATCTCCAAATCAAATTCTTGAAGCAGTAGAATCCATCTCAGAAGTCGTGTTTTTGCGTCCTTTTTGGCCATTAAATAGCGAATGGCAGAGTGGTCTGTGTAAACTGTCACCTTAGATCCTAGAAGTATTGATCGAAATTTTTCCAAGGCAAAAACCACAGCAAGCATTTCCTTTTCGGTCACAGTGTAATTTTTCTGAGCAGGGTCTAAAACTTTGCTTGCATAGTGAATAGCATACGGGATTCCATCTTTTCGTTGTCCTAATACAACTCCTACAGCGAAATCGGATGCGTCTTTCATGATCTCGAAGGGAAGAGACCAGTCGGGAGCTTGTAGGACGGGAGTCTCAATGATCCTTCTCTTGAGTAATTCGAAGGCTTCTAGACACTTATGGTCTACCAGGAATTTGATGTCTTTCCCAATAAGGTCAGTTAACGGTCGGGCAATTTTTGAAAAGTCTTTGATAAATCTCCTGTAAAATCCGACATGCCCTAGAAAAGTCCGTACTTGTTTCACATTTGTGGGTGGCTCTAGTTTCTTGATCACATCAACTTTGACAGGGTCAACCTCCATTCCCTTCTTGGAGATGACATGCCCCAATACAATGCCCTCTTTCACCATGAAATGGCTTTTCTCGCAAGAGAGCACCAGATTTACTTCCCTACACTTATGGAGGACTCGATCCAGGTACGCTAGACAATCATCGAATGAATCACCATGGACCGAGAAGTCATCCATGAAGACCTCCAGGAAATCCCCAACCATGTCGGCAAAAATTGCAATCATGCATCGCTGAAAGGTGTTGGGGGCATTGCAAAGCCCAAAAGGCATTCGCTTGAATGCGTATGTGTCGAAAGGACTTGTAAAAGTAGTCTTTTCCTGGTCCTCGGGGGCGATGGCTACCTGATTGTAGACCGAGTACCCGTCTAAAAAATAAAAGTATTCTCTCCCTGCCAATCTCTCCAGGATTTGATCAATAAAAGGCAGCGGAAAGTGATCGTTCTTCGTTGCGGCATTCAGGCACATGTAATCCACACAGACACGCCACGACGTAGGTACCCATGTCGTGATCTCCTCTCCCTCCTCATTGGTGATAATCTGAAGTCCCGACTTTTTCGGGACTACATGCAAAGGTTACACCCATTTGGAGTCGGAGATGGGATATATGAACCCAGCTTTACACCATTTTTCGATCTCAGTCTTAACCACTTCCCGTAAGTTTGGATTCAATCTACATTGGCATTCACGGGAGGGTTTAGCATTATCTTTCAAGTAAATATGGTGTGAACACAGGGCTGGGTTTATCCCTGGTAGATCAGACAATCTCCAGCCTATAGCCTTGTGGTTTTTCTCCAAAACATTAAGCAGGCGGATCTCCTGCTCTTCGGTCAGATGTGAACTGATAATGACCGAAAATTGTCCCTTTTTTCCTGTAAGGAAGGCATACTTAAGTGTAGGGGGTAATGGTTTAAGTTCAGGAAGGTCAATGATGTTGCTCGAATCTAGTCCCCTCAGTGATGCTTCTTGTTGTGATGTGGATGGTTGCAGTGTATCCATATTGGCCACTATTGTGGTTATTCCTGGGATCGGATCACTAATGATGGAATGTGGTGTGGCAAGCGCCGCGTCCGATTTGTGTACCTTACTCAAGGACTGTCCATAAGGGGAATGGACTGACAGGTCCAGAGGGGCCTCTGAGTCTCCTAGAGTATATGTAGATGCATGAATGAGCTGGCAGACTAAATCATCAACAATTTCCTCTCCAGATGAGGTTGATTCTATCATAGCGGTTGGGTTTTGTCTCCAGGGCCCAACTGTTGCTTCTGTAATTTCAGTCTCAGTGTCTGATTTTTCAGACTCGGTGCTCGACTCAGTGTCAAGTTTTTGGAACCTAATTTGCTGCATTTTAAGTTTAACTTTTCCAAACTGGATTCTCCCGGATATGTAATCAAATATAGCTCATGCGGTCCTAAGGAAGGGTTGCCCTTGTATCATCTGGGAATCTTTTCAATTTCTAGGGACATCCATGTCAAGAATTGTAAAATCCACTGGGTAGTTTTGTCCCTCTATGTTGATGATGACGTTTCGAATCTCGCCCCTAGGTTGCTTAGTTGATGTGTCTGCGAATTGAAGTACGGCTGCAGATTGCTTAAGAGGACCTAGATTTAGATGCTCATATAGGGTTGTGGGCATGAGATTGATGGAAGATCCATTGTATAATAATGTTCTTGCAAACTTGATTTCCTTGATGTGACTAGTGACAAAGTGAGCCCCCATGTCTCTTTTCTTCCTTGGCAGCTCATTTTTTATAAGACGAGATGTGGCAACTGAGAGTATGTGTTTCTTTGTTCAGCTAGGAGTTTGTTTGCTGGCCCTAGTTGGTGTGCATCTCACCTTCAGGTATCTTCGAAAAGCCGAGTCTCTTTCTATCATCTCGTCTAGGGACAGAGTGACCTTAATATTTTCCTTACTGATGCGGGCCATCTCTTCATCATTTTTTTTGGTTTTTTATGTTTTTCTTCTTTCCTGTCGTAAAAGCATGGGGGAAAGAAATGGATTTATTGTGATCAACATCATCACTTTTATTGAATGAAAATTTTCTTACAGGACTCGAACTCGGACTAAAAACAGGGAAATTTGTGGTCAGATGTGGCTAGTGTCTTGGTGGCATTTCTCTGTCTGACTCAGAGTCAGACTCTCCATTATATTCGGGTGGTGTGGGTGGAACTTGTTCTTTCTCCTCCTGTCTTCCTTTGTTAATTCCCCCAGGGTTGTGTGTATTGGTGGATACTGGGGCTATGTCTTCGTGTTCCTTCGCTCGATCAGGCATGGTTACGGTCCTTCTGCTCCTAAGAGAGATATGATAAGAGTTATTATTTGAGGAGGGCTTAAGCTCAGGTACGGAATAGTCAGAGATTAATACCTGATTGTGTCCAAGGCTATTTGGGTTAGCTTAGACTTGAGCTGGAATCACGGTCTGGGGTGCAGTCACCTCATCTCTCTAATGAGAGAGTGATGAACCTCAGTTTCATCATCTTTATTTCCTATAATTAACCCCCTTGCTTAAAGTTTTGTCAATAAAACCCAGTTAAAGTGTTGTAATTAACAGAGTCCTAAATAAATTAGAAATCACAAAAAAAATGACAAAGCAAAAATCCGTGGTATTTTTAGACTTAAAAATACCCTCAAAAATATTTCGGGCCCTTGTTTGATCTCTTTTCCAGTTTTATTCAACATGAAACTTGTAGATCTCGTCAAGATCTACAACTTTCATGTTTTGGGTTTTCTCAAATTCGGCCATCTTGACCCTTTAAAATCAAAAATACCTAAGGAATAATCTGATTGGGCCACGTGGCCCAATCTGGGGGTGCCACGTGGCCCGCTCCTTCTTGTCTTATCCGCCTGTGATATGGACCGTCAGATCTCCTCCTGAGATCCAACGGTCCAAAACGTTCCACGCGCGCTTCAATTCCCTGCCGTCTGATCATCTCTCGCCCTTCATCTCAGCCGCTCGCTTGCGCCTCACCCGCAGCGCACCACGTGGCGTCTTCACATCCCTTCAATCGCGCTCCAGATCTTCGATCTCAACCGCACAAACCCGCTGCATCCTGGACCTTTCGATCAGACTCAAGGATCAATCTCGACCGTACGCCTCCGCCTGCCCATCCAGCCCGACACGTGGCGGCCACTTGGGCCCTCTGATCGTGCCGCCATCTATCTCATCATGGTCGTTGCTCCGCGCTCAATTCTCCACCGTTGGATCTCTAGATCCAACGGCGGAGCATCGTCGTCAACCTCCAGCATCCCACTCGCCCACGTTCTCCACCACGCGAAACCCTCTTCCCCTTCCTATTTCCCTCGTCTTCCCCGACTCCATCTCCCATCGCCAACCATCTCTCGGTCTCCCCCACTCTTCCCTCTATCTCGCGCATCACTCCAAGACCCACGACTCCCTTCCAGTCGTCCCACAGCTGCCCTCAAACCCACGTCGACCACCACCACTTCCGCCATCACCATCCTTAAATCAGCCGCCCCTCCGTCAAATCGAGTTGTCCACCTTTACGAGGGAGGGGGCCCAACCCTCCTCCGCCTCCCTGTGACAGAGGGAGGCGGCGCGATTGAGGGATAACGACCCAGCCTCCCCGGTGTCGACCCGTCGCCAAACACGGCGTCGTCGCGGCGCTCCGAGCCCGTCAAGCTGCTCCCAACGGCTGGGGGAGTTCAGCGATGACCCCGAGCTCCTCCTCGGAGCTCGAGCCCAAGCCATTCACGCCGCCATCGCTCAGGTAAGTCTCCGATCTCTTCTCTAATTTTTTATCTTCTTTGCTCGATTTAATTAGGCCTCTCGGGCCGCTGGCACTCTCCATTGATCACCGCTTAAGCTCCACCCTCGATCCCTCTTTCTCGCACGACCCTCCGCTCACCTCCTCCTTCCTCCAGACCCCATAGCGCCTCCGACCCATCTCCTCCGCCATCCACGGCGGAGGAGCAACCGAGCTCCCATCCTCTTCGCTCACTGAGCTCCCGTTCCATTCACACACGCGTCCCACTCTTGCTTCGGCTATGTACTAACAATGCAGGTCTTCAAACTCGCACGAGCCTTCAATGGTCGGAGCGTACGCTGGAGCCATCTTCGTCAACTCCGCATCAACTGCTCAGACTCCGACGCACATATCCAGAGGCTTTGGGACCTCCCCGGAGCTTCCATCTTCTCCGACGTCTATCTAAGGAGTTCTGGGGAGGTCGCCATCAGCTGATACCAAGCAGCGGAGAAGAGCCCCCGTCGCCGGAGCTCTACTAACGCCGCCAGCCGCAGATGAGGGAGAAAAGCAGCCACCGTTGGATGGTCCACCCCCGGTGACCATCCAACGGTCCAGAAGAATCCACGTCGCCCCGAAGCACCGTTACCAGCAGCCCTTGGATCATCACAATCCAAGGGCCGACATTCGGCCACGTGGCAGAGCCAGAGCTTCACCGAACCTCAGCCGCCGAGCCTCCAGGCTTGGGATGTCCGAACCTCTTCCGAGCCTGCAATGGGTCCGAGCCTCAGCTGAGCCTAACCGAAGCTCCTCCGAACCTCTGCTGACTCCGAGCCTCCTTCCGAGCCTAGGTCGCACGTGCCAGGCACGTGCGTACCTGGGAAATTTGCAGAGGAGCCTGACTTCTCCACATTTGCAAGCAGGTCCAAATCATGTGCAGTCCACGTGCATATTGGGCATTTTGCACTTTTGCCCTCGCGACTTTCAGCATTTGCAAAAATACCCCTGTGCTTGTGGACAATTTACAGGGAAGGACTCGTCTTTATTTTTATTGCATTTTAGTCCCTCCCAGGGACCTGTTTGTAGGTATCTTTTTATGTTTTCTTTCATTTATGCCCTTATCTTTGATATTGCATATCTTGAGCATAGAATATCCGATTCAGTTGATTTCAGTTCCGTTTCGAAGCTTGTTTGATGCACTTTTTAATGGCATGTTTAATTCGCAGTTCTGGGTACATGAATTCTGATGTGTTATTGTATTTACCATGTATCCCTTATTATTAACTTATGCTTTGTTCACTTCATCATTCAAGCTTAATATTTTAGGCAAATCTGGAATTGATTCATATTTTATTTGCTCATCATATTTGCTCTGACTTAGGGTATATTTGAGTGCATTTCATGGCATCTATTTGCATGATAAAAAGATGATTAAAAAAATGCATGTTTAATTTTAATGCATTGTTGTGTCTCTGCATGATTTGACCTATATGCCTTTAACTCAGCACTTAAT
The DNA here is from genome assembly GCA_037367405.1 of Ottelia alismoides. Lineage (NCBI taxonomy): Eukaryota > Viridiplantae > Streptophyta > Magnoliopsida > Alismatales > Hydrocharitaceae > Ottelia > Ottelia alismoides. Next base: position 148,426 of record JAZKJV010006858.1, on the reverse strand, counting down.
TAAATAAACTTAAATCCGATTAATACGAGAGAGGCTCGTGTCTTTGAGTTCGACCTTGGTTTCTTGCCAAGTAAAATAAAAAAATTAATGACCATCGCATTCTTATTTGACATGTATCAATGAGATGGTCTCTTTGATGAACAAAATCGGCCCGACTACGATGATGATTCCGAGTGCTAAAAACACTCTCTTAAAGGGCCGATTTTGTGGTTCGTCAAATGGCGTCGTTGCCAGGGACACGGCTCATTTCTTACATTTTTTGGATTTTTGTTTGTTTAATTTAGTGTTCTTTTTTTTATAGGTTAAATGATCACATATTTTGCACATAAAAAATTTTCTTTCTTATTTGATATCTAACCATTGTTCTTGTGGCAGGGCCCTTGATGGATCAAGGAGGCGAGGAGCAGGACGCTTCCCACTGCGAGGAGCCGCAGGAGCATGCTTGGAGCAAATAAGAAAAAAAAATGTCTCGCATTTTTTGTTTGCATGACTTGTAATAATTCGTCTTTTACAACGGTCTTCGATCGAAGACTCGCGATTGTAATCGAACGAATGTGGTTGTGTGGGGATCGTCCCCACTTGAGTGTCGACCTAGGACTAGGCACGCGGCTCTCCGAGCTCATTTTATTTTTCGTATTTTTACGTGCTTGATCGTAGGTAGGACACACTAAAATATAGACGCACGTAATCTCGCCTCAATTAGCCGAACTTAAATGGATATCATTCCCCGCTAATAGATGCATGATTAGGTGCAGTTTTATTCGACTTGCATACATTGATTTTGGTTTTCAAAACGGCCCTAGTTTTTTCGCGGATTTATCGTCAAATCACTGCATGATTTCTCGCTTAGCTTAGATCGCGTTTTTTTCATCGAATACATGTTTTTCTCGGCTTTCATTTCCTAGCTTGATCACCTAGGATTAATGGAAAATGAAATGAACGGTAGACGATGATTTCCTGATTGATGTGCTAACCTTAATTCAGTGATAATGCTAAATAAAATTGGGACTGTTAATTGCAAGTCAACAAAAAATGGAGTAGAATTCGGCTTTGGGAGAGCAACACCCGCGCATACGCCTTGATTTTCATTTCACATTTTTTCTCCGCGTAATTATCTAACGTTTTATCACCAATAAAACCGACAAGATAATCAACCAACCTTGGTTGATTTCATGTGTGAGTTGGTGAAACTAAGGGTTTGCTTGCTTGATTGAGCCATGTTGTTGCGTTACACACCCTAGAACCTTAGTCACTCCATTTCATCTCCGAAGATTCAACCGCTCATTTGTAGATCCATTCCTCTTCTTCGTTCACCTTGGGTCCCTCCAACATTAATTACCATCTTTATACTTAGGCTAATCTCAGCCTAAGTATAGGGGGGACCCGAGTCCCCGTGATTATTCTCTATTCATCTATCCTTGCCTTTATACTTAGGTTATTTCTAACCTAAGTATTGGGGGATCCCCTCTTAGCTCCCGTATATTCCTATATATTTAAATGGACCTATGTACTTGTAACATCTAGTGCTATGAGGACATAGCAAAGTTTAAGTATAGGGGAGTATACCGTATATACCGTATATTTACTTTAGCTATAATCTGAAAAATTTGAAAAATTTAAAACTTTTTGGCTAAGGTAAAATTCTTTGAACTAAGAGAACTCAAATGATTTCGCGGCTTTTCGATATTATGTTACGTTATTTTTATAAAATTATTTTCGAAAATGATTTTTGAAAATGTTTTGAAAACTTTTTATTTTGTGTGACATGGTTTTGAAAAAAATCGCCTTCTCTTTTCAAGGAAAGTTGAGTCTAACTTGTGTTTTAACCTTATTAAAATCCATAAAAATGAGAAAATCCTAAAAATCCTTTAAGAGTCATTGGTGACTACTAAACCCAATTAAGTCAGCCGCGTTTACTGAGGGTTCGCCCTTAGCAGATTGGATGGTTCAGAGGACATCGCGCAAGGCCCCGTCCTCAAGCAATGGGCTTCGGCTGGTACTTACATCCATACTGGCTGAATCGCAGTTGCTCAATTGAGTTTAGACAGTTCTGATATCTCTTGAAGTTCAAAAAAAATGAAATAAAAAGTGTGTCTTGTTTTTGAATGAAGAAGTTGGATTAGTCCTCTACACGTACACTTTCACCCAGGATCTGAATTGGTTAAGGAGACTTAGCTTTTGTGGTCTTTGAAATTTTAGGTTAACCAGCCTTAATACGAGAGAGGCACGTGTCCCTGAGTTCGACCTTGGTTTCTTACCAAGTAAAATAAAAAAATTAATGACCATCGCATTCTTATTTGACATGTATCAATGAGATGGTCTCTTTGATGACCAAAATCGGCCCGACTACGATGATGATTCCGAGTGCTAAAAACACTCTCTTAAAGGGCCGATTTTGCGGTTCGTCAAAGAGTCGATTTATGTCGACTCTCATATCATGAAGCTCATCCAGCACTCGCTGGAGTTCTGGAGAGATAGCAGAAGAGGAGGACCCTTGGCCCTACCTGGCCTGAGGTCGCTGATATTGGCCTTGTTGGCTTTGGCGTTGGTTCTGTTGTGGCTGAGGTTGCGGGTTCTGATAACCCGTGCGATATTGTTGCCTCTGCTGCGGTTGAGGCTGGTAGGTGGGCCGGGCTTGCGGTGGACGAGGGTTCGGAGTTGAGTTTTGGTCTGAGTGATTGACCGATTCCAAATTATACCAGACTCCATTTATATCCATGACCTGTGGAGGTTCCTCAAAATCAGTCTGAGCGGAGGTTTCATCAGTTTGTTGGGACAAGACTTGGTCTCCACCCCAATGGTTATGTTGTCCTACCCCTTGACCTTGAATGTAGTGAATTTGATGTATGGGTGTGGGGGGTTGTAGTCAGGGATGGGATCTTTGATACCCTTTCAGCCAGTTCCTCCATTTGTTTAGGCAATTTAGCTAATTTCTCCATATCAGATGATTTATGGAGTTTGTCTACCTTCTTATAAATCTTCTCAACCATAGTTAGCTTATCAGCTATTATTCCCATATCAGCACTGTGATCGGTTGTCAGATTATTCACCATCTTTTTGGAGCCGGCTATGTAAGCCCGGCTGGTGGTTTGTGCGCGGCTTGATTCAGCAAGTCTTTCGAACACCTTATAGATGGTGTCCTCGTGGTGTCCCATGTAGCTTCCTCCTCAGGATGCACTAACCAATCCTTGAGTCTCAGGGTTCAGTCCGCTCACAAGACTTTGGACCATCATCATTTTACTTATCTCGTGTCCTGGGCATTTCTGTACTAAGTCTGTGAATCTTTCCTAGGTTTCATGAAATGGTTCATTCGGGTGTTCGGTGAAACTTGTGAGCTTGATCCTCATTTGATTAATTCTACTAACTGGGTAGAATTTCTTTAAAAATAGAGTCTTGAATGTGGCCCATGTAGTGACTATTTCCCCTAGATTTTTCAGCCAATAAGCCGCCTTATCAGTCAAGGCGAAGGGGACGGCTCTCAACCTTATGTAGTCCTGGCTAACCCTCGGGTGGCAAAGGTTAGCACAGACTAACTCGAAGTCGCGGAGGAAGATATATGGTTCTTCGTGATTATTTCCTCCGAACTTTGGCAGCAGTGCAAGGAAATGTGGTTTGTGTTCGAATGCATCCTTAGGGGGAACAGGTCACAACCAATTATAGTCTTCATCTAATTCTGGGAGATACGTGTCTTCCATAGCAGCCTCGCCTTGTTGCATTATTTCCAACTGTGTCCTAAGTAGTTCATTGGTTTGTTCGGCAGCGGTTATCCTAGACAAGAGTGTCCGGATAGGGTCATTGTCGTTCTCATCGTCCCCAGGGTTCTTCTTTGGAGGCATTATGATTCACCTTCGGAAAGGAAGAGTTCAGAGATAAGTGTTGGAATTAAATGAGGTTTTTGCTAAGGATAAGAGATTCCTTAGCGGAGGAGTGAAAAGAAGAAACTTTTAAGACAAGGAGGATGAAGAGAGTCTTCACAAGGAAGCAGATACAAAGCAAACACAAGCCAATTCTCAAGTTCACCACTCAACACAGATGAAGGCACGTCAGGGTTCGGCCGCTTATCTTTTCAATTTTAATTTAATGACAAAACAATCTTGCAGATTAAGCGGAGCTGTTAGGTGCCGAAATATTTCACAAAGACTGTCCCAAGTTCATACAACTAGTTGCATCTACTCTCAGCCAATATAGGTGTAAGTACGGACCTTTTAAACGGCTACCCATGTTACTTGAGGATGGAGCCTTCCGCAGTGTCCTCTAAACCACCTACTCTGCTAAGGGAAGTCGGACCGTAAACGACTACCCGAGACCCTCACTGAAAAGTAGCTAATTGTTTAAACTCAGTAGTCTGAACGAAGTATTTCAGTTTTTGGCTCTACCCTAAGGTGTGTGATCTTGTCCTTACAAACAATGAGTGGCTTTCTCTCCACCAAACACAGGTTAATTTGAGGTCAATTTTATTTACAGTCACCTTGATTAGCAGTCCCAGTTTTAAGTTAAGATTATCACTGTAGTTTATGTGAGCACAAATATTCACGCCTAACGCACAATCCCAATTCCTTTAAATCCTAAGTTGTAAAACTGTGAGAAAGGATGATCGGAAAAGCCGATGCAAACGCAAATCAATGATGCATGCTTAAGAGAAGGACTTACAGTGAATCCCCGCGTTCTTCATGCGGGATGCAAGACAAGAAATTTAAAATTTACACTAAATGATATGCACAGATGAAAAACGCCCTAAACAGATAGTTCTATTAGCGGGAAGAATTGATTTCAGAATTTGGCTAATGTTGAACGATCTATAGTACGCATATTAGTGAGAGTGTGGCCTAAGAATTACGAGCACAATCAAACAATAACAAGCAAGCGTATATGTGCCTAAGTCCTACGCCACTCAAGTCGGGTCACAACCACACAGAAGGGGTTGAAACAGACCCGACACACCACAGAAATTGTTCAGTATGAATTATTACAAGGGTTCAAAGAGAGGGATCGTGAGAATATTGCAGAAAATAAAATCTATGATAACTCTCTCTCTCATAAAATAAAAAAATAGTCTTCTTCGCAGGTCTTTGATTTATAACCAAAATTATCTCCGAGTAATCTACGAAGAAAGAGAATGCGGTTAGTATCAGAAGAGAGAGAAAAAAAGGAAAAAAATGCAAGAGGGGAAAAATGACACAAAAAATTAACTTTACAAAAATTAATTATAAAAAATAATTCAAAACCCTAAAAACTCGTCGTTCCCCAGCAACGGCGCCATTTGATGAACGCGAAATTCGCCTCTTTAATAATCGTAAATTGTAGTATAGGAAGCGAATTTCGGTCGATCAAAATACCACAAGCTTTGACTATTGTGGAATATTTTTACTTGGCAAGTTTACCAAGGTCGAACACAGGGAATGATGATTCTTAGTTGCGTGGTTTTAAATCAAATTAAATAATTAATAAATGCTCGATTAATTTTTGTGTGGATAAAATATACAATGCTATGAGATGCAAATGCAGGGAAATATACAGAGATGATTAATTTGGTCCAGGATCTGTGATTTTTCAAGATTTAAATAGTCAATTAATAAGTCAATTAATCCTCAAAATCACATCACAGATCGAAAGAGATTAGGTCCATGAATGTTTGACAATCAATATTTCAGAAGCAGGTCAAATAGATTAACGTATCGAAGTTTTATCCTGCGAGAATTACTCGACCCTTTCCCTGTAAATCACCCCTAAAAGGAATTAATATCTTTATATCAGGTGAATCGTGAATTCAACCATAGGTCTAATTCCTTGAAAATAACGTTGCAGATCAATCTTAACATCTCCTTAAATAAAGTCTCAAGGAATTAGATTAATTTTACCTTCTCATGTATACCCCTGCACAGATCAATTCATTAATTAAGAAGATCAATAATCAAGAGTGACTTAATCAGACAAAATCTTCGAAAATGGGTCCCTGCAAGTTAGATCAACTTTTCTCAATAAAGTAGCACTCACATGTCAATTTTCAACTTGCACAAGTCAACAACAATCCTCAAATAATAATCCTGACAAAGTAGCCTCAAATGTATCGATAATTTTTGCAAAATGATAGAGCATGAAATAAGCTTTGAAATGACATATTATATGCTTAAAACGGAGTTCGTATGAAAAAGTTATGCTAAAATGAAATTTCAGGGACTAAACTGTAAATAAAATAAAGTTTTCTTTCAAAGTAGTCCTTGGAGGGGCTTATTTGTAATTTCTGAATGTCGGAGGGGCCCCTGTGCAATTTATCCACTAGCAGGGGTATATGTGTAATTCCAGGAAGATCCGAGGGCTTCTATGCATTTTTTCCAAAAGCGCACATCCGTGAACAGGAGGCTCGGAGGGGAGGCGAAGGCTCGAGCGAGGCTCGGGGATCCCGAGCCTGTGGGTCGGGCCCAGCCTGAGGCTTGGAACCCCGAACCGAAGACTCGGGTGACGAGGCGGAGGCTTGGTGGGGCAGGTTCAGGCTCGGTCGCCGAGCCTCGAGGTTTAGAGGGCCCCGCCACGTGGCGCATCCTCAGCCGTTGGATCAAGGGCCTCCTGCCCGATCCAACGGCAGTTGTACACTGCGATGGAGGGCGGAGCTCGGGGGCGGCAAGGCCTTACGCGAGGGGCGGCAGGCTGAGGGCGCGGAGGGCGGTACGGTCGGCGAGGCGCGGAGGAGGGGGCGCGACTGATAGACCCTAGGCCAGTCGACACATGACCGGCGGGGGGGAGGTCGTGGCGGAGGCAGGGCGGCGGCAAGGCAAGGTGCTCCTGGAGTCGACGCACGGCAATCTGCGACCGGAGGCTTGGCCGGTCGACACACGACCGGCGAAGCCTGAAGCCGGCGATGGCGGAGCGGCCGCGGCGGTGGGGATGGGAGACCTGCAAAGTTAGCACGAAGAAAAAGAACGAAGGTGTCTGGGCTCGATGTCGAAGGCGTGGGAATGGGAGCTAAGCTCCGACCTTTGCAAGGTCGGAGGTGCGGTGGACCTGGGAAGGGCGTGAATAGGACTAATTCCTCTGGGCGAGGAGGAGGGCGAAGACGCAGACCTGGTGGTACAAGGGGATCGAGGAAGAGCGGGGGAAATCGCCTTGGAAGATGGTCGGATGGTCGTCGTTCCTTGCCGATTTTCGCTCGACAGCCGGCGGCGCTCGAGCGGCGGATAGCTCTTCCGCCAACAAGGAGTTGAAGCTCCTTGGATCATGCCGTCTCTGCACTTAGCCTCTTAACACGATTCTAAAGTTGTCACCTCCCAAGGTGCAAGAGCTCGAGTTTTGGAGAAAAATGGCGGATGGCGTTTGGAGCCGGCGAGGGGGCTGCTTTATAGGTGGTGTAGGAGGGCGTTACGCGAAGGTGGCGCAGGTGGTATGATGGTCGCGCATGGCGGCTTTGATTGTCGCATGCAACATTATGTGCAGAGGAGGCGGAGGAGGCTGGGGCTGTTGGGGAAGAAGACCATGGTCACGTGCTAGGCACGTGACCCAAGTCTGGCTGGAGAGAGAAGAAGTGGGGTGCCACGTGGCACGCTCAGGAGCTGCCACGTGGCGCCCCCAAAAAAATTTTCAAAATTTAAAGGCAAAGAAAAATAGGAAAGAAATAGCAGGAGACCTTGAATTGAAAAATTTTCTTCACAAAAGTTGTTCGTCTCGTCGAGATCTACAACTTTCATGAAGGACTCGAGAGCAAAAGAGGTCACATGCACGAAGTGGTATTTTTGGTGGTTTTCCATGTGTATAGAAAATCGACTTTTTGGGATTTTGTATTTTTTGGGGGTTTTTAAAAGGATAAAAATCTAGAAAAAATATGATAAAATACAAGAAAATTAATTACATACTAAATTAATTTTTTTGGATTTTTAATAAATAAGAAATTAGGAAAATAAAATAAAAGTAAGAAACACACAACTTTTGTACAAACCGACAACGGACACTTGAACTTGGTCAGTTTCTTTAATTTCAGTTTTGATCTGGATTTGGATTTTCATGTCGCTTAATAAAACTTTCATCAAAGAACACAAATAAAAAAAGAAATAAAATTAAAAGGATTAATTATGTACATAAAAACTCAGGTCAAAAATAGGAAAAAGTCAAAATGCGCAAAAGAGGCCCAAAACCCAATTTCCAAATATGAGCTCCGAATTTTATGAAATTGGTCTTATTTTGAAGGTATTTGAAAATGGAGTACTTTAAAAGTGAGTAGACCAAAATCGGACACAGTATGTGAGAGATATGCTCATTTTAGTCTGTCAGATGTGAAATTTGACTTTGGGATTATTTGACACTTATTGAAGTAAATTTTTATATTTTTTATTTAATAAGGTTAGTAATATCTACACACTGGAGGTGGTTTTGGGTCAATCGGAGTTAGGATGAATTAATTAAAAATATGAGAAGTTAGCAGCTTTGTGGGCTAATTTACACTTGGGATTTTTAATGCAATTTATGCATGATGAAATGCAGATATTATTTACACATGCATGATGGCTAATAATGCCTTATTAATGATTAGTTACAAGTGGATGATGGGGGACAGAGCCTAAATGACCAATTTTAGCATGATGAATACGAGATTCATCAGTAGTGTACAATTTTTATACATTTATATATAAGTATGCATTCATCATATTAATAATATGTTTATCATTTGTATTTTTTTAAAAATGCATTTATCATTATTTAATATATATATATATATACATACGCATGTGTGTTTATGGCTTGAATTTTGGTATTTAGGTAAAGATAAGAGCATAAATAGTGTTGGAGTGGTTGTTCATAAGGATTTGAAGGATTGTGTGGTTGAGGTGCAAAGATTCGGGGATCAGACTGTTTCACTAAAATTGGTGCTCGAAGAAGAATTATTAATATCATCTATGTTTATGCACCTCAAATTGGTTTAGTTAAAGATTAAATAAGTTTTTTGGGAGGATTTGGATAAGATTATGCAATGAATCCCACAAAGAGAGATGATTTGCCTATTTGAAGATCTTCATTGACACATGAAAAAGTGTGCTTCAGGGTATGCTAGTGTTCATGGAGGTCATGGCTTCAGAGATAGAAATGAAGAGGGAAAAGTCATTCTAAATATCGTAACGGTGTATAATCTTTTCATAACAAATATTATCTTCGAGAAGATGGATGAACATTTAATTACTTATAAGAATGGCCCTGTTAGAACACAGATAGAGTACTTTGCATTGAGGAGAAGAGATTAATTGTGTTGCAAAGACTGGAAAGTAATCTCAGGAGAGAGTTTGACAACCCAACATCGTTTGGAAGTCATGGATATGCAAATAAAGGGATGGTAAATAAAAGGATGGTTTCTAAGATCACTAGAACTCGATGGTGAGATCTTCAATTGAAGCAACCAAGCTTCAGGGAGAAGATTTTAGAAGGCTTATCTTGGTATTGTAACAGATGTGCAAACATATGTGGGAGGTAGTAGCATCCTGTATTCAAAGGGTAGCCAAAGAGATGCTAGACGAGTCAAAGGGAGGAGCTCTAGGCCAAAAGGAAGCTTGGTGGTAGAGTGTAGGGGTGCAAGAGAAGCTCAAATTTAAAAGAGCATGCTTTAAAGCTATGTCTAAGAATAGAACAGATGAAACTGTCGCAAACTACAAAATAGAGAAGAAGGAAGCAAAGAATGCTACAAGAGAAGGTAGGTCAAAAACTTATAAAGTTTTGCATGAAAATATCGATTCTAAGGAGGGAAAGAAGGATATATTTAGGTTGGACAAGGCAAGAGAAAGAAAGATCAAAGACCTTTCTTGAATGAGATGCATTAAGGATGAGGAAGGTCACGTGTTTGTTACTCATAAGGATATATATACTAGATAGAAGCAGTATTTCCATAAGCTTTTCATTGGGGAAGGAAATAAAGAGTTCACTTTGGGAGATCTAGCTAGTAGTGAAAGTTACTTGAATCGTGCAAGCAATAGAAGATACAAAGGAAGGAAGTAGATGATACTTTGAAAGTTATGATACCTAGAAGAGGTGTAGGACATGTTGACATTCCTATAGGAGAGTTTTTGGTGAGCATGGTTTGACTTGACTTACTAATTTATTCACGTTATTTGGCGAAACAAGGAAATGCCTGAAGATGGAAGAGAAGTATCGTGGTGCCTATTTATAGGAACAAAGGAGACATTCAAAATTGTTTAAATTACATAGGTATCAAGATAATAAATTACACTTGAAATTTTGGGAGTGTGTGATCGAGAGAAGCTTGAGGCAAGTTTCCAAAGTAAAATAAAACCAATTTGGATTCATGTTAAGTCAATCAATTGTTGAAGCTATCCACTTGCTGAGGAGAGCAATGAAGATTTATAGATCTAAAAGGAAGAACCGTCATGTGTTTTATTGATTTGGAGAAGGCTTATGATTCTGTCCTATGGGGGATATTATGGAGAGCTTTGGAGAAGAGACAAGTACTTGTCGTATACATTAACCTCATAATGGATATATATAATAGGGCTTCATCGTGTGTAAGGATCCATACTGAGAAGATTGTTTTGACATCACATTAGTCTGCATCAAGGTTCAGCTTTGAATCCATTCCTTTTTACCTTGATTATGGACGAGTTGACAAGTCACCTTCAGGGTGAGATGCTTTGTTGTATATTATTCGCCGATGATATTGTGTTGATTGATGATATTAGAGATAGAGTAAATGAGAATCTTGAGGTTTGGAGACATGCATTAGAGACTAAAAGATTACATATAAGTAGGACTAAGACTAAATATATGGAATGTACTTTTGATGAAAGCAATTGTGAAGGAGTCCAAGTGAAGATTAGTGACGATAACATTAAGAAGAGATATTATTTTAGATACTTGTGATCTACTTTGAAACATGATGGGAAAATCGATGGTGATGTTTCTAATAGAATAAATGTGGGTTGACTAAGTAGAGAGGAGCCTCTACTATTCTCATTGATAAGAAAATTCCTTTGAAAATTAAAGGAAAGTTTTACAGATCAGTTGTAAGAACTACTATTCTCTATGAATATGAATGTTGGCATTAAATCATAGACATGTGTATAGAATGGCAGTAACAAAAAATGAAAATGCTTAGGTGGATGTGTGGACACACGTGTAAAGATTGGATTTCGAATGATGCAATCTGAAGGAACGTTGATGCAGCTCCAATCGAGGACAAGATGTGAAAAAACCTCTTAAGGTGGTTTGACCACTTGCAAAGGAGGTCGGCTAATGCACTAGTTAGGAGATGCGAGTTTTGGGATGTTGAGCCGGTTAAGAGAGGGCGAGGAAAGCCCAAGAAATGTTAGAATGAGACTATACGAAGGGATCTTAATTTTATAGATCTAAGCTCGAGATCGACCCAAAATAGATCTGAATGGAGGCAAAGAAACCATGTAGCTGACCATACTTAATGTGGGAGAAGGCTTTGTTGTTGTTCTTGAATGTGTATATGTATGCATTCAACTATATTATTTTTATTCAAATATAAATATTCATATGTATACATGGACATATATATTTATATTTTTGCTACATAGTTGTATGTGTGTGTGAGTAAGTTAAAATAAATTCAACGAACTAGTTTAACAAAAAATTCTCTCCAATTTTGTTTAATCTGATTTAAACAATTGATGATGTCATCATTTGGTTGAATTGGACTAATTAATCATGTTCTGCCTCTCCAATCGAGTTATTGGTTTGTTTCTCATTTAATTTCAAAATCTTTGATCACAAACTAATGGATAAAAAGTATATAATATAATCATAGTACAGATATCCTAGACAAAATGAATACTTCATATGGTATCACACCATACACCAACTAGGTCAAGATTGTAGTTTTTTTTATTAAGGTAATTATCATTAATAAAAAAATTATAAATGATTATACATAGTATGTACCCCTTGATTAAATTGAGGAACGTTTTCTCAATTGAACCAGACTAAAAAGGGTCATATAGAATGTACCTCGATTAAGTCAAGACTTGGATATTTTTATTCAATCATCTCCTTCTTGGAGTGTGTGTCCTTTGACCATGCATACTAATTTGGTGTTCTATACATGTAACTTATTTTATTATTTGTTTTTATTACATGATAAAATAAGAGATAAACTTTTTAAGGTTTTTTTGCTTGGTAGATAGAAAATGTGGAAAGTGACGTGATAACGTAATTAAGGTATGTGAAGATAGTTGCACATTTTAGAATAAAAATGATTTAGTAAATTACTAGATGTAAAAGGGGTAAATATTATTTATTGATTTTAACTAATTGTGGTTATGCTTATTATGATATTTATAAAAAAACATTCTTTGTTGTTCCTAAACTAGTCTCCTGAAGATAATGTATGGATCAATACAATGATCATTAGCGGTTGAAATTACATGATTTGTAAAATGGTGGAGATTAAAAATACTTTTATAATTAATTCCGTACTAATCATTATTCAAAAATAAAATATAAATACCAATGGTCACAAAACATCATATGAATGTTTGAACTTAAATTACAATATATATAAGTAAATGAATAGGATTAATAACACCAGCAAGAGAACAAACAAATAGGTTGTAATTTCAGAAGTCTCTGTGCCACAAGGACTCCTTTTTTTGAAAACGCTTTTACTTCTCATGTATATCCACAAAAATAAGAATGTCATTACGCTTATCATGTTAATCATATCAAAATAAGAATTGGATACCAATATGAATAAGCATAAGAACTTTATCCCTTCCTATCTCTCCTCGTTTAACGGAAAATAAAGAATTGAATGCCAATATGAATAAGCATAAGAAGTTTATCCTTCCCATCTCTCCTTGTTTAGTGGAAAATAAGAATTGAATGTCAATATGAATAAGCATAAGAAGTTTATCCCTTCTCATCTCTCCTCGTTTAGCGGAAAATATAAATTGAATGCCAATATGAATAAGCATGAGAAGTCTATCCCTTCCCATCTCTCCACGTTTAGCGGAAAATAAGAATTGAATGCCAATATGAATAAGCATAAGAAGTTTATCCCTTCCCATCTCTCCTCGATTAGCGGAAAATAAGAACTGAATGCCAATATGAATAAGCATAAGAAGTTTATCCCTTCCCATCTCTCCTCGATTAGCGGAAAATAAGAATTGAATATCAATATGTATAAGCATAAGAACTTTATCCCTTCCCATCTATCCTCGTTTAGCGGAATAACCATTTGTGCAATGACATCTCAGGACTACCTCTTCATCACAGTTACTTAGCGTGTCCTTTTGAAATAAAATAACATCATTTGTAACTTATTTGATGCTAGGACTAGTTAATCATAACTGTATGCTAATTAGAGTGGCTGCATATACCAATGCTTCATTTATGAACGTCTCCATGTTTAAAAATCCTATCTCCTTATAAAAATACAATGACTCCAGAAGGAATACATCCTTTTGTTTATGCATAAGAGCTCATCTAATGATATGAACAATACATAACATGTTTTATACATGCTTTTTTACCTAATATTCATCAAATAATACTTTTGGATATAACAATATAATTGAAAAATCAAATGCCAATTTATTTATTTCTATGAAATTTTTAGCATAAGAAAATATAAAAAAGCTGCAAAAATCCTGAATTCAAGACACAACATGTTTATTTACGTTTCTCTGGTATTATCCAATAGGAAGCCATCCTAATCAATAGTCTTGACACATCAATTTACATAAGTTGTTTTCTATCTTCTAAGTTACTATTATGACGATATCATTGTTAAATACATTTGAAGTTGAATGTTTCTAATAAATCTCTTATTTGCCTTTAAAATAAATGAATCGTTGCCTTATAAATAGATATAAAACCATATATATTTACATCTCCTATATAAGAAATGGGTTTAAACATTTAAGACATGGTAATAAATGCATAAAGGGACCCCATGATCCTTAAATGTCCTATCGTGCTCAAAAGTCAAAGAGGTGGCTTTTTGTCATCACATCATCGTCTATGGTCTAACATAACCCATGAAGCCATTTCCAAGTGTAGGATTGAATTATTACATTATACAATACCCATTTACATAAAGACAATAGTATCCCTATGTATTTATGGGGTGCTCCGAATTTCATCAGTCCATACCTAGCATGGCAGTCATTATTACATAATTACTTTTGAGCTTGATTAAGTGTTCAAAATCCCTCATTAGAGTTAGTAGCAAGAGAAAGTGCATATAAATTTTATCTACAAAAATCCCTTGCATTAAAGATAGTACATCACAATGTCTTAACTTTTAATATCATCCACTACATTAATCGAGCTAATGAATTGGGGTACTTCAAAATTTATTATATATATATATTGACTCATATGGTTATATCACATTTAACCATTACCTTTTTAGTGCCATCTTGAAACATCAAAATTATAAAGCAAAGATGTAATAGTGATGCAAATTAAATAGTCTACTATACATATGCTTATTGCATACCCCTATAGTTTTCATGACACAAAGCATCATCAATTTCTTCTCTCAACTATTTACCTTACCGGACTTTTTTGGACAAATCACATGATCTACAACCGGTTCATCATCCCTAAGATCTCATTACATGGTTGAGTGCAATGTTGATTTCCACTTCTTCATGACTCATATAATAAAATTCATCATGTCCTCCTTCCATTTTAAGCTAATTATGAATGGTGTAAGAGGTAAAGATTATGTTTAGCCCAATTAGAGCCTTCTATGATCCAATCACAGAAAAATTCTTCAAGATACCAAGCATACGTTCTACAAAATTCTAAATTTGTATGAGATGGAAGTTTGAACAATTACTTCGAAATATGTGATATATGATTTTCTCTAAATGATAAGAACATGTTCTTAAATGTTAGTGGAATATATGGAATTCCATAGTCAAAACAAAATATATAGGGACATGCAAGTACAAATGGAAGCTAATATTATTTGGAAGAGCTCCAATATCAAACTGAAGGAAGAAGACTTCAATATATCAGGCTACTTGGTGATGCTAAGCTATGGGCAGAGCTATATGTGTATATGTATATAATAACATTATTAGAGTTTTTTTGGAAAATACTGGAATTTTGTATTAAATTTTATTTTTTTATAATTACTCTATATTTTTTAGATTTTTATATTTCTATTTTTAAATGATTTTAATTCAGTTTTTACTTCTAAGAAATGGATTTTTGGTTTTAAGCGTTTAGGGTTTTAAATTGTAATATAAGGTTATAAAATGTGGGTAAGAATAAGGGGGAAATATTTTTGGATTTTTCATTTTCCAAAGGTGTTGTTGTATATATTTTTGGGGGTTTTATATTTCTAATATATTTTGTAATCATAAAAATAATGATAAAATACTACAAGTAGATACTTGAAAAGAATAAAATTAGGGATAAAATAGGAGAATACCCTTACTATTTTTAGATTGTAGATGAAGTTTGGAGGCTCAAATGAGCTTTTGTTGACATTTTTGAGTGATTTTTTTATAAAATTATCATGTATTCAATTTTTTGATTTTTAGGTAAAATATAAAAGGTTTTTAAAATCATTTTAGAGGTCTTGTAAATCCCTAAGAGGTGCGCGCTTCCTAAATTTTTTGATGAAAATCGAATTTATAATAAATAAAATAGGATAAATAATGGGTTTTGATTTTTTTTCAAAAATATCATAGAATGTTGATTTTTTAAACAAAAAAATTATGGTGAAACGGGAGATATAGAAGAATATATTGCTCAAAAGAATTGCAAAATGTTATGTTTTGTAATTTATGATGAATCAAATAAGAAAAAAAACTAATTTGATTTTTTTTATTTTAACTACACAAAATATTTGACAAAAATAAAAGAGGTTATTGTTTATTAAATGTAGGCATACTATTGTGAATTTTTCCAACTCCTAATTCAATAAAAAATAACCAATTAATTTTAGGTTAAAAGAAACTCCTAATTCAGCGCCCTCATTGGAACAAAAAAATGGCGCCCCTTCCCCCCTCCCCCCGACCCACCCAACCTAACAAGCCAAAACCCTAACACCGCCGACCACATCAGCCCGCCGTCACCCCCCTTCAGCCCCCCTTTCTCCTCCTGGAGGAGCGGGTGATTCCATTCCAGCCACCTTCTCGGCCACCGCTCAGAGCCCCTCCCACAATCACATATCAATAGTCCCCTGTCATCCACACCTATTACCCCAAAACCCTCTCAGCCTCCCAGAGAGCGTCGGACCATCCTGGTGTGACATCTGTGGTGTAATTCAAAACCAACCGCCGCCTTCACGAAGAATAGCCTTCTCATTCCCGGTCCTTGTGAACGGGAGAAGGTTGCTTTTGTCGATGAAGCCAACGCTGGCGTCCTTGATTGCATATGGGACACACGCTGGTGTTCTATGTTCTCAGTAAGAGGCTATTTCTTAACCTTTGGAACTTCATCAACAAGGTCTGGAAGCCCTCGGGAGAGGCGAAACTGTTTCCTCGCCGAAACGGTTTCTTCTATCTCAAACTCTCTAGCGAGGAGGACTACCAACAAATACTATCCGACAGGCCGTGGTTGTTTCAGGGTTGATTCATGCCTACCCAGCGTTGGGAGGCTGGCGCTTGCCTGGAACGCGACCTACTGGCCGAAATCCCCCTATGGGCCCGCTTCCACGGGCTTAGCCTGGGCTACTCGACGGACCTCGTCTTCAACAATATCGCAAGCCTCATTGGTACCCCCCTCTTCATAGGCGTCGCAACGGCTGCGGGCCAACGTGATGGGTACGTAAAATGTTGCATATCCATCCACGTCGCAAAATGCATTCCCGACGCGGCCCCCCTGATATTCTTCTCTGGCAAGAGGGGGATTATCAGTGTGGAGGTTGAATGGTAGCCACCAAAGTGCACCCATTGTGTCTCTTTCGATCATGCCATGACTTCTTGCCCTTCTACAACGAGCCCATGATCCTTTCGCCCTCAAGCAAGGGGGCCTCCTTTGAGGGTGGGGATGGAACACAATCTAATGGCCTACCCCATGTGGTGGCACTCAATAATCAACAGGAACGCTCCACCCGAGGAGTGCATCCCAGGAGGCAAGACCCAACCGGGGAGACTGACTGCTGCGCACCTGTGGAAGATCGTCACGCACCAGAGGTCGATCGTTGTGAAGGGGAGGTAGATGTCCGGCCCCAACAGGAGTGTTTCCCTCCCAAACCCCCTAAGAAGCGAACAGCTCATGGTAAAACTTTTGCCGCCTTTCCATATGACCACAGGTTCTTACTCCAGAGAAAAATTACGGTGCCTCGTAAACAGGGGCAGTACTCGGAATCGGGGTCTGAAAGGAACAAGATAGACCTTAACAATCCCTCCACGGATAGTGTGGGAGGGGTGATGAATACATATTTCATCATCTTTATTCTATCATTTTGGCCTTAAAAACCCTGGCAAATGCTTGAAAATTCCCTTAATTCCCGCATTTTAGCATTCAGGCATGTGTATGTAAATAGTATATAAAATACAGTTTTAAAGCCAAAATAATAGAATAAAGAAAAGAAAAGAAAAAGAATAAAATGTTGTAAATATTTTATGACCCGAAACCCTGAGACCTAGGCATCTAGATGAATAGGTCGACAAGGAATAAAGTAGGGGAATGGTCAGAAATCAATAAAAATTCCCTTTTATTTTATTCATTCTTCATTCATTTTAGGACCTATTTTTTGTTCCACTTTTTATACTTCTAATAAAGAAACTTTGTACATGAGGTTGTAGATAATTAGATATAGAAAAATACAAAATTGATTTCACACAAAAATAAGGTATGGATAAAAAGTTATGATCTGAATAAGATTCCAGAATCCCAACTTCCCAGACCTGTATCTCTCAAATAAAAACTCGAAGAATATGAAAACACCTTTAATTGTATATAATTTTCAATAAGCTATTTAATGAAGGTGGTTTCGTATTTTATGGAGCTATGGTTTGAAAGTTGAGTTTTTGACCCCAATTGTATACTTGTACAGATTAAAATATTCATTTTATTTATTGTTCATTATTTTTACAATTTTATATTTTTATAATTTTGTAAATATTATTTATAATACATGTGTATATTAAAATCATAATAAAAACACAAAGAAAACACAAAAATTAAATACACGTATATAACACATAGGTATAATACATGTACACATACCTATATAATTACTACTTCTATTTTATTAAGTGTACAAAATACATCAGAAAAATAAAATAAAAATATATTTAAATGTATAAAAATATTTTATAAATTTATAAAATATTAAATAAAATTAATAAAATTAAATGCATAAAATAAAAATAAAATATTAAAATATATAAATATGTATACATATACAAGCCATAAAAGGCAACTTGTATTTTTATACCTCGAAAAAATAAATAAAAATCATAAAAAATAATTCATAAAATAATAAACATTTTTTATTTTATAACCTAAAAATAATAAATTCATTTATTATTTTTAATTGAATTTTCAAATATTTTTGCAGGGTTTTTCCTGGTTTGACAGTCAGTGTTGACCCCGGTCAACTGGTTGTCCTTCCCCTGTCCCTTTGTCAGAGCGTCCTTTTTGACCCCTTTTCTCGATTTTTCCGAGGCCAACCCTTGCACGACTCCGTGTAACCGCCTTCTTGACTTTTCTCCCTTGGACTTCGGTGATTCACGCCCCTAGCTTTCCTTGGGGGTTGGATCGCTGCGTCGCGCCCAGTGCCTCGTTCTTCCTAGCCATTCGTCAACCATTCAAATACAACCCCTACCTTCCTCCTCGATTTCGAACCCCTTTTTGCCAAAATCTTCTCCACCTTTCGTGCTCCATGCAAGGAGGAGATGACAACTCTTCCAGGAAGCTATCAGAAGGATCGAGGAGGGCTTAGGATGTTCCACCACCTCCAACAAACACCCTTGCCGTCGAGGTCTTCCTCAAGTTATTTCACCTTCGAGGGCCTTATTTCTCTTCATTTTCTTTTGTGTTTCTTGTTTAGCAATACCGTAGGATCAATATCCACCCATTTATCTTCGCACTCCGACCATCGATTCGCCATTTCCACCACCTCACCAGAGCGAGCTCCGTCCGAGCTCCCTTCCTGCCATCCACGCGTTCGTTCCGCCACCACAGGGTCGAGTCATTTTGCCCTCGACCCTCTCATCTTTTTTTACAGGTCTTGTGCGTCAAAGCAGAGCCTAGGGCTCATTTTCGCACTCGCCAGAGGATCCAGGAGCCCTCCAGCTCCGCCGCCCCTTTGAGCGACCTCCAGCCATCGTCAGAGACTTTTGGAGCTACCATGAGAGAGAGAAGGACCCCAAGAGGCTCGTCGGCCACTTTTGGAGATCAACGCGTCGCCGGGAGCCGAGATCGAAGCCGGGAAAGGTCGGCGTCCCTGTTGTTCATCCGAGGCCCCCTGCCGTTGGATCAAGGTCGGGACTCCAGGTGCACGCCCACCGTCATATCTCCTCCAGCCGCTACCGTTCGATCCACCATTGAGATCTAATCTGGGCCTTCATCAGCGAACCGTCATTGGCTACCCTCGAAGCGCCACGTGTCAAGTGAACGATCAACTGTCATCGGGTCGTCTAAGTGTGGGTATTTTGCACACCGACCCCCGCTTGTTTTTGTATTTAATATTTAGTCCATAAACTTTCATTTACAGTTTTAAAAGTTTTGTAATATTTGTAAACAGACCCTCATACTTTTTATATTTGCATCTAGGTCCTTGTCCACGTCACCTTACGTGACTCGTGCACGTGGGGTGGTGGAAAATTTGCAAGGACCCCCTGCGGGTTTTGTTATTTCATTTTAGTCCAGGAACTTTTATTGAACGCATAATATTTTTGGAATATTTGCAATTTAGCCCTCAGGTTTTTGAGTATTTACAAACATGTCCTTTCAAGTCACGTGCCTTGGGCACGTGACTTTGGAATTTTTGCATCAGTACCCATGGATGTTTGGTTATTTATGATTGGTCCGAAAACATTGTTAATTAGTTGTTAATTTTTGTGGAAAATTGCACTTAACCCCCTAGACTTCTGGACATTTACAAAAATACCCCAGCTAGTATAGATTTTTCTCTTCGTTGTTTGCATTTATTTCATGCATCTATAAAATCCTAAAAAAAATCCAAAAAATTAGCATAAGCTCCTTATTACTTGCTCTTTCAATATATTTTTATTTTGCATTTTCATATTTATAAAAATTCAAAAATATGCATTTTCAGCTCTATTTGCATTAGAAAATACATAAAAATTATAAAAAAAAACCTCGAAAAATCTTACAAAAATTATATTTTGTTTGTTTCTCTGTGTTTTAACTTCGGTCCAAAAATCATAAAAAATTAAAAGAAAACTCCTAAAAATTAGAAAATCCCTTAAAACTTCATAACAATCTTAAAAATTCCAGAAAAATCCTAAAAATATAATTTTTGTCTCTGAATTTTCTTTGTTTTATTACCTATATTTTAAAATTAATGTGAGGAATTTTGGACACTTTTTGATATTTTTATCCTCATTTTAATTTCAACCTTTTATTTTGCTCACTATTTTCAGTATTTTTGGCTTTAAAAATACTAAAAAAATTAGGAAAAATCTAAGAAAAACATAAAAACATCAGAAAAATATAAAAAGCCCAAAAACATTTCATTTCCTGAATTTTGACTATTTTTGCCTCTTTTTATAAATACATTATCTCTTCCTTTTCTTATCTTATTTATATATTCTATTTTATAAATTAAAAGAAAAAATATAAAATACAAAAAGAAAATACAAAATCAGAAAATAAAAAATCAAAATATAAAATTATAAAACAAAAATTAAATAAAAACCTAAAAATTAAAAACTCAGAAAAATGGCACATTTATAGACATTTGATCATTTTCATTCTTGAGCTTGATTGCCCGATCTATCCTATTTGCTTCCTGTGTTCGACACTCTACTTGCTTGCACACTATACACATTCATTGTAGAGTTACAATAAATTTTAACTCCACACTTTGATTTTCATTGCTTGATTTACTTGTTGTGGGTTAATTGTTGTTTGAATTTCAGATTTCGTGTGGTCGACTCAGCGACTGATTTCCCGCCTTGTGTGGAACTTAAGACCATCGATTTTTGGGTTCAACAAATGGCGCCATTGCTGGGGAGCAACAACGCGTAGTTCTGGTTTTTGCTTGATTGTGATATTTGTCTATATTTGTCCTTCATTTATTTTCTTTATTTTTGATATTGATTGTTGAGCTGTCTAACCTCCTCTCTTCTTGACTTTGTGCGAGGAACCACGGATCGAGGGAGGCTCTCTACCCTAGGTGATTGGGTACCCACGTGAAGCCAACATCTGCCAGCCTAGCACCAAGGAGACGAAGAGGGATTTTTGAAGACCGATCTCTATCTTTAGCTGTAGCATTTTATTTTCTTGTATTTATTTATTTTTGTAATTTGAAGTGAGTGAGAGACCCTCTATTATTGTAATAATACAGGTACACCGAACTTTGGACTCTCGGTCCCAATTTCCAGGTGTTTGTACACTTGGGGCTTACCGCAATTTTCTCATGTTTTCATCGCTTCTTTTTATTTTGTTTTCCGGTTTTGTTTTCTTTTTTTTGTGTGATTGAGTCCTTAGTTGTAGGAGTTGCTTGGAAATAGTATTAGGTCCAAATACATAAATCACCATTGCATGCTCCTATAGAGAATGTTTTGGACTTAGTCAAATTTTGAAATACGATTCTTCACGCTAATAGCAGCTTCTCATCCTAGGGTGATTTCATCGGCTTGCATTTGCATATAGTTTAGGTTTCAATTCTGCTAAGCATCCTTGCATGTAGAGTGTTGGAAGCAAGGTGAGCATTTACGCTTTAGCATTCATCATCATTTACCGCATGCATTGCTTTTCCGACTCTCCCTCTGATTTTGTCAACCTAGGTTCTTAAAGGAATTGACTCCTCGTTAGACGCGTGCATTTTTCACTAAAAATCCAAAAAAGTGATAACCAATAAAATTGAGACTGTTAATATTACTTGACCCTAAAAACAACCAAAAAGAAATCATTTGGCTTGGGGCGAGTAATCCCCTCATTGCCTTCGTTTTACATTGCTCGCGCACACACTAAGGATTAGTGTCAAAATCCCATTGCATCCCCTAAGTGTTTGCGCAACTTCTTGACTTCTCACCTAACTCTAAAACAGAAAAGATAAAAAGACCGCATTTTACGGTCTCTACCGAGTTGAGTAGGTGGATTGAGGGTTTGTATTGTGTGAGTTTGTTTGTGCTTGCTTGTGTGTATACTAGATCATCCATGCGCATTTGCGCCCTTCTTCTCACTTCTCTTGATTTGACCTTCGTGTTCTCCCGATCATTTCCTTTTGTTTTCGAGATGGACCCCTGGAGCGTTTTCTATTCGAACTTTGCGGATCCCTCGTTCACTCCAGACGGTCCACCTCCTTTTTACCAGGAGGACTCTCCTCCTACTTTTTCTGATTTTTGTACATACCCGCCTCAGCCACAGTATCAAACCTCGGATTTCTACCCATACCCACCTCCACCTCCATATTTTCCACCTTCATATCCACCCGAGACTGAGCTTTTGGAGTCACCTTTCATGGAGTCCACCCTTGAGCACTTGACCTAGATGATGGATCATATGGGATAGAGGATTGACCACCTCACTAGTACAAATAAGAGCGACCATGATATTCCACCATTTGATGATATGGGTTCATTCGAGGATTTCCATGAGAGCTTGCAATCGTCCAAAATACAAAAAAATGAGAAAATTTTGAAAACACACAAAGATTTCGGGAGACACACAATTGAGTCGGATTGTGAGGAGAGTGCCCATTTGCTAGACCATTTGACCACACCTGCACTCACACCTTGTCCCACCTTTGACCCCGAGGAAGCCGTTGTACAGACTGCTCTTGGCATGCCTCATGTATATGTTGATTCCGACTTCCTCCCTTGTATGGAGGAGGTCCAAAAATTCAAAAAAATATTGACTGAACCAGAAGTGGTGGCCACTTTTCATGAGATTATCCGTGCCCCACTTCAATAAGCCATGACCGATTTATCTGCTCCTCTTCCCAAGAAGAGAAAGTGGAGGAGAAGATCTGAGCATCATATTCTGACCATGGCCACTGTCCACGCCATCACACACCGTCCCATTCTTAGGAAAAAGAACACTGCTATACCTTTCATTAGCTGCACCATCTCTGACTTCTGTGATCACACTCTCCTGGACGGTGGTGCTTCGATTAGCATCTTACCCTTCTCATTGGTACAGTCTCTTCACTTAGGGCCTCTCAAGAAAATCAGGATGATCGTTCAGTTTGCTGATGGATCAATAAAGAGGCCGAAGGTTATACTAGAAAACGCTATCATTTTGATTCAGGGCATGAGCTACAATGTTGATTTTGTCGTATTGCCCATGGAGACCTCCACAGGGGAGCCCTCTCCAATCATCCTGGGACGACCATTCCTCATCTCTGCGAGGGTCGTTATTGATTATGGATCAGGAGAGATTCGCTTCCGACCTGTTGATGAGAGCGAAGTGCTGATCACCGCACCCACAGTTGACCAGAGACCTCCACCTGATGTGACTACACCTATTCTGGCTGACCCTGAGGCCTATGACCTTTATGAGGATATCAGAGAGACTTTCTTTATGAGGATAATGAGACCCGAGAATTCCTCTCCAAGGAGAAAGACTCGGAAAGCATAGACCTTGGTGTTTCCGCTTCCTGTGATTGGCGATGTGTTGATGACATCTGCAGGATTTACACGATCGATACCATTGAATGGAAGGCAGATATTGATGAGACTAAGGCCGAATTTGATCTTGTTGCTTTCATTCAGAAATTCGGGCCTTTTGATGAAAAAGATGATACAGTTGAGATTATAGAGGACGAACAGAGTTCGACTACCTCCACTAATGAGTTCGTCCCATTTCACTTCGATATCAGCGAGACACCAAAGTCCAGACCTAGTCATACTTCTTTCACTCACTCTTCTGTGCCTTCTCACCCTAGGACCACTGAGGATCTACACCCCGTCGACCTTAATCGGCTTCCGTCCATAGTAGACCCCGATGTCGACGTGCACCATATCATATCCATTCCTTAGCAGTACCACAAGAAGGTTCGCTTTCTACCTTCTTGATCATATGTGCATCCATCTCTATTGTACATCCGCTTCTGTTCATCTCTGTCCCTCTATCATACTGTTCATCTACCCCATTCTCGTGTGTGCCTTTCTTAGGACGTACTTTGTCCTAAGTATTGGGGGTGGATGAGCCGAGTGCTCTTTCTTCATTCCGTTTCATCACTCCTGTTGTTGCCTATACTTAGGGCTTCTTTTACCCTAAGTATAAGGGGAGTGATGTGTACATCCTCTGATCTTGTTTCCATTTTCATCTCTTTTCTTCTTTTCTTCTTTTCTCCTTTTCCTTTTCTATCTTCTGTATCTATCAAAAAGGTGTCGTCCCTTGTTGACAGTCTTCTATACTTAGGACGTACTTTGTCCTAAGTATAGGGGGGTGTACCCCAGGTTTCTCTATTTTTTGATCCTCTCCATTGTCTCATCTTCTTGTCTATACTTAGGGATATCTCACCCTAAGTATAGGGGGAGACAATCTGAGTACGATATGTTCATTCCCACCCTTGACCCTTCCTGCTTTGTGTACAATCTGCTATACTTAGGATTATTTGATCCTAAGTATAGGGGGACGGTCAACTTCTCATTCATTCATTCATCTATTTAGTCGTTATTTTTTAGACTTGTCTATACTCAGCACGAGTTATGTCTTCTCTTTTCTCTCCGATCTATGAGGACATAGCTCAAGCTAAGTATAGGGGGTCGTATATACTGCGTATATACTTTAGCCATAACTCGTACTTTCATATTTTAATTAATAATTATGGCTAATAATTCTTTAAAATTCATTAAAAACCCTGATAAAAAGATGTTATCATTCCTCAAATTTTTTGTATGTATTGATAAATAAATCAGGTGAAAATATTTTTTGCAAAATGTTTGAAAAATAATTTGAAAATCTTTGTAAAAAATCTTTCGAAAACTATTTGGAAAATATTTTGTTACATGTTTTTCAACCTTTGTAAAAACATGTTTTGTTCGTAAAGTTTATTTTCTTTGTGTGAAATAAAAGTTAGAAAAATTATTTGCAAATGGTTTGAAAAATGGTTGCAAAAATATGTGAAAAATCTATATACACTATTTGAAAACCTTTGGAAAATGATTTTCAAATGTGTGTACATGTATGTAAAAATTGTTTGTAAAAATTATTTTGGACTATAGATTTCAAAATTGTTTGAAAAACTTTTTCAAATAAGTTTAAGGAATAGATACTTCACACCAAAATCCATTATAGATATACTTATAAAATTGACCGCTTACCCTTCTAAATTCTCAAAATCTACTTCTTATAAATATAAGATGCATCCCCGTGTAAATATTTTAACCTAGTTTTTATCCAAAATTATTTTGTTTTAAAAAAGCCCAAAAATATTTGCAAAACTAAAATCCAAAAACTTCAGAAAAATCTTTTTTGAAAAATACAAAAAATGCATAAGCATCATCTTTTCAAAAATCCATAAAAGTTCAAATCTTGAAAATTGCATCACAAAAATATTTTCTGCATAGCATGAGCATTTTTCAGATTGAGTTTGATAGTTGAACAAGTCTAAATAAAATATGGAGATTGGAGCTTGATTGAACCTTAAAATCTACTCAATAACAGGAACCTTATAGGAACTAGAATTGAGGTACTTCAGGTCTAGTTGACTTAATTCTTTGAGGATCAAGGGACTTGGTTCAATGGATCCTTGACTGCCTAAGTAGAGTATTTTGGAACACACGCACGACTCTTGTTGATAATGACCTAACTTGGACACATGCACCTTTCACATGGCTCAACTCAGTTGGAGTGGTGAGGGGGTTGGATTTGCCGGTATGAGATGCACACAAGTGGAAACATTTGTCCTCCTCTAGGGAGGGAAGTGCACCCCAACTCGTCCAGTGATGAGGAATCCTAAAGACAGGAGAGTGTGGGTTGCAATAAAGCTTCAAAAGAGGGATAGTCTACTGGCTCAAGAGGAAAAATTCCCTATGTAAATGCTGTTGTATATAATATTAAAAAAAACTCCAAAAAAAGTGGACAGGCTAGTACAAAAATAAAATACCTGCCAAAGTATGTGAATATATTGTATAGAAAATAAGCAAGCTTGAGCACCAAAGTCATATCATGTGAGCCTGCAGCTGGATGACTTGACTACACTGGTCTTGCATCCTAGGATAGATAGCTACACTGGCTACCGTCCATTCTTCTCTTTACCCCCTCATCTTGAGCAGGTTGCCACATGAACTTAGAAGGGAATACCCCGCTCCTCGAGGAAGGAGTTATTGGATTGGGGAATCATTGGATTGTCATGCTGGAGAAGTCAGTCTCTTTGTCATTCTAGTTGGGGAGAGCCACAATCACTTACACTATACGAGTCAGATTCATAGTCGTAAGGGTTTGCGTATGAATTGAGATATTTCTGAACTGGCTATTGCGGGGACTTGAGTAGAGTTTTGGGATTCTCGAAGGATGTTGGATTTCAAATCCGGCTTTCATTAAGGTTCCGCCTGCACTAAAATTCCAAAGGTCGACTTAAGCTCCAAACTTTGATTTTGTGAAGACAAGTTTGATAATTAAATTCAATCCATCTTTCTTCTTTTTCTTTTCTTTATTTTTCTTTTCTACACTTATTGCATAAGTGTTTGCTAGGGACTAGCAAAGGCAAGTATAGGGGGATGATGAATCCACATTTCATCATCTTTATTCTATCATTTTGGCCTCAAAAATCCTGGCAAATGCTTAAAAATTCCCTTAATTCCTGCATTTTAGCATTCAGGCATGTGTATGTAAATAGTGTATAAAATTCAGTTTTTAAGCCAAAATAATAGAATAAAGAAAAGAAAAAGAATAAAATATTGTAAATATTTTATGACCCGAAACCCCGAGACCTAGGCATCTAGATGAATAGGTCGACAAGGAATAAAGTAGGGGGAGATAAGAGTCAGAAACCAATAAAAATTCCCTTTTATTTTATTCATTCTTTATTCATTTTGAGACCTATTTTTTGTTTCACTTTTTATACTTCAAATAAAGAAACTTTGTACATGAGAGTTGTAGGTAATTAGATATAGAAAAATACAAAATTGATTTCACATAAAAATAAGGTACAGATAAAAAGTTACGATCTGAATAAGATTCCAGAATCCCAACTTCCCAGACCTGTATCTCTCAAATAAAAATTCGAAGAACATCAAAATCACCTTTAATTGTATATAATTTTTAGTAAGCTATTTAATGAAGGTGATTTCGTATTTCGCGGAGCTATGGTTTGAAAGTTGAGTTTTGGACCCCTATTGTATACTTGTGCAGATTAAAATACTCATTTTATTTATTGTTCATTATTTTTATAATTTTATATTTTTATAATTTTGTAAATATTATTTATAATACATGTGTATATTAAAATCAGAATAAAAACACAAAGAAAACACAAAAATTAAATACATGTATATAACACATATGTATAATACATGTACATATACCTATATAATTACTACTTCTATTTTATTAAGTGTACAAAATACATCAGAATAATAAAATAAAAATATATTTAAGTGTAAAAAATATTTTATAAATTTATAAAATATTAAATAAAATTAATAAAATTAAATACATAAAATAAAAATAAAATATTAAAATATATAGATATGTATACCTATACAAGCCATAAAAGGCAACTTGTATTTTTATACCTCAAAAAAATAAATAAAAATCATAAAAAATAATTCATAAAATAATAAACATTTTTTATTTTATAACCTAAAAATAATAAATTCATTTACTATTTTTAATTGAATTTTCAAAGTTTTTTACAGGGTTTTTCCTGGTTGGTCCACGTGGACCAACCAGGTGACAGTCAGCGTTGACCCCGATCAACTGGTTGTCCTTCCCCCTGTCCCTTTGTCAGAGTGTCGTTTTTGACCCCTTTTCTTGATTTTTTCGAGGCCAACCCTTGCACCATTTCGCGTAACCGCCTTCTTGACTTTTCTCCCTTGGACTTCGGTGATTCATGCCACTAGCTTTCCTTGGGCGTTGGATCGCTGCGTCGCGCCCTGTGCCTCGTTCTTCCCAGCCATTCATCAACCATTCAAATACAACCCCCTACCTTCCTCCTCAATTTTGAACCCCTTTTTGCCAAAATCTTCTCCACCTTTCGTGCTCCATTGCAAGGAGGAGGTGACAGCTCTTCTAGGAAGCCGTTAGGAGGATCGAGGAGGGCCTAGGATGTTCCACCACCTCCGGCGAGCACCCTTGCCGTCGAGGTCTTCCTCAGGTGATTTCACCTTCGAGGGCCTTATTTCTCTTCCTTTTCTTTTGTGTTTCTTGTTTAGCAATACCGTAGGATCAATATCCACCCATTTATCTTCACACTCCAACCATCGATTCACCATTACCACCACCTCGTCAGAGCGAGCTCCGGCCGAGCTCCCTTCCCTCCATCCACGTGTTCATTCCGCCACCACGGGGTTGAGGCATTTTGCCCTCGACCCTCTCATCTTTTTTTGCAGGTCTTGTGCATCAAAGCAGAGCTTATGGCTCATTTTCGCACCTCGCCGGAGGATCCAGGAGCCCTCCAGCTCCGCCGCCCCTTCGAGCGAGCTCTAGCCACCGCTGGAGATTTTTGGAGTTACCAGGAGAGAGAGAAGGACCCCACGAGGCTCACCGGCCACTTTTGGAGCTCAACGTGTCGCCGGGAGCCGAGATCGAGGTTGGGGAAGGTCGGCGTCCCTGTTCTTCGTTCGAGGCCCCCTGCCGTTGGATCAAGGTCGGGACTTCAGGTGCAAGCCCACGTCAGATGTCCTCCAGCCACCACCGTTCGATCCACCATGGAAATCTAATCTGGGCCGTCATCAGCGAACCGTCATCGGCTGTCCTCGAAGCGCCACGTTTCAAGTGAACGATCAACAGCCGTTGGATCGCCTAGGTGTGGGTATTTTGCACTCTGACCCCCGCTTATTTTTGTACTTAATATTTAGTCCATAAACTTTCATTTACAGTTTTAAAAGTTTTGTAATATTTGCAAATAGGTCCTCGTACTTTTTATATTTGCATCTAGGTCCTTGTCCACGTCACCTCACATGACTCGTGCACGTGGGGTGGTGGACATTTTGCAAGGACCCCCTCCGGGTTCTGTTATTTCATTTTAGTCCAGGAACTTTTATCGAACGTGTAATATTTTTGGAATATTTGCGATTTAGCCCTCAGGTTTTTGAGTATTTATAGACAGCTACGTGACTTTGGAATTTATGCATCAGTACCCCTAGATGTTTGGCTTTTTGTGATTGGTCCGAAAACTTTGTTAATTTGTTATTAATTTTTGTGGAAAAAATGCACTTAACCCCTGGACTTCTGGATATTTAAAAAAATACCCCTATCAGTATTGATTTTTCTCTTCGTTGTTTGCATTTATTTCTTGCATCTATAAAACCTAAAAAATCCCAAAAAACTAGCATAAGCTCCTGTTTAGTTGATCTTTCATGCTATATTTTTATTTTGCATTTTTATTGCATTCCCATATTTATAAAAAATAAAAAACATGCAGAGCTCTATTTGCATTAGAAAATACATAAAAATTATCAAAATCCCTCGAAAAATTCAACAAAAATTATATTTTGTTTATTTCTGTGTTTTAACTTCAGTCCAAAAATCATAAAAAATTCAAAAGAAAACTCCTAAAAATTAAAAAACCCCTTAAAAATTCACAACAATCTTAAAAATTCCAGAAAAATCCTAAAAATATAATTTTTTCTCTGAATTTTCTCTGTTTTATTACATGTATTTTAAAATTAATTTGAGGAATTTTGGACTCTGTTTGATATTTTTCATCCTCATTTTAGTTTCAACCTTTTATTTTGCTCACTGTTTTAAGTATTTTTGGCTTTAAAAATACCAAACAAATTAGGAAAAATCTAAGAAAAACATAAAAACATCAGAAAAACATAAAAATCCCAAAAACATTCCATTTCCTGAATTTTGACTATTTTTTGCCTCTTTTTATAAATACATTATCGCTTCTTTTTCTTATCTTGTTTATATATTCTATTTTATAAATTAAAAGAAAAAATATAAAATACAAAAAGAAAATACAAAATCAGAAAATTTAAAATCAAAATATAAAATTATAAAATCAAAAATTAAATTAAAAAATTAAAAACCCACAAAAATGGCACATTTGTAGACATTTGATCATTTTCATTCTTGAGCTTGATTGCCCGATCTATCCTATTTGCTTCCTGTGTTTGACACTCTACTTGCTTGCACACCATACACATTCATTGTAGAGATACAATAAATTTTAACTCCACACTTTGATTTTCATTGCTTGATTTATCTGTTGTGGGTTGATTGTTGACTTAATCAGGGTTTATTGAGGGTCGCCACAACGACTTTGTCTCCGCCTTGTGCGAGGTATATTTAGACCCTGATATTCCTTGGTTAATCAAGGGGCGACAAGCTCAGCGTTAGAACCTCCCGCGACTGAGAGCTGCTCCGCCCCGAACGCCATGGTGACGACCAACCTGACTTGGTCGATCGCGTCCTACAAAAAGAGGTGGCCTCAAACGGCCCGCCCCAAGAACAATGAGCCCTCGGCCCCTCCAAATTTACTGGTGTAATGATGGTGGCAGTCTGCAATGCCCATGGGCTAAACAGATCCCGTAAATTGAAGTCCCTCTTGGGGGAACTCGTAAACAAGGAGGCTTCTATCATCAGGCTGGTGGAGACTAAAATCAGGTTGGAAGTGAGAATGCGCTTCGTGACTTAGATTCCAAATGGGTGGTCTTTCTTACATATGATACACCACTGGGATGTGTCTATGTCTTATGGAATGCCTCTAGCTAGAGTTGTACTACTCTGGGATGTCCTCCAAGCCATCACACTCAGGTGCTCCAATCATGGGGGATTGTTCATTGTTGTCTCAGTTATTTATGGCTCCAACGTCTTGTCGGAGCGTAGGGAGCTCTGAGCGCATCTACACCAAACCTATAACCTAGTAAATACTCTGTGGCTCCTGATGGGAGACTTCAACATGGTCAGGTTCAACCATGAAAAAGTAGGAGGTCGGCCTCCGCAGCAAGAAGCAATGGAGGATTTCAATGCTTGCATTGACCGTTGCAGTCTCCTTGATCTGAGCTCCTGCGGGAACCCGTGGTCCTGGACAAACTCATCAATTGGCCCAGCCAGAATTGCGGCTAGGATGGATTGCGCCCTTGCCAATGAGGCTTGGCTCGTCGCCTTCCCGAGCTCACAGTTCTCCTACTCTCCCCTCCACTCGAGCGACCACTACCTTATTTATGTGGAGCTTTCCCGACCCCCAGCCCGGCCAAAGCCTTTTCATTTCTTTGATTATTGGCTGGGGCGCCCGAGATATGAAGATATTATCGCTGCTGCATGGAGCTCGCCTGTTTCGGGCAACCTCCTTTACTGCATGGCCCACAAGCTTAAAAAAGTGAAGCTCGGGCCGAAGGCCTGGGCTGCGATTGATGGTAATGTTTCGCTGAATCCAAGTCTGCCAAGACCTTCCTTAGCAACATTGATGCGGCCTTGGGAGTTGAGCCCTGGGACGACATAATTGCGCACCTCGACAAAGTAACAAAGGAATATCTTGATGGCCTCGAGAGGGACATTGAATCGGCTTGGAAGCAGAATAGTCGGGTTGATTGGCTTAAGCTTGGGGACACGAACACAAAGTTCTTTCATCTTTCAACTAAGGTCCGCAACAATGGGAACAATATTTCCTTCCTTATTGATGGTCTCAGGAGGGTCATTGACAAGCCTAAGGAGGTTGCCGATAATGCCTTAAATTACTTCAAGGACCTCCTTGGCCCAGACTTGCCCCGCCCCCCTAGGGAGGCCCCACCACCGCCAAAGCTCACCCTTATCGTGCTCGCCAACGACTGGCTCACGAGGACGTTCATGGAGGATGAAATATAGGGAGCTTTAAAGTCGATCCATTCTAATAAGGCCATGGGGCATGACGGTTTCAAATCTCGATTCTTCAAAAGGCATTGGCACTTAGTAAAAGGGGATATCTGCAATGCATTGGCTTTCCTTCATAGAGGCGGGAGCATGGTCAGGAAGCTTAACCACACCTTCCTTACCATGGTGCCAAAGTCCCCCTCGCCAAGGGGGATGGGTGACTACCGTCCCATATCCTCTTGCAATGTCGTTTATAAAATCTTCTCTAAGGTGCTTGCGTCTCGCTTGGCCGATGTCCTACATCTACTCATCTCCCCCAACCAAACTGCATTTATCAAGGGCCGGGTGATTGGGGACAATATCAGGCTGGCCCATGAACTCTTGTGGGGCTTTAACAGAAGACAGAGCATTAACAAGACCTGCCTAAAGGTTGATCTAACTAAGGCTTTTGACTCCATTGAGCACTCCTTCCTCCTGGAGGCCATGAAGGCTATGGGATTCAACGAAAAGTGGACCGACCGGATTGAAAAGTGTATTGCCACCACCTCCTACTCCATCCTCCTTAATTGGTCTCTGCATGGTTTCTTCAAGGGAACTCGTGGGCTTAGACAGGGGGACCCTCTAAGCCCACTACTATTTGCTATTGGTTTGGAATCTCTGTCTTCCTTGGTCGAGATGGTTGTTCACGAGGGTGAGTTCAGGCCATGGGGTAGGGGCAGGACCACTGCTCCAACCCACCTCATATACACGGATGACTTATTAATCTTCTCCAAGGGCTCCATGACCTCCCTTCTCGAGGTCAAGCAAATACTAAATGATTTTTACAATATTTCGGGCCTCCAGATGAATGCTAGGCAGAGCAAGGTTTTCCATCCCAAGTATTTCCACGACTGCTTCTCCTTCTCATTCCGATTTGTTTACTTAGTCAACCCCTTCCTACCACTTATTTGGGCATCCTCTTGCTCCCTGCTCGGGGAGTTCGCTTATTCACGGTGCCTTGGTGGATCGTGTTAGGGTCCTGCTTGGTGGCTGGAAGCCAGAGACCCTGATGATGGCCGATCGTGCGCAACTTCTAAGGACTGTGGTTTCTGGAGTGCTCCTATACTGGACTGCAGCTACCCTCATCCCTCTTGCCACTGTTAGAAAGGTTGACATGTGTTGTGCCGACTTCCTGTGGGGTACGAAGCGACATGATATCTCATGGTCCACACTATGCCTCCCCAAGCTTGAGGGGGGTATCGGGATCCGTTCACTTGCCACTCTACGTGATGCCATGATTGTCTCATGGACATGGAGGTTACTAACCGCAGACTCCTTCATCTGGGCCTCTTTTATGAGGGAAAAACATCTTTGCAATCGCTCTCTGTGGGATGCCCAGCCCTCCTCTACTCATAGCCGTGCTTAGAGGGCCATTTTGAGGGGTAGAGAGGCCTTCTCCAGGGCGGTCCTCCCCTCCGCCTCACCCCCATACATTGGACCCTATCCGCTAAGGGATTCTCTTTCTCCAGTGCAGTGGACCCATCACTCGGCTGCACCTCAAGCCTGAGCTTCTTGCGTTTGGGCCAAGGGCATCCCACCTCGGATGTCTTTCACACTTTACAGAGCGGTGCTTGGGCGTCTAACCACCACCGATCGACTGGCTCATTTTGGTATCTTCCCCCACTCAACCTTCTATCTCTTCCTACGTGAACAGGAGTCCCATGAACACTTATTCTTTGAATGCAATTACTCAAGAATTGTTCTCCTGTCCTCCTCCAGTGCTCTTGGGATGGAGCATCATCGGGAGGCCCCACCGTGCGAGCTCCTGATCGATGCTACTAATATCAACGACTCCTCGCTCAGAGAGCGAACGTCCCTAATTTTTGCTGTGGTGGTTGCACTAATCTGGGAAGAAAGGAACATTAGGTGGTCCTCGGGGTCCCAGCGCACTCCTGAGGCGATCGTTTCAAGCATCCTTCATACTTGTGACCTTATATTTTGAATGATTGCGGTTGAGAATTTCGTTTCTCTCGATCTGTTATGTGTTAACGATATACTGTTTTTTTGGGGTTTTCTTCTTTTAGATTGGGCAAAACATGGTCGTTCTGTGCCTCCTGTAAAGGTCCATTACTTGAAATAAAAAAATTTACTTACCTATCAAAAAGAAAGAAACTCCTAATTCAATTACCGATATATGTGGTCCGTTTCATATAAAATGTTTTAGTGGTCAAAAATACTTCCTCACCTTTATAGATGATTTCTCACGTTATATCTACATATTATTTGATAAATCAGAGACTTTAAATACTTTTAAGGATTATCAAATGAAGGTAGAGGGACAATCATAAAAGGAAATCAAAATTGTAAGATCAGATAGAGGTGGTGAGTATTGTGGTAGGTATGTTGGAGTAGAACAAAAACTTGGACCATTTGCGCACTTTCTTAAGGGTGAAGGTATTGAATACTAATTTTCAATGTCTGATAAGCCAGATCAAAACGGTGTCGCCGAAAGACGGAATCACACATTAATGGATATGATTCGAAGTATGATGAGTAACTCCTCATTGTCATTATCTTTTTGGAGTGAAGCTTTAAAGACAACTGTATATATATTGAACAGAGTTCCATCAAAAGCAATTCCATCTGCTCCATTTGAGCTTTGGAAGGGATGAAAACCAAGATTGGAACACATACATGTTTGAGGTTATCAAACTGAGATTAGAATCTATAATCCACATGAGAAAAAAATTGATATGAAGACTATGAGTGGATACTACATTGGTTATTCAGAAGGATCTAAAGGTTATAGATTCTATTGTCTAAATAGGAAATCGAGTATTGTAGAATCAAGAAATGCATATTTTTATAAAATGATGAGAATAGTAGGAGCAGGATGGTAATTAAAGACATCATACTTGATGAATTATCGGATCTTGTTATATTACTATAAAGTGAGGAGCAAAATATTCAACACGATATCTTAGATGAGCCACAACATCAAGACGTTGTTGTTCCTCAAGCCTAAGATATCTCTTTGGTTGAACCAATGGTGAATCCTCCATTACATAAGAATCAAGTTGAAATAGCATCAAGTATTCAACAAGGTGTTGTTACAACAAGATCTGGTCTGATAGTAAAATCTACAATTTCATCAGATTTTATAACATACATACAAGAATGTAGCTACTACATGAGAATTCCAAAGGACCCAATATCATTTTCACAAGCCATGAGTGAAATTATCTCTACTAAATGGTATAATGCCATGAGGGACGAGATGGATTCTATGAGTGCAAACCAAGTATGGGACTTGGTAGAGCTACCCAAAGGAGCGAAATCTATTGTTGCAAATGGATCTTTAAAACTAAGAAAGATTCATTAGGCAACATTGAGATATATAAGGTCGGACTTGTGGCTAAAGGTTTCACTGAAAAAGAGGGCATAGACTATCATGAGACTTTCTCTCATGCATCCCGAAAGGACTCATTGCGGATTATCATGGCATTAGTAGCTCATTGTGATTTAGAGTTACATCAAATGGACGTGAAAACTACCTTTCTTAATGGAGACTTGGATGAACATGTTTACATGCGACAACCCGATGGCTTTATTTTAGATAGTAGCAAGCATTTGATTTGTAAATTAAGGTTGCTCTTACTCTAAGATCTTCATTTGATCATCATAAGTTCGATATCCTACTGTATGCTTAACCTATCAGCCATCGCTCCATCTCGCCCTAACCACTGCAGTGTCACTCAACCGCAACTCCAACGCTGCCCCGGCAATCCAGGTGTATGAGAAGAAGCCTGATGATCATGATGCCCAAATCAATCTCAGGGTAAAGGGTCATGATGAGGCAGTGTTGACAATTCTCATTACCAACGAGTCAATAATGACAACATCAATGCCCCTAGTCTTAGGTTCCTCGTATACCTCCTCGTCACCACCGATCTCTACAGCATCCTCGTCTACGCTTTCGACATGTCCCTACATGCTACATTTAAATGAGCCACCATTCTCTATATTTGTACGCATTAAATAATAAACAACATTCATTAAGGAGGACGCATATCTCTCAATGAAAATATTGAGATGTTGGTGCAACAACAATAAAAAAACTATATGGGAAAAAAACAACAAATGGCTATCTTAGGAGGAAAGGATAACATTTTAGAGGGGTAGGTTGAGATAATCATTATGTAATCATAAGATTTCTGATTAATTGTAAAACAAATTCGACAGGCTTGGCCAAAGCCTAGCTCTTAAGAATTGGGTTGGGCTCGGGCCTGAGTTGAAAAAAGGAAAAAAATTCAAGGCCTTGGGTTGAATTCTTAAATGTCCCGGGCCTTGGACCTTTAGGGCCCGACCTATACTCATCCTTTAATACTTAGCACTTTTATCTACAATTTTACCAAAAAAAGCAGGTCAAAAAGAAGGAAATGAAATAATATTCATACGATGAATTGAATCTTTATATAATTTTTACATGTGTCATGCATTATATTTTGCACAGATCATTGTTATTTTTGCATTTTATGCATTTTATATATTTATATGGTGTTCTTGTTTTGAGAATAAGACATTAAAAAGTAGTTACAACCGCTGACGAACGCCTACGCTATTGAGGGACTTCTTTCAAGAGAGGGTGTTTCTTTTGCAATAGTTTCTAAGCGATCACGTACACGATGGAAATGAAAACGACAAATACGAGAATACTACAAATCAGTATTGATTTATAACTATTTTATTTCATTTTCATCCTTTAACCATAATAGCTACCAATTTGACGTCTTGATCTTAATATCAAGGGCACAAGTGTCTTATTAAGATTAGAGTCATATTAGGATTGGGAATCCTAGTGGGATTTGACTCCTAATCCTAACAGTAATTGAGTTGTATTCTATTTATAATTCTATTGGGAATATGACTATGGGGTTGTATTTGGGCTATATAAAGAAGTAGGTGGAGGCATTGCCTCAACACCACCACAACAAGAGGGAAGAGAGAGAGAGAGAGTAGAGAGAGAGAGAAAAGAAGAGAGCGAGAGAACAGAGAGAGTTGTACTCGTCTTCTTATAGTGATCTTTCTTCTCCAGTGGTCGTGAGAGGTGATCGACCACCGTTATATCTGGTGTCCTTTCTTTCATGTGCTTCATGTTGTTGGTGGTCGTTTGTGTATCAGCTTCCGTATCCAGAGAGGTTCGTATCCTCAACATCCGGTATCCGAGAGGAGACGATACCAGTGGGTTTTGTTCCTGTCAGCTAGTATCAGAGTAGAGTTGGTACCGCTTCTGTGCCTAACAAGCAGTATCAGAGCCGGGTTCAACGCTGTTGAAGGGACATGATGCGACGGATCATAGCAAGGTTCGATGTGGACGAGATGACACGATACAATAGATGCGCAATCCTCAGAATCCGTGATATGGTGGTCTTTTGGAGAAATCGATCAGAGGTGTCGAAGAATTCTGCTAGCGGCGGCTGGCAGGAAATCGTGCAAGGTGGCACGTCGAGGGCACCCAGCGATGGGTGCATCACCCATAGGCGGTGAGTTCACGCTAACGAGACTTGTAGATGATGAGGATGACCTAGTGTAGACCCAAGACGATGAAGAAATCGTGATGGAAATCAATTCAAGGGAGAGATTGTTAGGATTAGAGTCATATTAGGATTGGAAATCCTAATGGGATTTGACTCCTAATCCTAATAGTATTTGAGTTGTATTTTATTTCTAGTTCTATTGAGAATATGACTATGGGGTTGTATTTGGAATATAAAGAAGAGGGTGGAGACATTGCCTTACCATCACAGCAAGAGGGAAGAGAGAGAGAGAGAGAGAGAGAGGGAGAGAGAGAGAGAGAAGAGGAAGAGAGCGAGGGAACAGAGAGAGTTATACTCGTTCTTCTTTTAGTGATCTTTCTTTTCCGTTGGTCGCGAGAGGTGACCGACCACTGTTATACCTAGTTGTTCCTTTTTTCATGTGCTTCTGTGATGATTGTCGATCGCGCATTCGTATCCACATATGTATCCGGGGAGGTTCGTATTCAGGAGTCCGGTATCCGAGAGGAGACGATACCTATGGATCGTGTTTC
This sequence comes from Ottelia alismoides, assembly GCA_037367405.1. NCBI lineage: Eukaryota > Viridiplantae > Streptophyta > Magnoliopsida > Alismatales > Hydrocharitaceae > Ottelia > Ottelia alismoides. Next base: position 110,334 of record JAZKJV010006858.1, on the reverse strand, counting down.
TAACATGTTTGAAACGATGTTTTCTAGATGTCTCTACGATATTACGAAATAAGTATTGATGCAAATATTATTGGCAAAGTTTGGAGAAGAACAAGTATAAAAATCTCACAATGGTACTTATATTCAAATCACCGGGGATAAAAACATGGTAGGATTATAAAACGAGTAGTACGTAGATTCGTCCAAATAAACAAAGGAAAAAAATCCAAAGCGATAAAATGACAACTCTTAAAAAATAAGTAAATAAAAAAGATTTTCTTTTTTCATAAAAAGAACATGTCATCTCCCGCAACAACAGCCACAGGTTATCCGACAATAACACGAGATCCGAACAGAAATAAGACGTGAGATTAAACGAGGCAAAACATCTTCTATTCACATATGCCATAGGGTGAGTATGCTCTTAATATCTTTTTTTAAGAGGTAGTTGTGTCAATTAAATGGTGTTTGTCTGACATGAAATCTGGACAAGGATATCTATTGAAAAACCCTCCTCACCAAAAAAAAAATCAACGTCAAGGGAAGGAGGCGCAAAAAAAAACGGGTAAAACCCGGGAAAAGGTTGGATGGGCCTACTGCCGAACACGTCCGGGTTGGGTTGAGCGCGGGGAACGGTCCGGACAAAGGCACTCGCGGGAAGCCTCTGTCTGCCTATCTCGTGTCCGCGGGACAACCCAACGTCTGGAGCCGATCCCATTCCCCTCATCTACCTCCGTTTGATTCGGCATTTAGTGATGATATATAATATTAATTAATTTTATTTTATTAACACAAGGAAGAGATTGGGAACTGTGATTGGCACATATGACACCCACACACCACACCACCGAACAGATAAAGGCGAGCTGTGTGTGGGTGTGATATGAAACCCTAGAAAAAGGGCGTCTCTCTCGGTCTTCGCAGCAGCACAAAGACCGCGATTTCCCAACGAGGTCCCTGCCTGCCGGTTCTCCAACACCCAACACCCACCCTCGAGATCTCCGCCTGAAGATCCCACCATCACCCAGATCCGCCCTCGATCTGCTCCGTTCCGCCGGATTTCGGCTCTATCGACGCGAATTGGCCGTGGATCCACCGGATCCGTGGATCCTGGGTCTCGAAAGGAGGTTTCTTTTTTTGCGCATGGGGTTCGTCGTCGGAGTCGATTCTGAGCCTCCGACGGCTGTGAAGTAGCCGCTGTTAGCTGGAAGAAGGACTTGTAGTCGTCAAAGGAGGCGCCCTTTCTTGCGATTGAAGGGAGGTGTCTGTACTGGAGAATTTCATGGCTTTTGCGGCTCAAGCTCCCATGGGAGGACAAGGTTTGCTGTTTTTGTGTAGTATCTTGGGATTGATTGGTGTGCGAAATTAATTTCGCTTGTGAAATGGTAGGTTCGCACGGGGATGCTCTTTATCGGGAGCTATGGCACGCTTGCGCTGGACCTTTGGTCTCTGTTCCTCAGGAGGGCGAGAGGGTTTACTACTTCCCTCAGGGGCATATGGAACAGGTGAAGATCTCGGCGGATTTTGCTTCAAAGTTTGATTTTTTGTACCCCAACTTTTTTTCTTGGTCTCGGAATTCTTCAACAAAGTTGGGTTTTTACCGCTGAGTTTGCTGATTCTGTTGGATTTTCTCCATGCGAAGTTTTTTTTTTAAAATCGGCTGTGCTCTCACGTGTAATCGATTTGAGAAGGGACGGGTGCCGGATTTGAATCTCGAGAAATTGGGTTTTTTTCGACATGTAGTGATGCTTATTGCTACCTATGAGCGTTGCCTCAGAGCCTGTAAATGGGGAACAATACCATGATCTGAGGGATCTGTATGTCGTGATTGGGACCCTATGTGGATGCTGTGCCTGTTAGCTTATTTTCCTAAATTTGGCAAAAGTAAAGTTTTGTAGAATGATGCTTCATAACAAGGAGGTCTGGGAAATTTTGTCACGTTAAAGATACCTGATTCCTTTTGCAGATGTGTACCCCTTTTTGTGTTAAGATTGCCCTTGCGTTTGAGGTGTTCCTTGACAGTTACTTGACCTGCGGTGTGATCAACTTCTTGGAATAGTTGCACACTGTAATTAGGAGATATTTCGCTAGTTGCCGCTTCAAAGATCCACCACTAATTCGTTACTGGATGATGGGTTAATTGAAAGTGACTACAGCTCCATGCTCGCTGTCAAGAAGGCCTTAATGGATATTTGTGCAAGGTTTAACATGTTGCATGATTCTACTCAAATGTTCAATGAGATGGATTGTAGATCGGTCTAAAGGAGTATTTGGCGGGTTACAAGAGACTGGAATTTTACAAGCAAGCGGTAGATTTATTCCATTTGATGCATACCTGATTAAGAGATCACACTTAATGCAATCTCAGTTGCCATCATCCTGCATGCCTGCACAAAGTTGAGAGCTTTGGAAACTGCCAAATTTCGGCAATACAATTAAAACTGTGACCTGATATCTGAGACAGAAATTTGCAACAGTCTGGTATACATGTATGCTGAATGTGGTTCTCTCGTGGTTGGTGCACACAGAGCAATTAAAAAAAATCCCTTTTAGGAGTCATGGATTTCTATGATAGCTGCATGTGCCTAAAAAGGTTGCACTTGAGCAAGCACTTTGCCTACTTTCTCAAATGGTGTCAGCTGTTGCTTGTCCAAATCATTCCGCAATTGCAAGTATTATTCCATTGCTCTATTAAATAGAGTTTTGCAGTGGGGAAAGTTGTCCATTGTTGCATTTTTGTGTTTCCAGTTGGAGGCAGATACTTCAGCTAGTAATGCTCTTATGCACTAGTGCTCGAATTGAAAATGATGGTAATGTCGAATACATGTTTGGACGTATGCATATGAATGATGCTATTTCCGGTTATGCCATGAATGGATTATATCCTACATCTCTTGGATTCAGCGACTTTCAGTATTTCTGGTAGTGTCAAACACATGTTTGGAATTGTTCCATTAAATGATCTCAGGTCTAATGCCAGATTCAGTGACTTTCATTATTTCCCGCTTTGTGCTCAGTTGCTTGATGATTTTGCTAATAAAAGCATTCATGCCTTCGTTAGCAATGCTTTGATAATTTTTTATGGGAAATGCAAAGAGCTGGGAAATGAATTTTGATCATTTGTTACAACTACGTGAAGGGTTAGGTATTGTGGAATTCAAGTCTTTCCATTTTTTGGACAATGAAGAGTGGGAAGACCTGATTTTTTTGTTCAAGCTTATGTTGGATCATGGAATTAGATGTGGTTATGTTTCGTACTGAGTGTTCTTCAAGCATGTGCTAGTCTGAGCTTACTGGTAACAAATGAAGTTCATGCATTTTATACAAGAGCAGATCTTATTGGTGTATTGACATATGTGATTCTGGAAGTATTGGTCATGCATTGAGAAATATTTGGAGGCTTGTCTTGGCACACTGCAATGTTCTGCAACACTAGATTGCTGCTTTCACAAGTCATGGATTCTTAAAAGATGCTGAAGTTTTCTTCAATAAAATGAAGAGAAGGGACACTGGTTTTTTTATTGGAACTTTATGGCTTGGTGTTCTGCTCGAATTAATTGTTTTGATAAGGCTTGGTAAATTTTAATGAGTTACAAAGGCATATAAGACCCGATCCTGCTGTTCGCCTTACATCAGTTTACCCTATGATTATCTTTTGCTTGGGACTTTTGGATGCATGAAGCATTATTTATGCCTCCAAATTATTCCATACAAACATGCATAGTGGCATTGTCGCATACACGTCTATGATTAGAGGTTTTGCCAGGATTGAATGAGAAAAGCACTAGTTTTAATATTAAAACCACTGGGGTTATAGTATTGAACACTTGAGCAGGAGTTGAAGGCCGATCATGTTTCCCTGGCTTGCCTTTTCTCAGCTTGCTTCAAGTTTGGTTTGATAGAAGGCTGGGAGCTTTTCAAATCAATTGAGAAAACACATGGCATTTTATTGATAACGGAACAATATGTACGTCTTGAAGATATTTTTTTCTCGAAGCTTGCTTTTCAAGGAAACTTATTTATTTTTAGCATCCATGCCTAATGGGGTTAATGCTAATATATGGGTACCTTTCCTGGTGTGTGTTAAATTCACAATTAGGTGGAGATTGCTCAGTTTGCCGCAGAGCATGTTCAAAATTGAAGCTGGGAACATTCAAATATGTGTTGTCTTCTGTGTGCGCACACACATATGTATGCATGCATGTATGATTGTATATGCTTCGGATGGAGAACGGGGTATGTTCAGAATGTAAGGGGTTTGGTGAGAACAAGAGAGCAAGAGAACTCAGAAAAACAGGTGGATTGATGCTGAGAAGACGTGGCTTGAATTTACTGTTGGGATTTGGGTTATCAAAAAATAAGAGCCATCAGTGTTGTAAAAGTCGTCCGACTGGCCCGACTAGTATGTCCGACTAGCCTAGTCAGTGGGGTGGCCGACCGAGTACCGACTAATTCCGGCTAGGTACACTAATCGACCAATTTTTGCTTGGAGATTTCATGTTTTTTATTGTTTTGCTTTTTTTATAAGCAAGATTATTATAATATGCTTAATGTTTTATTTAAATTCAATTACTTCTTTTATTTTATTATGGTAGTATAAAAATGTACAAAATCTATGTAAATATATGTATAAAAATGAGTTATATATTTAAAATAATCATAAAATTCATAGCCGATTAAAGTCCGATTAAATCCGATTAGTCGCCCGATTGCCGATTAATCCTTAGTCAGTGACCCAACCGACCGAGTACCGACTACCGACTTTTGCAACCTTGAGAGCCATTAAGAACATGTTGAGTATTATAGATAAAGAAATTGAGGGTTTGAGAAGTATTTGGGTGTTCTTTTGTAGGTTATGAGTTTAGCATCTGTAAGACATTTTCCCGTAGTTGATGATTTTGTGTGTTTGTGCTCTTCATGAGCTTTATATTGTTAGGAGATTCTGTTTTATCACCTTTGACAGAATACTACTTTTGTAAAGGGGAATTCTTTTGTTGATGTCATCTTATCATATTAAGGAATTTTTGCATTAAGATTTTTGATGTTGTAACTTGAAATAAGGGCTTCCTCTAAAAGTGTTAGTGGGATGAGCTAGACATTTGGAATGTGCTGTTAGCAGTTATCTTACACTAGTCTCTTCTCTAAGTTTGCTTGATGCAAAGCGAGATATAGCGTGTTGGATATTTTTCTGCATTTGGAGAACTGGCCATTGTAATGATTTTTAACATTCTGCTGGTATTTTCAGCTCGAGGCATCAACTCAACAAGGACTAGACGAGCAAATGCCATTGTTTAATCTGCCGCCCAAAATTCTCTGTCGCGTTGTGCACATTCAGTTGCGAGTACGAGTTATCTTACTTTACATGCTTTGTTTTAAATCTTTAGATCAATGTTGTTTGTCGTGGAGAAGCACCTGAACATCGTACTTTTTTGGTCTTCTTTATGCAGGCTGAATCAGAAACGGATGAGGTTTATGCACAAATAACCTTACAACCAGAACCTAATGTTAGTATTTATTTTTGTTATTTTCTTTTTGTCAGGCTTGCATTTGTGAGAGTATATATACGTTTTTTTCTCTTAAATGTTATTTTTAGTCATATGTTACTGGCAAATTCTCATTCTCTAATACTTGTATGACTTTGTCCCATTCTTTCCAGCAAGGTGAAGTTACCAGCCCAGACTCTCCTCCACCAGAACCTGAGAGGTGCAACGTCCATTCCTTCTGCAAGACACTCACTGCCTCTGACACTAGCACTCATGGTGGATTCTCAGTTCTCCGTAGACATGCCGATGATTGTCTTCCACAACTGGTTTGTTCACCACTAATTGACGCTGCTGAAATAATATTGAGTTGGCTTTCATGCATATTACTTCATCATAAGCTCATTTTTTGTTATTCTATTCCAGGATATGTCGCAGCAGCCACCTTGGCAGGAATTGGTTGCTGCAGATTTGCATGGACAGGAGTGGCATTTTCGTCATATCTTCAGAGGTCTTGCTGCTATATTTTAGCTTTCTAATGATTTCTTCTGAATCAATGGTTTAAATTTTGGGTGCTTTACATTTGAAACAATAGTTAAAAGCTTTGGTAATTCTAGCATGTTATTTTGCATTGCCAAATATGTACGACCTATTAGTTTTGTTATTTTTTTTCATTTTTATTTCATCGAATTTGAGTTTGATAATCAGTTTGCCCTGCCAAATTATGTTAGGATTTGTACCATCATATGAAATGCCATGGGCAATCTTATTCATATATTTAATATGCGCTGCAGGACAACCAAGGCGACATCTGCTCACAACAGGTTGGAGTGTTTTTGTTAGTTCTAAACGGCTGGTGGCTGGAGATGCTTTTATATTTCTCAGGCAAGTGATTTAGTTTTCTCCTTTTGTCATTGTTAGCTGGCTTGCAGAATCATTCTGATCAGCTACTTGTGCTCTAGCAGAGGAGAGAATGGAGAGCTACGTGTTGGTGTTAGACGTCTGATGAGACAACTAAGCAACATGCCATCTTCTGTTATCTCCAGTCACAGCATGCATCTTGGCGTTCTTGCAACTGCATCTCACGCGATTTCAACTGGAACTCTCTTCTCTGTTTTCTACAAGCCAAGGTTGTTTTTGTTCTAATGCCGTTCTTTAAATTTTACAAGATGACTTATCCTTAGATGTTTGTCACGCAACATTGCTAGTTTTGTTTTTATGAATTTCATGCAAGGTTTTAATTTATTGCATGCATTTAGCACTATCTTTTCTTGTACAATCTTTTTCGGTTTTTTTGATGTTTGTCATAGACTCATACAGCAACGAGTGATAGTCCTATGATTTCGAAAAAATAGGTTTTAATGGATCGTATTCGATATTAAGTTTGATGATATTTTTCAACTAATATTGAATTAACTCTCTTTCTTGTGTCAGAACAAGCCGATCTGAGTTTGTTGTCAGCCTCAACAAGTATATTGAGGCTAGAAATAACAAGTTTTCTGTTGGGATGAGGTTTAAAATGAGGTTTGAAGGTGAAGAAGCTCCTGAAAGAAAGTACGTTTTGCGCTTAATTTTTGTTTGCTCCTTTCTGTTGCATGGTTACGATTTTAATTAGAGATTTCATATTAATTGCAGGTTTAGTGGAACTATAATTGGTGTGGGGGAAAATGTATCTTCCCCTTGGCCTGATTCTGAATGGAGATCTCTGAAGGTAAGCTTCTGAAAAACTATTACATTGCCTATCATAATCTTGGTATGTCTCAGGAGTTATCCCACATGTATGGTCACAATCTTCATTTAATAGTCTCTTCTTGTAATTAGAAGTTTTGCATTTTGCAGGTCCAATGGGACGAGCCTTCTTCCATCCCTCGCCCTGATAGAGTTTCACCATGGGAGTTGGAGCCACTGATTGCGACTAATCCTCCTACTTCCCAACCTGTGCCAAGAATAAAGAAACCACGCCCTTCACCTTTGGCCACTGCTCCTGCTGACCTTGCTCCTGTTCTCGGTGTGAAAAAATGCCTTGGATTTTGTTATATGAATATTTTTATTAGGGTTTAAGATTGTAGAAATGCTAGATATGGCCAGTTTATCTGAGATGTTATATTACCAGATTCTCTACACTTCGCTTTTAAACTTTAAGCTCAAGCTGCAATTTTTTTCAAAAAAATAATTAGTTATTTTATTTTATTTTTTAGCATATTCCTGTGTTTCCTCCTGAAACGTCTGTTCTCTTTTCAGGGCTGTGGAAGCCTCCATCTGAAGCTACACAAGATATTTCATATCCTGCCTTGCACCGAGGTCAAGATACAATGACTGCTTTTACTCCTTTCTCGCCGAAGTCAAAATTTGGATCTGCTGCTTTCCCTGCAGTCCCTCTACAGCTTAATGTTCCTGTCAATCAGTTTCCGTGGAGCACCAATACAGAACTCCACATGGATTCATTATCCAACAATGCTAACAAAGATTCATGTGAAAAGAGGGTCGGAAAAGGAAATGGATGCAGGTTATTTGGCATCGAGTTGGTAGGGTTCTCTAATGTGGAAGAGACTTCGCCTTTGGTTGCTGTAACAGGTGGTGTTGAAGAGAATCCGGGAATATCATCAGATGCTGATTCTGACAGAAATGCATATTTATCAGGCATTAACTGCTCTGAACTCAAGGGCAGCAGTGGTGATCCTGAAAAATCATGCATTAAGTCTCAACAAGAAACATTAAGCCGGCAAGTGCGAAGCTGCACGAAGGTAACAAAATGTGCAAATTATTGATTTTTCATGGCAGCAGTTCATGCCTATCTATCTACCTGGGATGCTTGGTGTTCAGACTAATTTAATATGATAATATCTTTTAGGAAACTTGACTTTCGCTGTGAATATCTATAATATTGCCTGAAGTTTTATGATCATCTTTCTCATGCAGGTTATTATGGAAGGCATGGCGGTGGGTAGAGCTGTTGACCTTGCTAGGCTTGATGGATATGATGATCTCCTTCATAAACTCGAGGATATGTTTAGCATAGAGGCCGAGCTGACTGGCCCGGCCAAGAAGTGGCAGATCGTCTACGAAGATGAGGAGGGTGACATGATGATGGTTGGTGATGATCCTTGGAAGTAAGTCCTCTAAGCCGCTAATGAACAATTCATATATCCTTCCTTTATATTCAAACGATACCTTTTAATCAAATTCATTATATTCCATGTTCTTTGCAGCGAATTCTGCAGTATAGTTAGGAAGATCTATCTCTATTCGAATGAGGAAGCCAATAAACTGTCTCCTAGGAAAAGGTTGCCTGACATGGGCAGAGTTGTAAAACCCAGGTTAGCACGAGATGCGGATGACCAGACAGCAGATGGTCTGTCTGGCTCCTCTGATAAGTAACCATCTCGAGCACTATTGGCCGGTTCACTTCCTGTTCTCCGGCGTAAACTAATATGTACAGAAGTAAATTCGGGCTAGATGGATGATATCGGCTTCCGCTGACCTGTCTAAGGATGAGGAGAAACCATGTGGCTGAGAAATCTCCAATGCATTTTGTCTAGTGCCCACAGTTCGTGCATTGCTCCCTGTAGGCCTTATTGACGCCATGATGTATCCTCCATGTGGGGGAGGGGGAGGTGGGTCTTGCCCATCTTGGCTGTCCATGCTCCCTTATTGACTCTTGCCTGGTTGGCATGCTTGTCTGCGGGCCAGCACTATTAATTGGGGGCAGGCGAGGTGTGGGGTTTGTTAGCTTGTTCTGACCAGTAGCGATTAAGTTAGACGACTAACCGCGAGTGATGAAATCCAGTGGAGATGTGGGTCTCATCGAGTATCTTCCTCTTTCTTTGTTCTATATTTATATATAAATATGATCATCTATATGTATGTGGGGGGGTTTGTTGTGCGTGTACTTGGGGCTTTAGTAAAGACTGCCTGGTGCAAATGAAAGTTGTTGTACATATCAATTGATGATGATGTCGTACCCTCAGTCCCTAATTCTTACAAGAATTCAAGTTGCGAGCGTCTTATATGCTTTTACCAGTGGCGTTCACGTGCTTGATGTGGAAAGCTGTGGGTCTTGAATTGATGCCTTCCGTGCTATTTGAGTTGGTGGTGGTCCTGAGAGGTGATTAATTTTTGGGGGGTCAGTCCAGCTGTGGTTCATTGCGTGCAGAAAAATTGGAGGCTTGCTCGTCCTGTCACTGTATGTTTTCGTTTTTAAGAAGTCCGTGAAGTTTGTTTCTGCGAGGACATGGCAGACGATGATAGATGTGCAATGTTAATCTGCTTGAAGATGTCTGCTCTTTACCCAACAAATCTGCTTATCGGATTTGATGTGGTGCTTAATTTGCATGCTTGTAAGATCGTGCCGGAGATGTTGCGCACTCCGTGTCGTAGCGATGCTCTGTTATGTTCATCTGCTTTCGCGCACTCTCCCGACTTCTAGTTGTAGTGAAAATTTAATTTCGATTGCAAAATAAGCGCCATTAGAGTGTTGACGAATTTAACTTGTAGAGTACCCAGGTGATTGCATTCCACATATTGTGTACTACGAAATTGACCTATGGACTTTTTTTCACGCAATGTAAAGAGTAAAATATGAGTTGGAAGTAACAAGTACGAGATGCAATCGATCTTTCCGTTTTATATTTGATTCATTGTAGTTTTTTTAATCTAGAAAATTGTTTTTGAAATCGATATTTGGAGATTTTGATGCCTATCTTATAAAGAAAAAGTTAAATCTGAGCGAAACTAAAGAAGAAAAATGGATGAAATATATATATGGTCCGAATTAAGTTTCATACCTACTGATGATTACGTAAACGAATTCAGTTCGTAAAGTTGACTTTGCATCCTTTTTCTATATACTATAATAGTAAAAACTTGACTTTAAAAAAACAACACTTGCAAAGTAGAGTTCATTTTGAACCAAAAATCATTTGGGTCTATTTTTGGTAAAATTTTTCTCAGGGATAATTCATAATATTGCCTTTACATTTATTGAGTAATAAGCTCTTTTATTTTTACTAAATATTTTGTGCAGATATATATAATATTATAATCAGGTTTTGATTTAGAAATTCACCATAAATCAAAGCCTAATGTTATGTAAATTCCTTTGAACCATATATTCTAATATATATCTAGTGTCTCCTCATTTTTTTATTTGCAAAATTATTATTGTTTGATATTTGATGGAAATCAAAATAGGAAAAACACATTATCTGTCTTATTTTATTTATTACAAATCAAAATTTTAACCAAAAAAATCAGGGAAGATGCATTTAACACACGATTATTAACGCTCCACAAAGATTTTAAAAACTCTTGCATAGAAATCCAAAAATGTTGAAAAACTTACAGAACTTCTCTAAAATTTCACAAAACCCAAAATTCTAAAAATAAAGGCACATTTTTATCCTCTAAACCCCTTCCACTATTTAAAAATACTCTTATTTAGTTTTAGCACCATTTTCTAATTTTCTTATATTTTATGTATTTACTTGTAATATTTTTCCTTTATTTTTATTTTTATTAAATAATTAAAAATATAAAAGCTCCAAATGTACTTCCAAAAAGATCTTTGCAAAATTAAAAGCTCAAAAAATATTTCATCTTTCTTTTTATGTTTTACAGACTTACTTTATATTTTAAACCCTTGAAAGCATAATAACATAAATCCCTTTTATAAAATCTTAATGATATTTTCTAAAATAAATTAAAATTTTAAAATATAAAAAGAAAACATTGAAATATAAATTAAAATAAAAAAGTATGAAATTATTACAATTACAAGCATTAAAATACCTACTAAAAATATCAAAAAAGATAAAAAACTACTAAAAAGTCTATCTATGGGAAGCTCTTTGCTTAAGAAAGTACATCTTCACCTATACAATCAATAGTCTAGCACAATCATGTGACATATTATGATATTGAAGTCTATTTCCTTGAGTACGACCTTGGAGTTTGCCCAAGTAAAACAAAGAAACCCACTGCATATATCTTATTGTTTTGATCGCGGTCTCAATATACTACATCAACTGGTTAATTCCCCTGAATTGATACTTAGGGAAAATCTCTGATCACTTATGCAAGTCAATATGAACAGATCAAGATTTCCTGTAACCTTTAGATGTGAACTTTGCAAACAAAATGAAGACTCGCCCGCACTTTTTTTAGTTTCTCTTTCACCAGCAATTGTTTGAATATTATATCTCCTTACTCTTAGAGCATGTTTGGTAAGTGGGTTGGGTTGGATTGGAGTAACCTCTGTGGGTAGTAGTTGTTTGGATGGTTAGGAGGATTGGAATGATAAATGTAATGTGATATTGATTGTGTGTTTATTAACCTTTTTAATGATTATAATATGTTTTTTATATTGACTTTTTTATTTAAACGTGGTTAAAAAATATTATAGGAAAGAATTTGGGAGATCCATACAATTAATTCCAACACAGGAATGCAATGATCAACTCTCACAAGACCCTCAGGACTCCATCTTCAGGATCAAAGCATAAAAAACTTTACTACTTCCCTTGATAACATAAGAAATGATTTAATATGTTTTTCAGTTTATAGATAAACCAATGCCACTGCTATATCTGACGTTGCCAAGTTTTTAATTCACTACAAATACCTTGAGAAATCTTTGAGAAAGAAAACACAATCATAATGAAAATATTGCTAACTGATACAAAACATCTTATATTTAACTCAAGATGCATATGGATTGGATAAAAATCTATAAAATCGATATAATCTTGTATTATTATTAGTTGTATTAGTTTGTTTTTATCACTCTAATCGATTGGATAGGATTGATATTTTAAAAATCTATTAAATTATCGATTGCGTTGAGTCATATCAAAATCCAATCCAATTCAAGTCGTGAGTGTATGCGTTTTTGTGTCTTAAACATTGTGGACAATTTAATTTATTCATATGCAATATTACATATCAGTTTCGAATAAAATTGAAAATATAATAACATACTCAAATTGAAATTCCCTTTCTTATTCCAATTATAGATTCCACAGACAACCTATTTGGTCAAGTGTTGTTTTAGCTGTGTTAATTTTACAAAGTAGGAATGCATAGAAAGATGATTAAGTTTAGGTTCCATATAACAACTATCCAAATGTCGAGCACGGCAAACGTGAGAATAGAAAAATATAGCAACATATAATGCGAAATGAGTGGTCAGATGGTAGTGCAGTGTGTCTACACTTTAAAGGACCCGGGTTCAAATCCCAAAGGGAGCACTCCGGACCTTCAAAATTACCGAACCTAATATTAAAAAAAGTTGAACACATGTGGAGGTCCCCGATGTTACCATATAACACTGTTAACAAATGGAGTGATTATCCCTTTTTAATCATAGGAGAATTTTATGCTGGTCTTATAGTAACTTAAGTTATCCAACAAAAACCCATATGCATTAGATATGCGAACAGATTTAGAGCTCATGATTTAAATGAGTTTGTCATGGGAGTACAATAGATGAAAGTTGGTGAGTTTGTTTCCTATGGGTTATAAATTGGAGGGATAAAGAATAAAGATTACTCTTTATTCTCAGTTCCAATCTTTTATGAGTACAACTTTGTATCCAAAGGATATGAATGACTAATTCATGAGTATGTAACCTAACTCAAACTTGGTTATATGAACAAGTTCGAAACCTGAGTCCAATAATAAGGTTCGATAAAAATAAGAAATTATTCAATTAAAATGATACAAAGATCAATAAATATTACAATTTCTTTAACCTCAAAATTTATCATGTATAAAAATATGAAGTTACATACACAAATACATACACATAAACATATATCGAACTCGAACCTTTATTTAACGAACATATATTATGTTCACGTTCGATTCGTTAAGCTATCGAAGTAAAATTTGCAGTTCATGTTCAGTCCGTTTAGAAATGTACGATCATTTTTGAACTATTATCGAACAAACTCTAATCGAATACGAACATGCTCAGTTCAGTTAGCAACCCTAAGCAGAACTTCCACATAGGAGATACTGAAAGAATTCTTAACTCCCTTTTTTGGTAGTTCAACATTTGCTTGGTATCCTTCAAAAGTCAACATGAAATAAAAGACATCCATTTAGATGTGGGCGCAAACTTCTTGGTGTTGGTCAAGATGACTCTCTTGACCAAATTATCATCCCTAGGAATGTTGGCCTTAGATATAAATTTGAAGATAAATTTTGGTCCAAACTCTTCCACTCGAGGCTCTCCTTTTTATGAATGAAAGCGCAAAGAACCAAATTACCAAAGATAAACTTCATCTAAATTTTGTTGACTGCCACCTACTAGGCAAGTACTTCCTTTCTCAGCCAAATTTGGCTCTTTTGATATTTGCTATGAAAATTTCTTTAGTATTATGAATGGCATCTTGAATTCAATCTGACATTGGCAAATAAAATACAAGATGGCATCAGCTTGATGACTAATCTAGAGGGAGCATTGTATGAGAACTTTCGAGTATCTCTCGTCCGGTTCTCAAACTCGCTCAAGACATCGCGTGTTTCTCCAATCACGTTGAGGGAAACTAGATTCAAACTTCCACTAAAAAAAATGAGGCTATAATGATCCTTTTTTAAAAACGTGTCATTAAATTGTCCGTTGTTACATATGTAACAATGATATTACTCATTGTGAAATGATTTTTCATACTTGAAATTAACGACGAATGTCATATCGATTGTTGTATCCTCAGTGGCGGTCTATATAACGACTCTTATTTGTCACTATTGTTCAAAATTTAACTAATTGTTACTAAATTTTGAGCTTAAAAATTAGCGACAATTGATTAGAAAAATAACAACTACTAAGCACCGTTATATATATACCGTTGCTAATGATGTAATAATAGATATGATATTCATCGTTAATTTCTAATATAAATGATCATTTCGCAACGATCACTCCGACTAACTCAAATCGTGGATCCTCTGGTCTTCTAATTATTTTCCAAAAAAAAGGTGTGAGCGAAAAAAATGCACAACATTTTTTAAATTCCATTTTCATTGGATGGAGGTAAAAAAACCAAGAGATTGATTTTTTTTAAAAAGAGAATCTTTTATGCGCAATGCTGAAAGCTGAGTTTGCACTTTTAAATCAAAATCCCTACTTCGATGAGTGTCGGCCTCCGTATGGCAAACATCACATTTTTGCATTTTCCTCGTCAATGACTTACACCTGATTATATTAAGAGAATGGGACCTAAAGCTCATGCGCATGCAGTTTTCGTGTCCATCACCTGCCACTCATCCCAAGACAAATCAATGATTAATTAAGGGATGAACACTCAACTTCCAGCTCATCTACATGTTGTCGTTTACTTTATATTAAAGTACCAACTTCTTGAAATATCACTCACTTCTTTAATGAGATATTTACACTCATAATTTTGAGTAATTTTGTAATTACTTCATAAACCCTCGATAATCACGAATTACATCAAGGATCCTGAATAAGTGCTCCGCTTTACACCCATAACCTTCTGTGTGACATCCAGATCTGAATAACCCGAAATTGACCATATTGGTCCATTTGATCCAATAAAACTATCGATCAATATGATCCAAATCGATCTATAGATCATAAATCAAAATTCATTTAGGATAAATCGATCAAATTCATCATAAAGTGTGGCATCAAAAAAGTTGTGACGCAATCAGAAATTCATTCTATATGTTTCCCTGAAGTCCTAAAAGCAGGAAGGACTGACATGCTTTGACTCCTCAGTCTTCACTCTACTCCTTGGACTCTTCCCTGCCCTATCTTCTACCAGGGCTGACTATCTCTCTGACTGAGGGAATAAATCGCAAAAATAATCGGAGGCCACCATAAAATTAGTAACGTCAAAACAAAATCAACAAAATCGACCGTTCCTAAATCAGAGCTCAATTGATTATTTAAATAAAAAAATTTAGTCACAAAATAAGATCGTATTCTGCTAATTTCTAAATTTATCTTAGACCAAAAGTATATGAGTATTATACTCATTTTGATCGTCATTCAGAGACAGTCGAAACGAGCTATTGGTCATCTAAACTAGAGATTCAGGATACAAATACATGAAACTTTGGGATTCTAGAAAAGAGAGAGATAATAGTTTAAAATTTTTTTTGGGTGATTTCCATAAATTTTAGAGCCTAAAATCAGTCCGCGAAATGAGCGTTGGTGGTTGATGGAAGAGGGTTTCCACGAAATGCTCATCTTCTTTTAGGCTGGATGACGAAAAGAGTCATGTGGAAGGTCGATTTCTCAAAGGCATGTGATAGTGTGGACTGACGATTCATTTGGATGTCTTTATACAGAAGAGGTTTCCCAGACAAATGGATATTATGGATGAAGAGATGCATTACGACTACATCATGCGCAGTTATAATAAATGGACAACTGAAGGGTAGGTATTTTTAATTGCAACGTAGGGTTTGTCAAGGATGCCTTTTGGCCCCTCTCCATTTTATTCTTGCAAGTGATGCTTTGGCGGTCATTATTGATCGTGAGGTGACCGGGGGGCTGTGTCAAGGATATTTAAGGGAGGAGATCTCTATTTCCCTTCTCCCCTTCTCCAAGTATTTAGATGGCATGATTCATTTTGTTAATAAAGGGAGGTAATGCGAGCTGCAAGGTCTTTCTACGGTTTTAGTCTCTTTGGGGTGATCTCCGGGTTGAGGTTTAATAGGAAGAAGTATGAGTTCATCCCTTTTAGCTTGGACGAGGAGGAGGCTGACCTTTGTGAGGGATGGCTTCGATCCCCATGCAAAGGGATGTTGATACGATACCTAGGCATACCGTTGGTAACTAGGATGATGCTTGATGAATCTTTGATTTATCATCACAATATCTCTTTATTATCCTCTGAGCTTGAACAATGCAATAAAATCCATCAGTAATGCAATAATATTAACAATTGACCCTCCTTTTGTCATTAACCTTAATTATTGTATAAATTGACCTCTTTTTATTTCTTTTTATTTTTTTATTTTATTATTACTAAAACTCCAAAAAAATAGATTAATTAATGCACATATTTATTTTAAATTTAATAATAAATTTAAAATATAAAAAATGTAGAAGAATTAAAAAGAGTGTTTTTATACATTAAAAATACTTTAGATTTTTTTACTTTGTTTATTTGATTTCTATTGACTTTTTGTTCAACGTGAAACTTGTAAATCTTATCGAAATCTACAACTTTCATGTTGAATTTTTATTTCTTAAATCAAATAAAAAAAATCATTTTCCTCTAACTCCAAATCTTTAATTTTAGATAAATCAAAATCATTATTATGAATGAGTTCCTATGAATATATATGTACATAATACATACATGGATACAACAGACTCAATAAGGGAAAATGGCTAATTCATGAATTGAATAAAAAAACAAGATAGAGTCAATAATTTCTATGAAGAACTGTTGAACTCAATCACTTGCCGCCGTTACTTAATAGTTTTCTGTTGAGGTCTATCTCGTGGAGGTATTCCAATTGGATCAGTGATCTATTTCTAGATTTCGTCGTAAATCTAATTGGTTACTTCCAATTATGTACATAAAGAGTTATGGACCCAAGTCTATTAGTATGGAACATTTTCTTTTCCAAGTGAAATCCCCTAGTATATGAAAGAATGAAAGAGTGCTTTCGTTGTTGTGGAATAAGACGCCTTCGTATCTTAATGCTTGTATTTAATTTATTCAGAGCTATTAAAGTGTGATCCACTTTTTGGAGAATATGAGTCGAAGCAATAACAAGAATATTTCTAGCGGAACATTTTCATAATCCCTGGAGAGGTAGTTCACTAATAAATCGAGGGATAAATAATTCGACTCATTCACATACAGATCATGAATGTTTGGAATCCATATTATGAAAGGAGACATTGCTTTTGCTAATTCGAATTGAAGGGTGATATCAAATCGATATATTTTCGACGTCATATACATAGTTAGCACATTCATCATAGTTAGCAACTCCGTATCAAGGTCGTCATCAATATGGATATCGTTTTTAACTTTTTGTAATTTCACTTCCTTTTATTTCTTATTGGTTTTCTTCTTATTTTCTATTTTCCTTAAATCCAATTGGGTTACGTGGTGCTCTCTGGAGCCTCCACGTGGCCCATTCCCCTTGTGTCACCCGCTTCTTCTCTCCATCGTCTGATCCTCCTACCCGCTCCCATCTCCACCATTCACGCTTACCGTACTCCCCGTAGTTTGATCAGATCCCTTGACTTGATCATAATGTCTCTTTCCTGCGTTCATCACAACCATTGGATGGTGTCACATCCAATGTCTTCGCTTCTTCCACATCTCCACTTCTTTCACCACCGTAGGATGAGGCCCCAGCTCGCATTTGAGTCACTCAACCATACCTCGTTTCCTGCCGTTGGATCAGATCATCTGATCGGATCTAGCCCGCTCACTGTGCCCTCCTCCTGACCGTTGGTTAGCACGATCCAAAGGTTGCCACCTCATCTCCATCCTCCATCTCTTCCTCTATCCCACCTTCACCTCAATGCCCTCCACCCATCTTTCATTTATCCTAACCATTACCCACGGCTTCCTCCCTCACCATCACCTTCATTACGTCACCCTACCTTCCCTCCTACTCGCTCGATCATTAGTGACCCACGATCACCACTCTAAGTCCAAGGCACGACCATTACTTGCACTCCCACCACCCATTGTAATGGATGACTTCTTCCCATGAATCTACCGCCTTCGCAGCCCTTCCACTTCGTTCGCAATTCCATGGAGGTCTCCCTTAGGTCTCTCCTCCTCCCTGTAATAGTTGGAGGTAGGATCGAGCTCCGACGATGGGGACACCTCTAGGTGTTGACCCTTGACTGACCAACCAAGCTATGACCCCTCTGCGGATGTTCGAGCTTCGAGGATCGGCTGCCCTCGATGAGAAACGATCCGATTGGACACCGTTGCTTAGCCCGAGCCTCTCCTCAATCCGGGCATCTTCTCCGATCAGGTAAGTCCTCCATCTTCTTTTCTTATTATTTTCTCCCTTTTATTTAAACGTGCACACACCTTCTCCCTCGATTCACCACACCTTGACCCTCGCCGCTCCTCAATCACTCATGCCAAGCACTCCGACCACCATCTCCATCCCCCATGACCTCCATCATCCCGGGCATTTTCCTCCGACAAAGTCAGAGGAAAATCCATTCTGGGCACCACGTTCTTTGCATCCGACGCTCACCGTTCAATTCCTCATGTTTCGACTATAGAGCCCCGTTCTAGAGCTCCGCCTCCGATGCGGCTCCGTCGGCAGCAGCTTCCAGCCCACCTCGTGCCTCCTCAACCCTTCAAGCTTCATCGTCAGCTCCTCCAACATCTTCTCAGATCTTCAACACACACGAACGACGATGGTGGAGCTTTAGCACCATCACCGGAGCTCCAAATGCGCTTCCACTTGATGACGGAGGAAGAACCCCATGGCGTACAATCGTCATTGGATGGCACCCATCCTGTGTCCATCCAATGGTTAGGAGGCATCCATGTCAGCCACTCTGGAGTGCGGAGGCTCGGTGAAACCAAGCCTCATCCCAGGTCACCTCAGGTCACCACGTGGCCCGAGACTCCTGCATCAGCTACCAAACCTCCCTCCGAACTTGGCCCGTACGTGTGCCACACGTGTGTGGGCTGGGTAATTTGCAGCACACCTTGCTGCTTCTCCATTTTGCAGATTGGTCCCTCCAAGGTGCGCGTGTCCCACGTGTCGTGCCTGGGCAAATTGCAAAAGGTCCTCGCCACTGTTTCAAAATTACAATTATGATCTATCATGACCATAATGTATATTTTATCTCTTTTATTTTTATTTTTCAATTATAATGAGCTCTTAAAATGGTGTAGCGCCGATCGAGGATAAGATGCAAGAAAACCGCTTAAGATGGTTTGGTCATTTACAAAAAAAAATCAACAGATGCACCAGTTAGGAGATGTGAATGTTGGGATGTTGAGATGGCTAATAGAGGGTGAGGACGACCCAAGAAGTGTTGGAAAGTGACTATACTAAGGGATCTTAATGTTTTGGATATAAGCCCAAGATTGACCCAAGATAGATTTGAATGGAGGCGAAAAATTCATGTAGCTGACCCTACTTAATTGTGGGAAAAAGGCTTTGTTGTTGTTGTTGTGTAATACTTATGGGCTCTTTTAATAGAATCTTGAATATAAACCCCAAATCGAGTGATTTTCAGTTTCATTTTGTTGCTAATTTTACGCTCTACATGATGACATTATTAATTCACTGACTTGACATTTTATTTAGTAGGCTAAATTTTAATATTTTAAGTGTCCATTGCTCTTCATTTAAATGCCATTATTAGATCTCTGATATATTTTTGTGTTTTAAATAGTACTAAAATTGGATCTCTTTTGATTGCTCAATAAATCCGATTAATCTGAGGGAATAATTGCTTACAGCTCATTCTGTTAGCATGCATTGCATTGAGTTGCATATGCACCACTAGTGAAGATTAATTTGCCACATATTCAAACATGTGGTCGATTCTGTGTAGATCCAAAATCACCTCCTGTGCTATGAAACAACAATATTAAAAATGCGATTTTGCGGTTCATCATTGCTCAAGGTAGATTGGATACCGAAAAGATTAGTGTTACTGTGATCGATGATGTCCTCAATCCCCATTTTCTTCATCTCTTCCAGCTTCATGCCCATTGATGTCCGAAGGAGGTTGGAGAGTATCATGATATGCTTCTTCTTGTCATCTCCAAGAAAAGCAAATATGTCATCGCTGGTGGATTGGAATATTATTATATGCTCAAAGGAGGATGGTGGGCTTGGTGTATGTATCTTGGAGAGATGAACAATGTGCTGCTAGGCAAGTGGATCACTTTCATCTGGGACGTCTGTGATAATCTGGTTTGCTCATTGATCATGAGGATCTATGGTGCTAGCTCCTCTCTCCAAGACTCTGGGGACCTAGGACGAGCCCTTCCTACTTCTGGAAGAGTATTTGTAGTGTGATGCAAGAGATTCGCCAGTTCTTGAGACCAATCATGGGGGATGGAATGGATTTTAGATTCTGAAAAGATGACTACAGTGAGAATGGGGTGTTAGGGGATAGATTTCCACGACAAATTGCGTTGGCTACTGATCCAAATTGCTCAGTGGTGGATTTGTGAGATGGACACTTTTTCTTCTCCACCTTAAGATGAGATCTTTCTGATCAACGATTGGAGGAGCCTCTGGTGATGGTAGCGTAGTTGGACGGGGTGGAGGGACCTACTGAGGGGAGAGACAATTGGAGATGGTGCGGCGAGAGCTTCTCGGTTCACAAGGTGTAGCAACAGAGGAATGGAACATTCTAGTATACATGAGGATTTGCCATGCGAATGTATGAGGTTTATGGGACTCAATTGGTGGCGTGGCACAGAGAGGGAAATATCGGAGTATGTTGCTATGATTTGGACGATTTGGCTGGAAAGAAATGGCTTGGTCTTCTGCCAATATAGGTTTTATGTTGAAAATGTCATAGCACATGCTAAGGCATTGGTTGAGAGTTGGACCTTGTAATTTTGTTCCAGTCAAATAACTATTTACAAGTGTGTAATTACTTTTTGGTGATATTTGGAAAGGGGCTATTAGTTCTCAGAATCAGGTTCACCTCTCTAATTACGTATGTTAGTGTCTTGCTTGTTTCCTGCTCTTCTAGTAAGAAAGGTGATCCTCCACCCGCCTAGCTCGAGAGACGACCAGTGATTAATAGTGAAGTTTTTGGGCACATACCTATACGGTAGAAGCCTTTTTCCTTTAAAAAAGACGAGTAAAAATATGACTAGTCCGAGATCCTACTATAAGAACATGACATCCATCATGAATTGAAAGAATGCACTAAATCCTCTCATAGACTTTTGATCCATATTATAAATTTAAAGAAGATTCAAAATCATTATATAAATTTACGAATCCAGTTAGAAACTTTCCTTCTATAAATTTAAAGTATGTGGCTAGAACATTTTCAGCTATAATATAGAATGTAGTGCTAAATACCTTTTAGTTGATGGTTATATTTAAGTTAACAGTTTAAGTTGATGCCAATGCCAGGTTATGCACGCGTATACTTTTGGATTTAAATATTATTTTTCTTTTTTAAAAAGATAATAAGAGGATTTATAAACAACAAGTAATTAATTTAAAATATCATCTCTCCTCCATTCGCTGGTAAAGCTTTTTTTGATAATCAATACATCTTTCGATAAACTTGAAAAAAATCACTTTTGGTAAATTTTTTAAAAAATGAGGTGCAATAAAACTTCATGTGCTCTCGTTTGGTGGCCCTACATAAAATTTATCGATGTTGACATATTTATGGACCAAAATATGGGACATGCAATATCCCATGATGCCTTTTATTTATTATGTGTTTTCGTGCTCGCATTAAATATGCTAAACATTTCCATATCAAGGCTTGATCTCTCATGTCATGTAGGATATACGGTGATAAAAGAAAGATGCCCTCTTTTATTATTTGTACTATATGATCAAATTCTTCTTTTGCTTGATCAAAAATATACCTCAAAACCACTTTAAAGGTATGCATGTTTCTAAGAAAATAAATGGTCTAATTAGGATTATTGATTGCAAATAGATATTCGTGGACAAATATTGGAATTATTATTTTTTGTTTTGGTATGATTTTCGTAAAATAAATTAAAAGATTATTAGTTTGAACCCACAGTCCATCGAAGGATCAAACGAGAACAAAGCTCTTAAATAATATTTATCTCGTGCAAGTATTATTTCCATATCTTATCCCTCGGACAAATGAAATAACAATCCGCTTAATAAAATCTCCTCTTTATTTAGAAAACATAAAATGAAAAAGAAATGCGTCCTTGCATAGACATATAACATTCCTTATGTTTATAACATATTTATGTTTTCAGTTAGGGATTTTGCACTTGTGCCATTTCAAGCTTTCACAAATATACTTATGCCCTATGTTTTTTTTTCATTAACGCTTGTGTTCCTTATAAAACCACCAAATTACACTTGAATCCCTTTATTAGTCGTCCATTTTTCTCTTAAATGGAGTTTAAAGCAGAGGCATAAGGGCATTTTTCCTTTCTTATTCTTATCGATCGTCTTCCTCCTCGTAAAACTCACCTCCTCATATTCCTCCTTATTAGTCCACCCCGGCCCGCAACTCTCCAACTCCTTTGTCTACATCACAAACACCATTGCAGCTTCGATGCCACCTAACCCCACTCCCTTTTCTCCCCATCTCGCTCGTCCCCTACCCCACCCCTACATGGACACCATCCCTTCCACCACAAGGCCTCCTTGGCACCTCCAACCCCATCCCCTCTGTCCCCCAACCCTGATCCACCCCTAGACCTTCTTTTCCCCCAACCCTCCTCCACCCCTTTGATTATCCATCCTCCATCCATCCTTTGCTCCCCAGAGCGAGGGTGAGGTTCGTGTGATGAAGACCTCCTCCACATAAGAGAGGCGATGGTAAGGGGGTAAATGGGAGGTGTTGATCTCGTCCGCTCCATTCCTTCAAGAATCTTGCTTAACCGGACATTGGTTTGGGTAAATCATTGTCAAGTTGATCCCATAGACAACCATTTGATGGAGGGACACCAAATTTATGATGCAAATTAGATGCATTGATTTTATAACAAAAAAGTTAGGATCATGTGTAACTATGAAAACTTAAAAGTATGCAAGAGGAAAAATCATTTTAAATTATTAAGAAGGATAGTCCAAATACTTGAATACTATCTTACATTTTTTTAAATACTTGTGATAAACTATCATAGAAGTATATTGTCTTTTTTGCAATCTAGATAATCAATAAACACATTGAGAATAGATGTAAAGGAGAAATGAGATGAAATTAAAGTTTTGAAAGGAGAGGCCATTTTTTTAAAAAGTCATGTCAACATGAGGACATCCCAAGATCAAACAAATTAATCTATATGATATTAAAATGGGAAGTATACTAGGTAACCAATCAAAATAACTCTCATGTAACGTACCTTCTAACACCACCAAAGCAAAACAAAATCTTCACATGAATATCAGCATTTTCAGTTCAAGGGTAGGGCAATACACATCCAAACCTCTTTGGAAAAAAAAGACACTTTTGCGTCCTACAAGTGAGCACCAACTCAGACAGCACGGAGCATGAACTTCCCATTCGACATCGATCACTATGGCTTACCAGAAGCTTTTTGTAAGAGCGGTCGAGCGAAGCGAACTAGGGGAGGGGAAATCTCAGAAATAGAACGAGGTATATACCCTTCGTCGAGCACGAACCGGGCGACCGACTCTTCCGGATTCGGGAGGTCATTTCACTCTCTTTCTCTGAGAGGTAGGAATAGAGGGTGGAATCTAGTCGGGGGCTTGCTCCCATTTATGAGGAGCTGGGGCGCCGGTCAGAACATGCCAGCTCTCAGGCGTGGATGCTGGTGCCCCCGGCGCTTGAATTTGAGCTCAGTCTTTCTTGTGCTTTCCAGGAGTATGCTTGATTCCCCTGACTTCTGAACTTGCCTGATCCGATAAAAACGAAAAAGGTAGACGTTGGAGAATGAGCAAGTTATCAGTTCCCGATCCGTAATGCATCCGCGAGAGAGTGAGCGCTAGCATTGAGCAGATCATTATAGTGGGCATCATCTACCTCACTTATTGGTTAGTTGCATTCATTCCCCTTGGTATAGAGTAGAAAGAAAAATATTTTGACTATCTAGCAATTTGCAATCACAATAATTGCAAAATGGGGCTTCTCAAAAAAATAATTGCAAAATGGGAAGAATTGTACAAATGAAAGTAAAAGAAATAATGAAGTGTTCCACCGAGTGATTATTTTGGAGGCAAAAGGAGCAATGGTTACAATATTGATAGCTTTTTTAAAAAGTTTGGGCGAGCTAGGATTTTATCATTTGAGAACAATGAGACAAAATGCAAAATTTTGGGTAGCATAGTTTCTGACCAAAAGGACTAATAAAAAGGAAAGCATCGTGTAGATTGCTTTCTTCAATTATTTAAGAGTTGATTTGTCCAACATTCAAATTGAAAAGGGATCATCAATCAGCTCGATGTTAAGGTAAACCTTCCATTAATCTTCCCCTTGCACATGTTCAAAGGTGGAACCCTTTTATTTTTGAAGACTCTAGCCTTAATGAATTTAGATGATTGTAAGTTGTAGGGTAGGAGGTCTAGAAAAAGAGCTGATCCGAGAATTTGAAAGGCCAAAAAAGAAACACCAACGCTTATTTATTATGGGCATCGTGATAGAGTTCTAACTATTGAGGTAAAACTTCATGATGACTAAGGTGTCATTTCAAACAAAATTAGGCTTGATAGCATATATTTTTGTAATGACATATGGACATGTGAAGAAAGAAAATAACAAAAACAAAGCATTTTTTCACAATTAAGTAGGGTCGACTACATGGTTTTTCTGCCTCCATTCAGATCTATCTTGGGTCATTCTCATGCTAAAATCTAAATAACTAAGATCCTTTTAGATAGTCTCATTCCAACACTTCTTGGGCCTTCCTCACCCTCTCTTAACATGCTCAAAATCCCAAATCTCGCATATTCTAACTGGTGCATTAACTGACCTTCTTTGCAAACAGCCAAACCATCTTAAGCGGATTTCTCTCATCTCATAATCTATCGGAGCTACACCAACTTTCCTACTGATCTCATCATTCCGAATCCGATCTTTTCTTATATGACCACACATGCAACTTAGCATTTTCATTTCTGCTACTGTCATTCTCTGCATATGTCTATGGTTCACAAGTCAACATTCTAATCCATAGAGCAAGCTAGTCTCACGACTACTTTATAATACTTTCCTCTGACTTTCAAAGAGATTTTCTTATCACAAAGAACAATAGAGATTCATCTCCACTTTAGCCAACCTGTATTTATTATATGAGTAAAATTCCCATCAATTTCTCCATCTTGTTGCAAAATAGATCCAAGTATCTAAAAAGATCTTTCTTCTGAATATTATCGTCTCCAATCTTCACCTCGAGTCCCTCATCGTTGTTTCCATCAAATGTACTCCCCATATATTCAGTCTTAACCCTACTTATACGAAATCCTTTAGTCTCTAAGGCATGTCTCCAAACCTCCGGCTTCTCATTTACTCCATATCATATCTCATCAACAAACATAATATCATCACCAAATAACATACATCAAAATGCATCATCCTGCATGTAACTAGTCAACTCGCCCATAATCAAAGCAAAAAGGAATGGACTCAAAGTTGAACCTTGATGCACACCAATGTCGATGTTAAAATAATCGGTCTTCCCAGACTGGATCTTTACATAAGATGAAGCTCCATCATACATATCCTTTTATAAGGTTAACATATAGGACATATATTTGTCTATTGTCCAAAACTCTCCACAATATCTCCCTTGGACCTGAATCATAAGCCTTCTCCAAATCAATAAAAATCATATGGAGGTTCTTCTTTTTAACTTTATAAATCTTACTTGTTCTCCTAAACAAGTGGATAGCTTCAATAATTGAGCGACATGACATTCATCTGAATTGATTTTTAGTTACTTTAGAAATTTACCTTAGCCTTCATTCGATCGCATGTTCCCAAATTTTTATTTTACGGCTCATCAGTTTGCACCTCTATTAATTTTGAACAATTTTGAATATCTCCTTTATTCTTATAAAGAGGCACCACAATACTTCTCCTCAAATTTTCATGTATTTTCTTGCTCCACCAAATAACATTGAATAAATTTGTGAGCCAAGTCAAATCCTGTTTACCTAAAACTCTCTAAACTTCTCTAGGAATGACATCGAATCCTACTGAAAGACCATCATATCCTTAATAATTTATTGTTTTTATAATAGAATGGAAATCCAATAATCAATCAAAAACCCCATGAAAATAATTATGCAACTAATAGTAATATGGTAATTTATTTATTTTACTTGGGTAAGTCACAAGGTCAAATGCTTTTAAATGATGATAAGGGTCTAAGGTTAATTTTCAAACAATCTAGGCTTTAGGTTTTCAAAATATGAATTTTATGGTTTTGATTTTTGTAGATTTTTATGGGTTTTAAAATATGTAATTAAAGTAATACTTTATGCATGAATTTTACAAATATTTTATGCAAAGAAATAATTGTATACAATGAGGGAGAATAAATTAATAATACACTATTTTTTTTATAGTTTTTAAATGATGATGCAAGATAAATGCAAGGATAATGATGCAAGAAAGCAGGCCAGGCCATTTAAATTATTCCACAAGCCCTTCCCCTTAATTAATTGCATAAATATTTAATCAACTGATCGTAATTTTTCGCAATTTTAATGAGAAACAAAATCAATTTTAAATAATGTAAGCCTCACATTTAACAAATAACTTATTCCAATTTATTGATACTCAAATATGTCTCAAAATTTGAAAGTAAATATTTTAGACGACATATAAAATCATGTGGTTCAATTCGACACCAAGTTCGTAAATATCAGATCACAAATATTCAAGATATGATTATAAGAAGTCAAGATCCTAAATGTAATATAAATATATAAATGTTCTCAAATTGGACCTTCTAAGGATTTGGATACAAATTCCATGAGTCACCAGAGCTCCTCTATAAAGTTACATAATGGTGGGGGTTTAAGCATAATTTAGGAAGTTGTGGGGGACGTAAAACAACCAAATCACGTGTATGGAGCATGTGACTTGGGTTGGCTCGGGCGATGAGGGCAGCTTGGATGCCTCGAGGCTCCACATGGCACAAATCTCTACTACGGAAACCACTCGAGGTTGCAGGCTTGGGTGGCTTGCTTTGGACGACCCTAATGCCTCTGATTTGATCGATACAAAGGTTGCAAATTGGGCATATGCTGATGACTTTGACCAAATTTGTTCGTAACAGACGGTGGTCCTCTTGATATTGACTATCAAGAGATCGGGACCCACTATGAGGGTACTAGTACATTCTCGAGAGCTCTTCTCCTTCGATGATTCTAGGAGAGGGATGGAGTAGTTCCTCCTCCTCCTCCTCCAGTGGCTGACACACGGCTAAGGGATTATTGAGTAGTTGAACGCGTACGTTAATTCGTACTCATTATAGCATGACACTCAGCGAATCATGCAGAATCAAGAGGAGGGTCTCCACGAGGAGTGTCTCGGCTTGAATATCATGGGCAAGTCTGGGGTCGAACACATGAACACGACAGATTAAGTATTTTTATTAAGGTTCAATAATAGTGATCAAGATACTAAGATGGGTTGTCTTGGTTGAGCCATGTTACAATGCACAAAAAAATGTATGAATGATATTTTTGGTGATTTTTTATGCAATTTAAAAGATGCTCAACATGTAAATGAAAGCAAACACACCAAATGGATCTAAGTGTCATGATGTTTTGATTCAATTAAGCTCCTGAAATTCTCAATCAACAAGGGTCTAAATTGTCCCTTAATCCAAATTTGACCATGAATCAATATCAAGAAATGGCCTAGATCAAATATGCATCACATTTCACAACATATTCAATG
This sequence comes from Ottelia alismoides, assembly GCA_037367405.1. Taxonomy (NCBI): domain Eukaryota; kingdom Viridiplantae; phylum Streptophyta; class Magnoliopsida; order Alismatales; family Hydrocharitaceae; genus Ottelia; species Ottelia alismoides. The sequence goes on along the minus strand of JAZKJV010006858.1, from coordinate 82,317 downwards.
AGTGATCAATTTAGCTCCATAAGACACACAAATTCAGGAACTAAATGTCAAAAAATTTAAACTTTAGTTCATGGAAATTTAATGAATGATCAATCAAATCAGGGAGCAAAGTGGGCACTTAATCCATTTATCAAGATAATTAAGTAGACAAATTAAGCACAACTAGTAACCTAAGTTCTCTGAATTTTCATTCATGCACAATAGGTTACAAATAGAACCTAATTAGTCCACATTAGAGAGCAATAACTAAGAGCAATAAATTAGTGTTAAAACAAGATCAATTTCATGCAATTTGGATATAGGGTGTCAAGTTATTCACAATTCAATCTAGTGGCCTAAATGAAAGAAAACATGAACTTTTTACTTCAAAAAGGTCCAGACATGGGCTAAAATGCAATTTACAAAAGCACCGTGAGGCTACATATAATTTTCACAATACACAGAAGGGCTAAAATGTAGTATAATTAAAGTGCAGGATTTATCTTGCAGTTTTTCCAATGACACACGTTGTGCACACATGCTGCAGGGACCCAAGTTTAATATCTAAAATCTTCAGGGGTTCAGGTGCAAAATTTCCACGTCACGAGCACAAAACACGTGATGGGGTGGAGGCTCAGGGCGTGGATCTGAATACACGTTGCGTATCCACGTAGGTCAGGTGTTGGCTCAACGCACGAGGCTGAGGCGAGAAGCATCGCCACATCGATAGGCTGGTGGGCGAGGCTCGGTGCTACATGGCGTGCATGCATGGCTCAGATCAGGCTCGCCGCCCGAAGCTGAGGGGTGAAGTGTTGCTTTGGGTGGGAGGCTCGGGAGATCTCCTGGCCATTGGATCAGATCATGATGATCTCTTCCAAGGTTCTTGTACGTGGTGTTGTTCCCCTCCTCTGCGAGGGGCGACACATGGGAGGAGCTTCGGCGAAGGAGCTTTTTCTCCTCCCAATGTGTATGGAGTCAGTGAAGAGGGCTATAACTGAATCCTAGGGGGTCGCTTGGGGTATTTATGAGGTGGAAAGAGGGCTCGTCGGAGGGTGGAAGAGGCGAACCCGAGTGAGCTCCATCCTGTGCAAGGCTGCAAATGGAGAGGGGTGTACGAGGTTGCAGAGAAGTTGAGAGGGATTGATGAAGGTGGAGCGAGGGTGTCAGATCGACGACGAAGCTCGTGCGGTGGTTGAACATGAATGAAGGTGGTCGAGTGGGTGCAGATAAATCGAAGAAATGAGAAAGAAACAAAGAAGAAGAGAACAGAGGCTCATCTGAGGAAGAAGAAGAAGAAATGGGGTGAACCAGAGGAGTGTTAGACATGCTTAGCTTGTGGAGTTGAAACTACAGTCCTCGCTTAATGGGGTGGAGGCCACCAGCTCGAAGCTCAAGCAGTGGGTAGGGTTGCATTAAGGCGGAGCCACCTTGGATCTTGTAGGTGAGAATGCTCGATCATCGCTCGCTATCTCCCTCTCTCCATGTCATGAAGTTGATGTTGGGAGCTCATAGCTCTTGTGTGTAAAGGCCGATGGGCGCGACGTGGGTTGATGGTGGAGTATTTGAAGGCAGAGGAGATGGGACGCATGTGGTGGTTGACATGGTTTCGAGGAGTGAGGGCTGACCAAGGAAGAGTGGAGAGAGGGGGGTACTGATGAATCTCTATTTCATCACCTTTATTCTATCATTTTGACCTTAAAAACTCTAGTAAATGCATGTGAATACCCCTTATTTGCACAAATTAACATTCATTCTTTGTTGTATAAATGGTGTATAAGATACTGTTTTTAATGCCAAAATTATAGAATAAAGAAAAGAAAAGAAAAAGAATAAAATATCAAAGATATTTTATGAATCTAAACCTCGAAACCTAGGCATCTTGATGATTAGGTTGACAAGGAATAAAGTAGGGGGAGATAATGGCCAATAATTCAATAAAAAAGCCAATTTATTAATTCATTATTTATTCATTTTTAGGATCTAGTTTATTTTCCACTTTTTATACCTCAAATAAATAAACTTTGTACATGAAAGTTGTAGATAATAATATATAGAAAAATACAAAATTGATTTCACACAAAAATAATACACGGAGTAAAATATACACTCTGAATAAGATTCCAAAATCCCAAATTCCCAGACCCATATCTCTCAAACAAAAACTCGAAATATATAAAAACACCTTTAATTGTATATAACTTTTAATAGGCTATTAAATGAAAGTTTCATATTTTTGAAGTTAAGGTGTGAAAGTTAAGTTTTGGACCCCTATTGTATAGTATACCCAATTAAAATAATCATTTTTGTTATTCTTTATTATTTTTATTATTTTATATTTTTATAATTTTGTAAATATTATTTATAATATATGTAAATATTAAAACTAAAATAAAAATATAAAGAAAATATTAAAATAAAATACTTATATAAAATACATAAATGAAATACCAATAAATATACCTATATAATAAATATATCCACTTATTTAAGTGTACATAAATATCATATTCAAGTATCTAAAAATAAGTTATAATTATAGAAAATAAGATAATAAAATAATAAAATCAAATATATAAAATAAAAATAAAATACTCTAAAACATAGATAAATATTCCTATAATTTAACCCTAAAAACTAACTCATAATAAGCATATCTAATAAATAAATAAATATCATAATAAATTAACTTAGAAAATAGGAATTATTTTTTATTTTATAACTTTAATTTAATAAAATCATTTATTATTTTTATTTAAATTAAGGTGAGGTTTTTCCTGGTTGGTCTACTTGGACCAATTAGGAGGCTCCGCTAGTTGACCTCGGACAAGTAGTTGGCCTACACCTGCACTCGTGTCAGACCTAGCTTCTGACCATTTTCTTGTTTTTTCTCCCATCGATGTAAAAATCGAGTGGGAATGGTTTATCCATCAAAGTTCTTCCTCGATTATCAGTGATTCATGCCCAATTGATACCTCGGGTTGTGGATCACTGCCTCAATGTTGCACCTCATTCTTTGTAGCCATCTCGACCACGCCTGTACATTAGCCCCTACGTCTTCCTTCTCCATTTGAATGCCTTTTGACCAAGCTTTGGCCCCCCTCTTGTGCTTCGGATCAACTCCGATGACCGGGGAGCCTCCAGCTACTTCGAGCAGAGTCAGGCGAGGCCGAAGGTTACCATTCCACCATCTCCACCGCCTCGCTAGTGTGAGGTTCTACTTCGTGGCTCCGGGCACTGAGGTACCTCTTGTTTCGTTGTTCTTAGCTTAGCTGTAGACCTAGGTTTCGTTGTTGCTTTTAATCTCATCTTTTAGTGGCTTAATTGACACGTTTGTAGTTCGTCGGAGCTCGACTCCAGTGAACCATCTACCATTCTCCGCCCGTTGATCGACCCGCCAAACCACCTTACATCGTTCTCCTTCGCCCTCTCGTCACCTTAGCCAGCCCACTTCACCCGAATCTCTCAGGGATCTGGAGATTCGATCTCCTCTCTCTACTGCACGCCGGAGATCGCCACCCGACGCACTCCTTCACCCATTCCTCCTTCAAACGCTTCCCCGAGCATCGCCTTTTTGCACCTACTATTTACTGCAAGAAAGAACCCACAAGGGAGCCTCTTCGAGGCTCATCAACACTGCAGGAACCCTTCCAGGTTGTGGTGCTCCGTCAGATCACACCGACAACCCTCGCACCATTTTGATGCACCTAGAAAGTGGAAGACATCGCCAAGAAGGTTTTACACCTCGGAGAAGGCACTGAGGTCGCCGGAGTCGTGTTGCATCACCGATTGAAGTTCATCCTTGTGGTGTTATTCATTTGTTCTTCCAGCTGACCTCGGAGTCGTCCGATCGAGCCCCCTTCCTCCAGGCGAGAAGCTGTCGTTCGATAAAGCTTCGTCGACACTGTCAGATCCATGCCCAGGATCTAATCCTGGCCGTATGAAGCAAACCGGCATTACACGATGAGAGCGTGACACGTGGCAAGTGACAGCAGATCCGCCATCCGTTCCTGCCTAGCTGTGGGTATTTCACGCATTATACCCCATACCTTTTTGTATTTATTATATAGCCTATACACATTCCTCGACTGTTATTTTATTTCTGTAAAATTTGCAAGATGACCATGCTACTTTTGGTATTTACATAATAGTCCACGCCATGTCACCTCACGTGCCCCTCTACGTGAGGTGGCATTTTGCAACTGTGCCCACATAGTTTTTTATATTTCATCTTGGCCCAGGTACATTTTATTTATGTTATAAAATTTTGGAAAAATTGTTTACTGGCCCTTAGACTTTATTCTATTTACACAAATGTCCCTGCCAATATTGTAGTTTCTTTTTGTTTTCTCTATTTATTTAAAATATCATTTGGGCTCCAAAAAATCACCAAAAATAGCCTTAAGTTCCTGGATGCTTGTACTTTCACACCCTATATTTACTTTTGCATTTTAGGACTTTTAAGTATTTTATAAAAATAAAAAGATCCTAATTTTATCCTTGTCTATAGTATAAAATACCTAAAAAATATAAAAATATTTTGAAAAATTTCCAAAAAACAAATGTTGCTTATTTATGTATTTTTAATCTTCATATTAAAAATCACTAAAAATAGAAAAACAAAACTCTTAAAAATTGAAAAATTCCAAAAACCTCTATAAAAAATTATAAAATTCCTAAAAATTACAAAAATTATGTTTTCTATTTGTAATTTTCTCTATATTATTATATTTATATTAAAATTCATTTGGAGAAATTTTGATATTGTTTGGTATTTTTCCTCTCTATTTTAATTTCGACCTATTATTTAAACTCTGATTTAGGGTCTTTTGATTTTAAAAATATATAAAAATTAGCAAAATTATCCATAAAATCACAAAAATAGTAAAAAATCATATAAAATCCCAAAATATTTAATTATGTAATTTTGGATATTTTTAGTTATATTTATTATTATATTATCTTGCATTGTATATATACTCTCTCTATATATCTATATTATATTTTTAAAAGAAAAGGAATTGTAAAAATATAAAAAGAAAATATAAAAATGTAAAAGAAAAAAGAAAATACAAAAATATAAAACAATAAAATAAAATAAAAATTAAAACGCATATAAAAAAGGTAAAGAGCTCACAATCACATTTTTGTGCATTAATTTGCCCGGTCTATCTTGTTTGCTCCATGTGTTAGACCTCTACATACTTGCACACTATATACTTCCATTGAAGAGTTATAATAAATTTTAACTGCACATATTTATTTCCATTGCTTTATATATTTGTAGGTTAATTATTGTCTGAAGTTGGGTTTCATGTGCGATCATCGCATCGACTAGATCTCTCACCTTGTGAGATTTCTAGATCCTTGTAAAATCCACTTCAACAGATACGCGTCGGGCGAAGGAGAGGAAAGTTGGGGCTTGGACTCGACGAGGTCAGGAGGGCGAGGGAGTCATCGGAGGTGTGGAGAAAATGGGAGGGAGAGAGGTGCTCGAGGAAGGAGAAAAGGCTCTAAACAATTGGATCTCACGATCCAACGGTCCGGATGGGGGCTGAAACGGGATCATATCATATCTAAGGATCTGATCGAGCGGATGAGAGGAGAGAGGAAGAGGGTGACTAGGATGCATTTTGGAGCGAGATCAGATGACTAAGAAGGAACATGCGATGTGGAGAGAGCGCGGCCGTTGGATGGGCAACCATCCAAGAGTAGAGGTTTGAGCGGGAAGGTGTGGTGCATATCGGATATGTGGCCCTGATCTGACGATGGAGAGGCGCGCGGGAGTGAACGGATATGGTGAGGTCTGGGCAGCGGAGATGGATGGTCTTGAGGGGGCCGGGTGGCGCGAGAAGGGGTGAGCCGCATGGCGGTTCCAATGAGTGCCTCATGGCCTAATAAAATAACAAAAAATGTGGAAAACAAAGGGAAAAAATAAGAAATAAAAATTTACAAGCAAAATTTAAAAAAAAACTCATAACATAAAAGATGTAGATCTCGATGAGATCTATAAGTTTCATTTTGATCAAAAATACAAAATAAGTCAAATAAAGGGATAAATATTTTTGGAAGCATTTTTAAGGAATAAAGATATTTGATTTTTAATGGTTGTGATTTTTTGTCCTTTTAATTTCTTTTTAAACCCAAAACAAATACATATATTATTTATCTAATTTTTTGGTAATTTTGAAAATAAAAGGAAACCAAGTAAATAGGACAGAAAATATGTACAATATATATACACTTAATTAGGGTTAGTTAATTACACCAAGTTAGAAGCTAATTTGAATTAATTATGCATAGATTTTAATGAATAATTTAAATAAGGAGGATAATGAACTAAAAAAATATAATGAATCGCATATTCATCAAGGACATTGATGGGGTTCCTCCAGGGGTCCTTGCTGGTGATCGTGATCCTGCAAGTAAAAGAGAAGACTCGAGGGAGGAACTCGGTCTGGGGTTATACACATGCGTAGGAAATTGGGCGAGAGGTCAAGCGTGATGATGTAAGGAGGACCTAATCTCTCCGGCCATGACTTGGTCGGTGGTGAGAGACTGTGGAGGAGAGAACATAACATGGAGGGATGGAGGAGGTGATGGCGATTGTTGATGATCGAAGGATTAAACAATGAAGACGATAAAGGTGAAGTGGCAAAGAGCAGATCTTGTGAAGAAAATGATGGAGAGAATTAAGAAGAAGACAAGAAGATGCAGAGAAGGTATACCTGGGAGGGGGTAAACGTTCGCCTGATGAGTTGGAGGAGGAGACTCAACTCCAGTGCTTGCTTCAAGGTCCGACGACTGGGACCAAAACTTAGCCGGCTTCAAGGTTGGGGCAACAGAATAGAGCCTGAGATGGGTTTCATCAGAGATCGGACTGTTGTCACCGGTCCGGTCTTATCTGTCTCTCTCTCCTTCAATTAAGCTTGAATATGGTGGAGAATGGCGAATGAAGTTCGGTCAGAGGTTCATGCAATGGTTTTTATAGGGGAGAAGGAGCCAGTGAATGGTTTCCGACATTATGGCTAACGAGAGGATAATGGGGAGATGTGTTCCAGTTGGTTGGGTTTGATCTGGAGATGGGTGTTGTAGGCGATTAGGATTTAGGTGGTTACGTGGGAAAGGATAAGTGGTTAGAGGTTGAAGGGGTTAAGGTGGTTAGGGAGATGGTTAATCAGAGATGGAGGTATAAGATGTTGGGGGTTTGTTGGAAGGGATAACATAGGTTGAGGTCATCGGGGAAGAAGAAGGAATAAGGAGGAGAGGCGTAGGGCATCGGGATTCGGCCGTGGTCCTTGGGTTCTAAGTGAGGGTATAGGGCGAAGGGGATAAGGTGGTTAGAGGAGATCAGGGTGCCGGAGATGAAGATATAAGGGGAGGATGGTTGGAGGGAGTCAGTCATGATGAGGTTGAGGTTACATAAAAAGGGGGAGATGATGTAGGGAGTCAGTCGGTTGGAGGTTGGGGATGAAAAGCAATAACCGTTGGATCGTGACTCAATCCAACAGTTGGGGAGGCGATCACGTGTCTTGAACATGATGGAGCTGGGTGGGTGAGGGAGAGTCAGGGGCAATTTGATCAAACTTGATCCAACATCCTAGAGAAGAGACACTAAAGGATAAGGATCGTTGATCGAGGCTGAGGTGGTATTGACCATGCGGTGAAAATGGCCTAGTAAGATGGTGCCACATATGTGGTTGACCATTGACCATGCATGGAAATGAAAGAAAATTAAGTAAAAAGAATAGTACTCCTGTAATGCAAAAATGTCCAAAATGAAAAATATAGATCTAAATTCTTTCTACAATGTTCACGAGGGACCCATACGAATGAAACCATCTTTACAAGATATGATTTTTATTGATACTTTATGTATATAAAATATCATTTTTTAGTTTTGTAATTTTTATTTGGTTTTCTGTAGATGAATAATGTATGCAAAAATTAAACATGATTGAAATTATGCAATAGATACAAATGTAATTTTTGAATTTTTACAAATTAAGAAAAGATTATAATAATTTTATGAAGTCAGTTATTTACAAATGTATATGTCAAAACTCACGTCATGATCTCTTTTTTACGGTTTTTTGATATTTTTGGATTTTTTATTTTTATGTGATCAGTTAAATCATGAGATGAAATAAAGAAGTGAAAGAAACAAATCGAAAAGAATCAAATATGTACATGAAATGCTAAGTCAAAGATCCAGGAATATATACAATATACAGTTAGGTCTCAAAACTAGCATTTCACAAATGAACTCCTATTCTTTTGAGTAGACTGAAATTAGACATTGTATGAGAGAGATATCAGCATTTACAACTTTTTATCTTGAAATTAGGGTTTGGATTTATTTCAAATATATACAAGTTAGTATTTTTAAGATTTTCCATTGGTTAATGTTAGTGATATTTACACAATGGAATTAGTTTCATATTATTTGGATTTAGGATGAATTAATTAAAAATAGATGAAGTTGGGTGAAAATTTACAAATGAACATGAATGCAGAATGAAATTCTAATTTGTGCTAATTATTTACAAGTGCATGAATGTTAATTTTGAGATATGAACATATGAATGCATCTAATTTTTCAAGACGAAACTTTATTTTCAGCTAATTAATGTGATGAATCTCATATTAATCACCTACCCCTTTCTCAGGTTTCATAACCTTTAAAGCCTCCTCTACTTCCTTCCTTTGTATCCATCTATAGCTTGCTCGATTCAGGTAACATTCAATACAAGCAAGATCTCCCAAAGCAACTTATGAAAATATTGCTTCCATCTAGTCTCTATATCCTTTTGAGTAACAAGCACATATCCTTCCTCATCCTTGATGCATCTCACTTGAGAAAGATCTTTGGTCTTTCTTTCTCTTGCTTTGACCAATCTAAATATATCCTTCTGTCCCTCCTTCAAGTTAAGATTTTTATACAACATTTTATAAGCTTCTGACTTAGCTTTACTTATAGCCTTCTTTCCTTCCTTCTTCGCTATTTTGTAGTTTGTGATGATTTCCTCAACTCATCCTTATACTTAGCTCTAAAACTTTACATCTTTTAGTTTTAAGCTTCTCTTGCACCCCTTAACTCCACCACCAAGCCTCCTTTTGGCATGGAACTCTTCCCCTAGATTCACCTAGCATCTCTTTGGCTACCCTTAGGATACAAGATGTTACCACCTCCCACATCTCGTTGCCACTTCTGTTATAATCCCAAGATAAGTCTTCTAAAATCTTCTCCTTCAAGCTTGATTACTTCAATTGAAAAGTCTGCCATTTAGTTCTAATGATTGTGGGAACAATCCTCTTCTTTGCCCACCCTTTTATGTGCACATCCATGATTAGCAAGCAATGTCTAGATGTCAAGCTCTCTCCTTGAATTACTTCGCAGTCTCTGTAACACAACCGATCTCTTCTCTTCATCACAAAGTAATCTATCTATGTTTTAGTCGTACTATTCTTATGAGTAATTAAATGCTCCTCCCTCTTCTTAAGATAATATTTACTATTAAAAGGTTACAAGCAGTTACAAAATCCAGAATGACTTTTCCCACGTCATTTCTATCTTCGAAGTCATGGCCTCCATGAACACTAGCATACCCTGAAGGATCCTTTCCCACATGTCCATTAAGATCTCCACCTAGGCAAATCATCTCCCTTTGTCGGATTCCTTGCATAATCTTATTCAATCCTGTTGGACATGCGAGCCCACGGCGAGCCATTATGCAATAAATGTTATTGCACATATCATTCCCTGATCTGAAATGAAGAATAAATAATTTGCATAATAGGTCCCTCTGTACAATTAGGATTATGTACCATGGCCATCTTGATGATCATATAGCTGTTGATTCAATAATTGAATCATAGAGGCTGGTGCTTGGATGAATATCTAATGGGTTAGATAGAGGACTCATCAAGCACCGTCAAATGATTATTAAGAGATGATCTCCAGCCTGAGTAGGAGATGGCAATCCTTTCTCACATAGGCTGATAACTGACCGACCTCTTGATGCAGGTCCTCTGCATGGGAATAGTGATTCGGAGGTGTCAGATTAGTTAAGTCAATGGGTTGACTTAGCGAGATCGAGATAACCTAAGTCCTATGTTGAACACTGTCACAGCATAGGCACACATCCTCTGACTAGAGACAAATGTGTTACTATATGTCTGAGTATGTACATTTGGTAGACCAGTAGGTTGACGACCTAACCAAGGTCTATACACCGGCGAGCTGGTGTGCATATAAGGGCATATGAGTAATACGATCTCTCAAAGGGATCATACAGGTTCACTTGTGAACCGGAAGACATGAGCTCACTCATGAGGTATTGGGACCGATCAAATTCCATGCATGGTCATCCTTTGGAAGCATGACAAGAATTTGAAGGTATGATATATGCTTTGGGAAAGCATATGATCGATACCAAATCCCAATGACCAAGATTGAGAAACTTGGTGATCAAACCCTGAAGAAGACAGTATAAAATAGATCTTCATCTTCAGGTTGATCATTGGTCTTCTAGTATGCAGGATGTGTAGGTATTGGGAATACCTGAGGGTGATGTGATCATAAACGATTGTATAACCATGACGCTTCCAGTCTGAGGGAGTGATGAAACAGGTCTGGATTTTAGTGACTCCTCTCAGTAGAGAAGTAACTTGATCTTAGTCCAAATGTTGGACATTGATCTGAATGTGATTCAGATGCAATGAGAAGATTAAGTATCCGGACTTGATTTAATCAAGCATCTATGAGAGGTCCGTTAGATCTGGATTTGAGATGAGATCTCAACATCCAAGTCACTATACGTGGAACAATACAATCACCCTATCCTTATCTCCAAGTATCTGCGGAGAAAGCACATTATTCTTGAAAGGGTTCAAGAATAATTCTTTTGATGAAATATCCAAGCAAGGACTTGATGATTAAATGAGATTTAATTATCAAGCTTAAATATGAATATGATTCATATTGTGAAAATAATTATCTATAATAATTAAATGGGATTTAATTATCGAGGATTAAGAGAATGTGGATAACACTATCCATGATATATGTGTGTTGTAAATGTGATTTATAATATACATATATAAGAGAGAGAATTAATGTAAATAGCATTTGTTAATTAATAATGTGGATTGGATTCACATTAATTAATTAATTGGAAATGCAATTTACTAATTAGTTTAGGTTGTGAATATGATTCACATAATATTCAATGGCATGATTGAAATATTCACAAATTAATTTGGAATTAATTTGGTGAATATTTTTTTTGTGATTAATTAAGAAATAATAAGATAAATAAAAGGGAGCCAAATAACCATCATGCATAGGTGGCGTCACCCATGAATTGTTCATGGGTGACGCCCCCTATTTTTGAGGGTGGTTGGTTGACTCCAATTTTATTTATCACAATATCTCTTAATTAGTTAATGTTAAATTAAATTATGTTGATAATGTTGCAACATTTTTTAATTTAAATTAATGTTGTTGGTTTTAACCAACAACAATCATAGCCATTGATTTAGCATGGACCAAGCATAGCCCTTGGATCCATGTGTCCCATGGATTGAGATCCATTGGATCCTAAACTAGTATAAAAGGAGGGCTAAGGTAGCCTTTCCAAGACACAACATTCTTGAGTTGAAGAACTCCTCTCTCTCTCTCTCTCATTCTCGTGGGGTCTCCCTAATATTCAAGTGGCCGTCCACTTTGTGTATTAGGAAGGAGATCATTTTTCTACGCCTCGACGCTTGGATCTTCGTCAAAGGATTGCGGGAAGGACGCGACTCATCATCGTGCCCGCAAGCGCATTCTCCGTGGGTCGGACTTAAGATAGGAGGATCTCTACTTTGGGATCTCGCGATCACAACCACGCTTCAAGAGGTATTCCTTGTACTTTGTGGTTTGATGAAATGATCCGAGAAGTGTTCTCGTGATCATATGGTTTCATCTTTAAAGTTAAAATTTTTAATTTCCGCTGCATCTAGCATCTAGTACGACTAGTTGCTCCGATTGCATACGATGCGATCGACACGCTTCCGTGATGCGCTTGAGGATTCTCAATATCCTTCAAGTGGTATCAGAGCCAGGTTGAATAAGGGTTTGGATATGATCCATGGACCTTAGACGATTTGGTTCTTGAAAGGGTTGCGAAATTTTTACTGCATTTCAATTTTCGCACCTCTGTCTAATTGAATTTTTCTGTACTGTTTAAAATATTTAAACACGAAATTTTCAATTGGATTTTGTTCCCCATTAAACAAGGAAACCATAGGACTTGAGTTTACTAAATTTGGACTTTATTTGCTAAAGATATGGCTTTTTGAATATGACTATATTCACTGTTGCGGGAACTGCGGATTTAAACGTGATTAATGAGATAATTGCGGTTTCAATCCGCCTCGAAATGCATGAATTATTACTTGGGTTCTTTAATAAATCAAATAGGCAATCTTTGTAAACTGAGTTTGCAATTGTTGGATTTAAATTGATCAAGATAAGTTAATTTTAGTGATTGGGGGTCACTGCTGGAAATTAACATTTTTGATCTTGAACCTTGTGATATGTCATTCAATTATCATGATGAAAATTAATTGTTAATTTTCTGGAATAATTAGTGATAAATATTTGTGAAATATTTAAAGAAATAATTATTTCATTGAATGACACTTGCCTGAACCACATTGATAAGATAGTTGATCTTGATCATTGGTTAATTTGAAATCATCAACAAACATTGGTTTCATGCAAAACCCTAGGACATCCTACAATAGTTGTAGGACAACTTTTACATGCAAAACCTCTTGCTTGAATAGGATTGGGGATTTATTTAGCAAATCTCCTTATAATATAATAAAAAATGTTTTGATGTATATTATATGATATAATTTCGGTTGAAAGACCGATGAGCATCTCAAAGTACATGATGATCTATCTGGCATTATCCTTTCCTGAGGTGGATATGGTGTCTAGTCGGAGATCGCTGGGGTAGCGGGTTGCAACGTATGTGGTCCGTCCCACTCTCGCCGGTACTGGCCATGACAGCGGGTAGGGATTGGATAATGCCGGAGAAATCAAAGTGTATTTCTAATTATTAAAATTCGAAATAATACGTATTTTGAGATTATACCTACTATTCAAGTAAAATTCAAAGTTTGTTGATTGATAATAGGATTGATGATTAATTTAATGTGATTAAATTAATTATATCCTATGAAACACTCTATTATGAATAGATGTGTATTTCCCTTGGAAGAATTAATTATGTGAATATGATTCACGATAATTAATTTCAATTTGAATAAGAGGTGGAGGATCACATAAGTGACATTCATGGTCTCCCGTCAAGGCGAAGGGTTTCCGTCGCCAGGGATTGTATGTAGGAGACGCCTGTCCGAAGTGACAGCTCCTGTATGCAAGCGCATCTGGATCGGGCTCTTTGCTTCTCGAAAGAGTAAGGCCGTATGCGTAGTGACCCCAATATCGAGTCCTCATATTATTGGGGCGATATTGGATTGCGCATAGCGAGTTCTAATCCTGTTGACGGTTGGTTCAATTAGCAGCAGGTCAACATCACCTTAGGGGTGGTGGGCCCGTGTGTTAAAGACCGAATTGGGAAATGCAATTTGGACTTGCAAGGCGGAATGTGTTCCCGCTTCTTTTTATCGGAGTCGCAGGTTCTCATATTATTGGGATGTGACAATGATAGGAAAGGAGATCCCAGATCTTGCTTGAGATATAGCGGTAAGTATATCTCTTACTTTGAAAGATGATTAGGGAATAATCTTTCATAGTAGACATAGCAAGACAAATTTGATTTAAAATTCCTAAATCAAAGTAAAATATGTATATATAATATATATACCCTTATGCAAATTTCTTATTTCAGATAATCCTTCATTAGACCCACTCAATGTTATACTCAATAATAACCAGTAAAATATCATGGATTGGACTCATGATCCAGATATTATGCTTGCAAATTGGACACATAATGTATGTGGTTGCAATGTGCAAGTTTCCTCAACATAATGAGGAGTGATAATTAAATAAGACAATAAGACATCACTTTAGCATTTGTATGTCTCTATAGTCTTGATCTTTCATCGAGTGTACTTTGGAAGTGACATGTCGATGGTGATCATAATTGTCGAATAATCCTTATAAAATCTAAGAAGATGTTCTGGCATACATATGTGCTCTAAACATTTAATCATGAATGACATGGTTCTCTGCATTATGCAGAATGGTGGCTCGAAAGAGATGATGTATTCAAAATATTTGAATACCTACCTGAACCAATGTTTTAGGAGTCTAGATGGATGTAGACATGATGAGTGTCATCATTCTACTGTCTATACTCTAGTCATTCATGAAGCTTCATAGTATTCACATTGTATGAATTTAATGAAGCATATATAAATGTTGAAATGCTCTTACATTGAATTCTTTTGAATTTAACATAAGAGATCCTTAGCCTTGAACAATGGTTGTTTATAGATGAAGAGAGCACAGTGGAAGCGTGGGTCGGACCCATGTGAGAAGGAAAGTCAAAGAGTTGATTGTACTTCTGTGGCTTCCATATGACATCCAAAGAGTTGGATGAATGCCTACACTGCAATAACTTGATGTGTTGATAGTATGACTATCAAGTCTGTCTAGAATCCTTAGAGAAGGACTCAGATAGTGCATCATAATAATCTATATCTACATTTGATCATTGAAATTGACTTGCTTATTTGATAAGATAAAGTCTGATAATTGTATCTCAATCTTCTAACAACACTTGCAATGTGTTGCACATGTTTTAGAAGACTGGAGAAATTTGATCTTAAGGTTTATAATTATCCACATAGACATTGATGCAATTGTTGCAACAATCTCTGTTGGATTGATATACTTCTTAATTTCAGTGGGAGAGCCTTAGTCTTAGAGAATGTCTCTATGACCTAGATATTAGAATAAACTCATTGTTTGTTTCTAAATGTTGGAAATAAACATGAATTCTGGAATAAACCTATCATAAAGAGTTATGATGGATATATTTCAGATAATAATCTAGCATCTGGTGGACTCTACTAAATTAGAAATTTAATGAATGGTTCATTAAGATTTCTAATACTGAAAGTTAAACCTTATAAGATCAATAGGAGGATAAAGATCATTTGACAATGATTTAGCATCAAGTTTTGGACGTATGTCTGCTGATGAGATCAATAGACTAGTAAGATATGAAACTTTAGAATGTATAAAATTTCAAATCTTACATACTTGTGAATATTGTATTCAAAGTAAAATGTCCAATACACCCTTTTGGGAAAGGTGTAAGATGTCAAGGTATTCGAGATCTCATACATATTGATGTATGTGAATCATCTATATCATAGTGAACATTGTGGATATGTGATATCTATTGATGATCATGTATAATATGAGATTTCTTCTCTTCACCTGAGAAACCTTTGAAATGTTCAAAGATTTCGTAATTTTGGTTTAGAACCAAAGTTTGAAGGAAGATTAAATGAATTTGATCTAACCAAGGTAGCAAGTACCTATTAGAAAAATTCAAAGAATATCTTATGGAGATATGAATATCATTTCTATCTCAATCCTCCTGACACACCTAAACTCAATGGAGTTGTAGGAAGATACAATTAGATCATGTGTGACATGATTTGATCAATGATGAATTTTAGCATAATTATCCCTTAGTTTCTAGGTATATATATGTAGTAGAGACTACAATATATATATCCTTAATAAGGTTCCATGCATGTAAGCTGGAATCTAGCACTTGAGAGTGCTACTTCATTAGGAAAATAAAGGATGGTATTGGATACCTACTTTATGACCTTGAGATTCTTAAAATATCTCATCTTTGAGAATGTGATTCTTATAGGATGACTCTCTTGAGAATCAAGATGAAAATGAAGTAAAGGAACTCATTTAATCTTGAGAAGATAATGAGGCTCCAGAAATCGGAAACTAAAAGGGACGATTAAAGATGAAACACTAATACCTCTTCAAATGAGTTTGAGGATGTATTCCTTGTGTCAGTTAAGTCTGACAATGATCGGACTTCATGTGATGAAGCTCCTGAGGATCATAACATGGAAAGATGGATTTTAGCAATAAAGGTCTAAGGTAGACTTCATATACAAGTGTTGTATATGGACCCTCGAGGATCCACCTATAAGGGTTAGACCCATTAAGGTGTAAATGGATCTTCAATAGAAAGAGGGAAACTGATGAGAAGGTAGAGACCTTCAAAGCACGGTTCGTAGCCATGAGCTACACACTGAAGAGAAGACATCGATTGCGATGTGGCTTGCTTTTCAGTGATCATGCTTAAACCCATCAGAATATTGCTAACCCTAGCTACACAATTTGACTATGACATCTTCAAGATGTGAGTCAAGATTGTATTCCTCTATGAATACCTCTTTGAGGATATTCACATGAAGTAGCCCCAGGGCTTCATGGTTGAGGAATGCAAGATGTGCTGGCTAAAGAACTCCATCTTTGGACTCAAATAAGCTTCTTGTAGTTGGAACATAAGATTTGATGAAATTATAATTGTTATGATTTCAAATAGAATCTTGATGAACCATGTGAAGCTTAATGGGAGTGCCATTGTGTTCATCGTGCTAAATGTAGATAATATCCTAATCATTTGGAATGATATTAGGATGATTATAAGTGTTTTGTGATCTGGCTATTCCATACCTTGAGATATTATCTCAAAGATGCCTCTTAGATCTTAGTTCTGAAGGTGTTCGGAAGCAAAGAAAAGAGGGTATTGGGACTATCACATTTGTAGTACACCTTGGACATGTTCCATTTTCTGGAAATTCCAAGAAAGGCTTTCTTACCTTTAAGATTTGGTACTGACCTATCTAAAGGGATAGCACCTCAAAGAGTTGAGGAAGTGAATGCTAAAACTGGTTGCCCTTTTGTGCATCAGTTATGAAAAGCTGAAAGTATGCTAGATGTGTGCAAAAGCTAGATATCTGCCATGCAGTGGGAGTAGTAAACTGTTACTAATCCTACTATGGAGATAGAACACTTAATTGCAGTAATAACAATATCTTCAAAGATGATAATGCTTTAGAGATAGTGATCTCTAAGTCTTATCTTCAAGAAATTAAGACTTTTAGATGGAGATCTAAAAGGTCTTAATTGTGAATACCTTAGGAGATAGAGATCTCCAGGGATAAGGGTATTCTAATAAGGATAATAGAAATTACATGCTGGTTATAATAATATTTCTTTGAGTTGTAGTATCAAGGATACTATGACTGACAAGATTGAGTATTGGTTGCATTAGATGCAACATTCGCATTAGATGCGAGCACTGTTACTGGGGATATGCAAGTGCCGTAAAAGGACTTGGCGTAGTCTCGCGGGAACAGAGTGACTGATCAACTTACCTAGGTATTTTCTAAATAGCCTATGATTGTCACATGAGTGTGGGTATAAATGATTAGCCCATTAATGGCTCTTTGGGCTAGTGGGAGATTGTTGGACATGCGAGCCCATGGCGAGCCATTATGCAATAAATGTTATTGCACATATCATTTCCTGATCTGAAATGAAGAATAAATAATTTGCATAATAGGTCCCTCTGTACAATTAGGGTGATGTACCATGGCCATCTTGATGATCATATAGCTGTTGATTCAATAATTGAATCATAGAGGCTGGTACTTGGATGAATATCTAATGGGTTAGATAGAGGACTCATCAAGCACCGTCAAATGATTATTAAGAGATGATCTCCAGCCTGAGTAGGAGATGGCAATCCTTTCTCACATAGGCTGATATCTGACCGACCTCTTGATGCAGGTCCTCTGCATGGGAATAGTGATTCGGAGGTGTCAGATTAGTTAAGTCAATGGGTTGACTTAGCGAGATCGAGATAACCTAAGTCCTATGTTGAACACTGTCACAGCATAGGCACACATCCTCTGACTAGAGACAGATGTGTTACTATATGTCTGAGTATGTACATTTGGTAGACCAGTAGGTTGATGACCTAACCAAGGTCTATACACCGGCGAGCTGGTGTGCATATAAGGGCATATGAGTAATACGATCTCTCAAAGGGATCATACATGTTCACTTGTGAACCGGAAGACTTGAGCTCACTCATGAGGTATTGGGACCGATCAAATTCCATGCATGGTCGTCGTGCTTTGGAAGCATGACAAAAATTTGAAGGTATGATATATGCTTTGGGAAAGCATATGATCGATACCAAATCCCAATGACCAAGATTGAGAAACTTGGTGATCAAACCCTGAAGAAGACAGTATAAAATAGATCTTCATCTTCAGGTTGATCATTGGTCTTCTAGTATGCAGGATGTGCAGGTATTGGGAATACCTGAGGGTGATGTGATCATAAACGATTGTATAACCATGACGCTTCCAGTCCGAGGGAGTGATGAAACAGGTCTGGATTTTAGTGACTCCTCTCAGTAGAGAAGTAACTTGATCTTAGTCCAAATGTTGGACATTGATCTGAATGTGATTCAGATGCAATGAGAAGATTAAGTATACGGACTTGATTTAATTAAGCATCTATGAGAGGTCCGTTAGATCTGGATTTGAGATGAGATCTCAACATCCAAGTCACTATACGTGGAACAATACAATCGCCCTATCCTTATCTCCAAGTATCTGCGGAGAAAGCACATTATTCTTGAAAGGGTTCAAGAATAATTCTTTTGATGAAATATCCAAGCAAGGACTTGATAATTAAATGAGATTTAATTATCAAGCTTAAATATGAATATGATTCATATTGTGAAAATAATTATCTAAGATAATTAAATGGGATTTAATTATCGAGGATTAAGAGAATGTGGATAACACTATCCATGATATATGTGTGTTGTAAATGTGATTTATAATATACATATATAAGAGAGAGAATTTATGTAAATAGCATTTGTTAATTAATAATGTGGATTGGATTCACATTCATTAATTAATTGGAAATGCAATTTACTAATTAGTTTAGGTTGTGAATATGATTCACATAATATTCAATGGCATGATTGAAATATTCACAAATTAATTTGGAATTAATTTGGTGAATATTTTTTTTGTGATTAATTAAGAAATAATAAGATAAATAAAAGGGAGCCAAATAACCATCATGCATAGGTGGCGTCACCCATGAATTGTTCATGGGTGATGCCCCCTATTTTTGAGGGTGGTTGGTTGACTCCAATTTTATTTATCACAATATCTCTTAATTAATTAATGTTAAATTAAATTATGTTGATAATGTTGCAACATTTTTTAATTTAAATTAATGTTGTTGGTTTTAACCAACAACAATCATAGCCATTGATTTAGCATGGACCAAGCATAGCCCTTGGATCCATGTGTCCCATGGATTGAGATCCATTGGATCCTAAACTAGTATAAAAGGAGGGCTAAGGTAGCCTTTCCAAGACACAACATTCTTGAGTTGAAGAACTCTTCTCTCTCTCTCTCTCATTCTCGTGGGGTCTCCCTAATATTCAAGTGGTCGTCCACTTTGTGTATTAGGAAGGAGATCATTTTGCTATGCCTCGACGCTTGGATCTTCGTCAAAGGATTGCGGGAAGGACGCGACTCATCATCGTGCCCGCAAGCGCATTCTCCGTGGGTCGGACTTAAGATAGGAGGATCTCTACTTTGGGATCTCGCGATCACAACCACGCTTCAAGAGGTATTCCTTGTACTTTGTGGTTTGATGAAACGATCTGAGAAGTGTTCTCGTGATCATGTGGTTTCATCTTTAAAGTTAAAATTTTTAATTTCCGCTGCATCTAGCATCTAGTACGACTAGTTGCTCCGATTGCATACGATGCGATCGACACGCTTCCGTGATGCGCTTGAGGATTGTCAATATCCTTCAAATCCTCCCAAAAAGCTTGTTTAATAATTTCTTCTAAACCAACTTGCATCGCATAAACTAAGATTATATTCATGACTTCTTCTTCCAACACCAATTTTAGCAAAATAATCCGACCCTTATTTGCATATCAACCCACATTATCCTTCAAATCCTTATGGACGACCACTCCAACACTATTTCTACCCCTCACTTTACTTGAATACCATAATTTATAGCATGTCTTCTCGATCTCTCTTGCATTCTCGCCAATCAATTCTGTCTCTTAGAGACATAGTATCTGAATCTTTCATCCATAATATCTACTATATCTATCAATTTGCTAGTCAAAGTTCCAATGTTCCAACTACATATCCTCAACTTCTTTTGCAACCACTTTTGGACTAACTTCTTTACTTACATATGCCCATTAAGAGAGAACCCTTACAAATTTTGGACTGCATCCAGGTGGCGATGCAATAGAACTATAGCTTATTTACTCACATACATTCCTCATGTGAAAACCCTTGCAAATTTTGAACTACATTCATTCATCAATGTAGAAGTCCTTGCCAATTTCTCATTGCATTCAGATGATGCAGCGTGCCACTAGTAAGGAACAACCAAACAAAATCTAAATGTTTTCTTAAATCCATGTTAAAAAAGCTAGTTGTCTTGAAGCAAATTCTTAAATAGTATCTTAAAAAAATATTATTTTAGGAATTCATCTTCGACTGTTTTACATTGGATGTCGGCTACCTAAAGCAAGCCTTCTCATTTACCCTGGCTTGAGACCATCTATGGATGAGTTAAGAGAGAAAATTAAGTCAAAATTATTTTATTTATGGGAAGAGATAAATTATTTTTTAAAGTTATAATCCAGATTGTATTTTGTCAATTGTTGAATTCAATAGAAAAGGATAGTAGGAAGGGTTCCAATTTGATGATAAGTAATCTATGTGGAAGGCCCCTTCAGATATACTGGGAGATATGAGAATGCAAGTGGAATGAAGGTTATAATGTCACGGGCCTTAAACCCAATCTGTTATTGGGGATTACTGGCTCATACAACTTGTTGGGTTTGAGTCCCAATGGATCCTTGACCACAATAAAAATTCTTAAGCTCAGGTTGTTTGGTAGTAGCCCATAATACTAACAAGCTACTGATGAGCTCAACTTTGACGAGGGTCTAAAAATATCCTCATAAGAAGTGAAGATAGAATGTTGCTAAGGCGATCGCCCACTAAAGTCGAGATCGATCAATAATCAACCCACACAATGTAAAGAATAAGCAATGCACGCAAGTGTGCATAAAATTTTACTATAATCTTACAAATAAATGTGTATAGTGGTCAAGTGCAAGTAGAGCGTCAACCACAGTGAGAACGGGGTATAGACAACAATAATTGACAAAAAAAATCAATAAATGTTTTTGGGCTTTTTAGGGATTTTTGATTTTTGTGGATTTCTAATTATTTATTTTTTTAAATTATGCTTTTATTATTTTTAGCTTTTTAATTATATATCTTTTTTTATTTTTATATTTTCTGATTTTAATTTTCTTTTCTTTTTAATAAGATAATATAAATGTATAAGTACTAATATAGATAATATGACTAATACTGATATATATATAGATATAAATATTCAACAGTTACAACAAAAAAATATTTTTTTGTCTTTTTTTATATATTTCTCTGTCTTTGGTATTTTTCTTATAATTTTAACTAATTTTTTATATTTTTAGTTGAATTAATAAGGTTAAACTATAACTAAGATAAATAGGTCAAATTATTTTGGAATTTAAAAATAGCTAAAAGCCTCAAAATTTTCTAAAACTTTTTTTAATATATTATAAATTAAATAGACAAAATTTAGAAATAGGAAAAAATATTTTTGGATTTTTATAGATTGTTTCTAATTTCTTTCAATAGAGATTTTGAAGCTTTTGAATTTTTTAGTGTTTTACTTTTTTTTTATTTTCAAGGATTTTTGTTCTGTAGATGCTAAAGATGATAACAAACAATATATATTTTTGGAGTTTTTCAAAACATTTTAATATTTTTTATATGTTTATAAGCTAGACATAAAAAAACTAGATCTATTTTTTATTTTTAATAAATAGAAATATAAAATAAAATACCTTATAAAATTATATATCGTAGAATATTATAGAAGATATTTATCTTAATTTTCTACAATATTTTACGACACAAGAAACAAAATAAAATCTACAAAAAATTACAATCTAGAAGGGGTATTTATGGAAATATTTAAAGTTTCTAGACTATTTCAGAAAATAAATAAGTACAAGCGACAATCGAGTAATTTTCCCACATATATCCAATAAATAATATAAGTAGGGGTATCTCTTTAATTAATACAAAGTTTAGGGGTCGAGATGCAAAATTTCCAAAAAATATTACATTAATATTCCAACAATAAGGAATAAAATGAAAAACTAATTTCCCAAGGACCGAGGTGCAAAATACCCAGTCCTCCTCACACACACGGGTATGTGAGGTGACGTAGATTGGACCTAAGTGCAAATATATGAATTACAGTAGGTAAACTGCAATATATCAAAAACTTTTACGATATAGACAAAAGTTTAAATAATAGAATGAAATCACAAAAATGGTAGGGGTATTGGGCAAAATTACCCCTACGAGCATGATTTGATTGCGGATGCTTCACCACTTATCCACATGGCGACGATCTGATGGCTCATATCACTTAACGTTGGAAGGCCCGGATCACAACTCGATCTCCATCTAACGGCCAGCTCTGGTGATGGTTGGACGACTGCTAGCAAATCTAGAGCTCCCTTAAGATTGAACGGTACATGAGGTACCTAGAAGAACTATCGAAGAACTTAGCTCGCTGAGCTTCGACCAACTCCAGCAAGTATCTCCGACCATCTAATGAGAGGCTGAGAGGCGCAAAATACTCCTGGGGCGAGTCCGCATCCACTGGAAGGCTCTAAGGAGTCCAGGGTTCGTCGGAGGAGCCTTGGAGTGTTTAGGTTCCTGGAGCTGCTTCTCAGGTTCAAAAATGCCTCGAAGGAGGCAACAAACCCTTGAATCATGTACGATTAGCTATGGGAGGCAAAACCGAATGGCCTGGGGTTTATTTTGCGGTGAAATGAGGTGAGGTGCATGAAGGCGGACGTCTTCGATGAGGCGGTGGAGTGGAGATGTTGATCTTCAGATCGGGTGAGGATCTGGGTGTACGGGGATGCATGGGGCAAAGAGCAGATGAAGTGGAAGGAGGTGAAGGTGTCAGTTGAGGTCGAAGCACAGTCGGAACGGACGGAACGAAGGGCCGTAGTTGGAGCTCCAACGAGTGATATTTTTGGATTTTCTAATGATTCAAAGTGAAATTAAAAGGAATAAAAGAATATATAAGCTACTAAATATCCTAGGAATTAAAATATGCGAAGAAATAAATGATCTCCTACAAGGAGACAAGGACATATCAACACCAAAATCGCCCCCTGGAGCGTGGAGGACCTTCCTACTGTCACCGGGATGTTCAATCTGAGATAGGGTTAGGGTTTACTTGATGGAAGAGGGAACAAAGAGAAGAAGGCGGATGAGATAATTTATACACGACCAAGTTGGCAATTGGTTTTGCCCGAGGTAGTGATCCAATGATCGAGGCAACACATTAGCGTGAAAGATCAAGGATCAAGGGTCATCTTTCATGAAGAAGTTGAGGCTTCTCGAGCATCGTATTGATGGGGATAATCGATGAAGAGGAGTCAACCACCCTCTGACGACTACAGGACTTGGGAGTCAAACAGTTGACCTAGGTCAACTAGTTTAGGCTCCCCATTGGTCCACGTGGACCGCTAGAGAACAAGATAAGAAACTAAACGAAAAAATAAAATAATAAAATAATCAGTGAATTAATTAATCAAAACTCAAAACATAAGAAATGTTTATTATTTTATGTAGATTTTTATTTAATTTTCCAACTTAATTTATTAGGGGTTACTTTTTAGAGGTTCATTTATAGGTATGTTTACCTATGTTATGTGTATTTTATTTTTATTTCGTATTTTGTATTTTATTGTTTTATATACATATTTTATAAATTTATAAATTATTTCAATGTACATAAATACATTTTTATTATATTTTCCGTGTTTATTTGCACACTTAATTAAATATAGGTATTGGTTATATAGGTATATGTATAATGTATTCATCTATTTATAGAAATAGAATTATTTATTTTAGTGTCTTTTTGATGATTTATTTTATTCGAATTATGTAGATATACTATAGAGAATATTTAAAAAATTATAAAAATATAAAATACGGAAAAATATAAAGAATAAATAAAATGAATATTTTATTCAGGTATAAATCATAATAGGGGTCCAAAACCTAACTTTTGCATCTTAACTCCAAATTAAATGAAACCACCTTCACTAAATAGCTAATAAAAAGTTATATACAATTAAAGATGATTTCAATGCATTTTGAGTTCATATGGAGAAGATATGGGTATGGGAAGTTTGAATTTTGAATTTTTATTTTGAGTGTAGAAAATACAATATGCATTATTTTTGTGTGAAATAAATTTTTTATTTTTCAGTGTATTTTTATCTATAACTTTTGTGCCAAAGTTTATTGATTTGATGTATAAAAATAAAGAATAAAATAGGTTCCAAAAATACAATATTAGGCATTTATGAATTAGGGTTTCTTTTATTTATTGGCTCTTATCTCCCTCTACTTTATTCCTTATCGACCCGGTTATTTCTTTTGATGTATGAAAAATCATGATGCTTAGGTCTCGTGGTTTAGAATCATAAAATACCTTTGACATTTTATTTCCTTGTCTTTTCTTCCTTTATTCTTTTATTTTGGCATTAGTTATATTTTTATACAATATTTGTAGAATAAATAATGAATGTTATTTTGTATAATGCTTTATACATGCATTTAGGTAGGTGTTTAAAGGAAAAAAATGAAAGAATAAAGGTGATGAAATGAAGATTTATCAGCCCACACACTTGTCTTTGCTAGTCCCTAGCAAACACTTATGCCTATAAGTGCAGAAAAGAAAATAAAGAAAAGAAAAAGGAAAAACTTGGATTGATTTTAACTTTCAAACTTGCCTTCATAAAATCAAAGTTTGGAACTCAGTCGAACCCTTGGAAGTTAAGTTTGTCAGAACCTTATTGGAAAATGGATTTGAATCACAACATCCTCTAAGACCGACGAGACTCTACCCAAGTCTCCTCAAATACCAGGTCAGAACAAGTCGATGTCATAGGCAGTCCCTTATGACTTTGAGTCTATCTTGTACAATGTTAGTGACATGTAGCTCCTCATGGTTGAAGCGGTAAAAGTCGATCTTCCCCAACATGGTGACCCTAATTCCTGAATCCAACAACTCTTTCCTTGAGAAGCAGGGTATTCCCTTCTAAGTTCAAGCACAACCGGCTCAAGAAGAGGAGGTAGAGAAGAGACTGAACAGTAGCCAGTGTAGCTACCTATCCTAGGATGCTTAATAGTGTAGCCAAGTCATCCAGCTGCAGGCTTACATGTATTTGACTTTGAAGCTCAAGCTTGCTTATCACTATATAAATGCTTCTACGGGAATTGATTCTATTTCTTTCTTGGAATTTTGCCCGTCTATTCTTTTTAGAGTTGTTGATATTTTTTTGAATACTGTATACAAAAACATTTACATATGGATTTTTTCCTCTTGAGCCAGTAGACTATCCCTCTTTTGAAGCATTACTGCAACCCACAACTTCTGTCATTAGACCTCATGGCTACTAGATTGGGTTGGGGTACAACGACCACAAATGTGCGACTTCTGATGTTTCCATTAGCTTGTGCCTCATGCTGGTAAATCCAACCCTCTACTACTTCAACTGAGTTGAGCAAAGTGCAAGTTGCAGGTATGCAAGCTAGGTCACTGTTGACAAGAGTCGTGCATGTGTTTCGAAATATTCTACTTAGGCAGTCAAGATAATACTAAACCAGGTCTTGTGGTCTCAAAGAATTAAGTCTAGCAGACCTGAAGCATCTAAATTCCAGTTTCTTAAATGTTCCTGTGATTAAGTTGATTAAGGTCCAACAAACTCCAATATTTAGATTTTACTTAGACTAGTTCAATTATCAAGATCAATCCAAAAAATGTGAATGATATGCACAATACAGAAAATATTTTGTAATGCAATTTTCTAATTTTGAACTTTTTATAATTTTTCGAAAAAGATTTACAATTTTTTATGCAAGTTTTTGAAAACATTTTGCAAATTTTTATGGATTTTTAATTTTGCAAAATTTTAATGTTTTTTTCAAAAACAAAAAATTTTGGTATATGCATATATTTACATGGGAGTGCATCTTGTTATTTATAAGAATTTAGGTGAAGAATTTACACAAGTTATTTACAAATTTTATTTATAGGGTTTGTAAAGAATTTTTATAGTTCCTAAAATAATTTGCAATAATTTTGAGAAACATTTTGAATATTTTGAAAGTATATTTTGATAAATAATTTTGGCAAACATTTACAGTATTTGAAAATCATTTTGCAAAGATTTATCAAATAGTGTGTACATATTTTCAAGGTATTTTTGCAACCATTTTCTAAACCATTTGCAAATTGAATTTCAAAACATTTTATTCAAAAAAGAAAAGAAATTTTTACAAGCAAAACATTTTTTACAAAGATTGAAAATATTTTACAAAATATGTTCCAAATAGTTTTCAAAAGTTTTTTCAAAGAGTTTTTCCAATCACATTTCAAACATTTTGCAAAATATTTTTAACTTGATTTATTTATCAATATATACAAAGAATTTTAATGTGTATTTTAATTTTGTTAATTAGACATATTATTTGAAAATACAAAAGTATGAGTTATGGATAAAGTATATACAATGTATATACGACCCCCCTATACTTAGCTTGAGCTATGTCCTCATAGATCGGAGAGAAAAAGAGAAGACATAACTCGTACTAAGTATATAGACAAGTCTATACTACAACAACTAAAGAATGAACGAATGAGAAGTTGACTATCCCCCTTATACTTAAGAAGAAATAATAATAAGTATAACAGACTGTACATAAGGCTGGGAGGGTCAAGGGAATGTATGAAGTCATCGGGTCGACCTATCCACCCCTATTCTTATGGTAAAATATACCTAAGTATAGACATGATATCAAAAGATGAGGGGATAGTTTAGGGATCAAGAATTGAACAACTAGGGGTGATCACCCCCATACTTAAGACAAGGTACATCCTTATTATAGTAGTAATGAAAGGGGTGAACACCTTTTTAGGAGAAATAGAAAAATTAAAATGAAAAGAAGAAAAACAAAAATCTTTTTATGGTTTTTAGATTGATGTGTCTAATCCTTCTGCCTCTGAGAGATCATCTTGAAAAGCAGCTTCAATTGAATCAACAATGGTCAGGAACGTGTCGTGCTCAAGGTATGGCTTTAGCAACTGTTCGTTGACTACAAAAGGTTGTGCATCAGGTGACAATTCAGATATGAGTAGACTTCCATTGTCACATACATTTCTCACAATAAATGAACCAGTCCAATTGCTCTTCAATTTAGCCGATAAAATTTTTAATTTCGTGTCAAATAACCACACCTTCTGTCTAGGTTCGAAAGTTTTCTGTGGATGTGTCTATCATGCCATTTTTTGACTTCCTCTTTGTACATCAGCCTATTATCATACGCGTAGTCTCGAAATTCAAGCAGTCAGTTCAGATCAACTTTTCTATTCTTGCTTCCTCTCTGGGAATCAAGGTTGCACAAGTTCAAAGCCCACAAGGATTTGTGAATGAGTTCCATGGGTAGGTGGCAAGTCTTGCCATAAACAAGGCGGTAGGGAGACATGCCAAGTGGAGACTTGTATGTCATGTGATAATCCTAAAGAGTTGAGTCTAGTAGTTGAGACCAATTCTTGTGATCCAGACGTACACGCTTCTGCAGTATTGTCCTAATCTCCATGTCTAAACATTCAGCCAGGCCATTTGACTGTGGGTGGTACGACGTAGAAACATGATGTTCGATGTCGTATTCCGTGGTCAACTTTTTGACCTCCTTTTTGATAAAATGCCCCCATCAGAAATGATAATTTTGGGTATTCTGAACTGTGAAATGATGTTATCTTTCAAGAGTCGACAGATTATGCGGCTGTATGTGGTTCAGGTAGGAATTGCCTCCACCCATCTACTGACATAGTCGACGGCAAGTAGGATGTACTCAAAATTCTGACTGTTAGGGAATGGCCTCATGAAGTCAATTCCCCAAGCGTCGAAGAAGTCAGATATATGAATGTGTTTCAGGGGCATTGTGTCGTGCATGTTGATGTTCCCGACCATTATTTGGCAGTCAGTCCACTTCTTGACATAATCATGTGCATCCTTGAATAAAGTTGGCCACCAAAGGCCACATTGAAGCACTTTTGTCATCGTTCTCTTTTCAGAATGGTGTCCACCGGCTTCGAGCTCATGACGGTGGTCTAGGACACCCATAATCTTCTCCTGAGGTATGCACCTCCTCCAGATGCAGTCGGTGCCCTAGCAGAATAGATGTGGTTCTTCCCACTGGTAGAAATGAACGTCTGCCAAGAACTTGTCTTGTTTGATCTTCGGCCAATCTGGTGGAGTTTTCTTAGAGAAGAGATAATTAATAATATCTGCGTACCTGGGAAGAGAGTAGAAAAGACTGTCTCATCTGGAAAGGTCTCTGTAATAGGAACTGAATTTTTCTCAGGATGCTCTACATTGGCGATTCTGGAAAGGTGATATGCCTCCACATTTTTGATGCCTGGTTTGTCATGAATTTCCAAGTTAAATTCTTGGATTAGAAGAATCCAACAAATGAGAAGAGGCATGTTGCCTTTCTTGCTTGGTAGGTACTTGTTGGCAGAATGGCCAGTGCAAATGATAATCCTTTATCCGAGGAGATGTGATCTGAACTTCTCCAGGGCAAACGCTATGGCTAGAAGCTCTTTCTGTATCATAGTGTAGTTATTTTGAGCTTCATCAAATGTTCGGCTAGCGTAATGATAAAATAATCCCATCTCATCTTTGTCCTAGAATAGCGCCAATTGCGAAATCGGAAGCATATGTCATGATCTCAAAGGTGAGAGACCAATTGAGTGGCTGCAGGACAAGAGCATGTGTAATCAGGTCTTTCATCTGATTAAAGTCTTGGAGAACATGACCATCCACAACAAAATCAGTCTCTTTCCCTAACAATTCTATCAGCGGTCAAGCGAGCTTGCTTAAGTCTTTGATAAATCGTCAGTATAAATAGACACAGCCCAAAAATAATTTGACATGTTTCAAATTGGTCGGTGGCTCAAGTTTAGAAATTACTTCCACCTTGGTTGGGTCAACCTCCATGCCATGTTTAGATACGTGACCCAGGACCATCCCTTCAGTCACCATGAAGTTGCTCTTCTCCCCGAGAGCACAAGGTTCACTTCGCAACACCTCCTCAAAACTTGGTCTAAATAATCAAGGCATTGGTCAAATGAATTTCTGTAGACCAAAAAATCATCCACAAACACTTTAAGAAAGCTTCTCACCATGTCTGTGAAGATGGCCAACATACATCATTAAAATGTACCGGGGGCATTACCCAGCCTAAACGGCATCCGTCGAAAGGCACACGTCCCAAAAGGACAGGTGAACGTGGTCTTCTCTTAGTCTTCATGCATGATTACCACTAGATTATATCCAGAGTACCCATCCAAGAAGCGGAAGTATTCCTTCGCAGCCAATCTCTCGAGAATCTGGTCGATGAAGGGTAATGGAAAGTGGTCATTCATGGTGGTCAGGTTGAGATGTCTGTAATCCACACAAACTCGCTAGGATGTTGGTACTCTGGTCGCAATCTCCTCTCCTTTATCATAGGTTACGATGGTGATCCCAGACTTCTTTGTCACTACGTTTAGGGACACTCTTTTGGAGTCGGAGATGGGATAAATGAATCTCGCATCACACCATTTTTGAATTTCTTTCATCACTACTTCCCAGAGGTTTGGATTCAGATGACACTGGAATTCACGGGAAGGCTTGTTGTCTTTTCTAGGTAGATGTGATGTGATCATAGCGATGAGTTAATCCCATGAAGATATGAGATTTTCTAGCCTAACGCCTTGCGGTTGCATTCAAGAACCTCCATCAGACAAGATTCTTGGTTTTCGGTCAAATGAGAATTCATCATGACCGGGTACATGTTCAGTTCTCCAGAAAGGAAGGCATACTTCATATAGAAGGGAAAAGGTTTGAGCTCTAGTGGAGTAGCAACAATTTCGGTGGTAACTTCAGCGACAAGTACATGTATAAGCTCTTTCAACTATCGTCTATCCACCTCTGACTATTCAACTTCATCATTCAAGATATCACATAGATCGACAATAGAATCGTTTTGCTCAAACGAGAGGGATTGTTCAACTTCTTCTACTGGCACATCAACGAAAACCTCATCCTTAAAGACATTGGTCAATTGGATCGTGCTTTCCTATCCTTACTCAAGGGAGAGGAATTCCAGGGTTTCTTTGTCATTCAAGAACAGATATGTATATTTGATCTCGGCTAAAAAATCACAATCTTTCGAACATTGAGATTCTAGTACCCTTATCTTAGACACAACTTTTGCTGGTTTAGGCTTCTATCTGGACTTTTTCAGTGCTGGAGCAAATTACTGCCTCGGTTGTTCGAAGGAACGATCGGCCAAGGATGATCAGGGAGTGAAGTAGAGGCGTAGAGGTGTCCATGTCCAAGACAACAAAATCAACAAGGAATTACATCCCCTGGACAGTAACAAAACATCTTCCAACATGCCTCGAGGCCGCTTGACTGATTTAGTCACAAATTGCAGAATCATCTTTGTAGGTTTAAGCGGTCCTAACCCAAATTCTATGAGTAGTGATGATGGAAATAGATTGATAGAAGACCCACTGTCGAGCAATGTGCACTCGAACTCTTGGTTGAACATTGTGCATCTGATCACATGTATTCCCTTATCTTTCTTCTTATGCAGGAGGCTGTTGATGGCATTCACAGTAGCCATGTAGAGAATACGCTTCTCAGAATTCTTCTTCATGCGTCTTGGATGCTTTGTTGTACATACCTCTTTAAGTCCTCATTTCACTGCATGAATGTGCGGGCATCTTAAGAATCAAGTTTTGCATATTTTGGACTATTTTGGGATCACACAAAGCATTTTTAATTTTTTACTGTTTTCGATTCAATGGAAGAAGAAAAATGCATATGTACACTGTCAAAAACATATCGTTCAAATTCCTGTCCATATATTTTTGTATAGGTAGATGGCTAAAAGAATCAAAATCATTTACATGCTGTGGACCAAAAATAACATTTTCGGCTCTGTCGGATGGCTCTAGGTCTGTTGTTGGTGCTGACTTCTCCATGGTTAGCGCGGCTTCACCAGGCTGCCACTTTCTTTTGTAATTTTGTATTTTCTGCATTTTTTTGTCTTTTTGGTGTAGGTGGTGCTGCTCAAAAAATTCTCTGGCTCCATCGGCTAGATTGGCTGAAGATTCAATGTCAGATGCTTTGTTCTTTCCCTCCTACGTCACAGATGACTGGAGTGTCCTATCACTCCTGAGATGTACAACATTAGATAAAATAATATCATTTCTACCTGATTTGGGTTGAACACTGCAAAATACCTGCTCCTTGTGATAGAGATGGCTTGATCGGGGCAACCTTAGAAGATTTGACCTGATGAGTCCGCTGGTTCTGATGGAAGGAAGCAGGATGTTGGTAACCCTGAGAATAGTGAGGAGGAGGAGGAGAAGGAGCATGGTACTGTTGGTACTGTGGTGAGGAGTATTGGTGGTGGTATTGAGCACTCAGATGTTGATAGTGATGTTGGCAGTATCTAGACTACTGCTGATAATTATTCTTCCTACAATTGTACCCATGCTGTGGAGGCTATTGCTGAGCCGAGTTGGGCTAGAAGTTCCGCCCTACTTGTTATTGGTGAAATGGTTGGTTGTCATGGTTCTGACCCTGTTGTTGTCCTTGAGATGGGTCAGTTACTGATCATTACCCCAAACAACACTCACCTCTTGATCGAGTGGGGGAGATAGAGAACAAGATGGAGATACCGAGGTTGGAACTCTAGTCGGTGGTAAACAACCATTTGAGTCTGCGGTTGCGGTTGTTTCTGCTCCGGGGCCCGCATGTAGTATACTTGCTAGACCGGAATTTGGCTGGGACTCGACTGAGGTGGTTATTGCTGTATTTGCTCTTTCTTCTTAGCTGGAGGCTCAGTAGCTGTAGTCACTGTGTTGCAGGCATTGATGGTGTTCACCAGCAGCTCCAACTACTTGGTGATGATACCGAGCTTGTCTAAGCCCTTCATTCTCTGCTCGATTTCGGTGAGCTTCTCTAGGTCTTGAGATCTCTTCTCAATGATTTCAACTTTTGACAAGGGGTTCCCGATGATGGTCAGGTCAGAGTTGAGAGTTGTCGCACTTGTCGAATTCATGCATATCCGTAATATTCACGTTCTTACGGAGGACTTGTGGTGGTGGCTGGGTTTTGAAGGTAGAGATGAGGATATCGCGACCTTTCCTTCAGCCATCTCCTTAAAAATTTGCCATACTGCATCCTTGTCCTTGTTGATGTGAGATCCTCTGCAAGCAGCGTCAACCAAATGTTGACTTGCTTATGTCAATCCCCCAAAAACGTGCTAGAGATGGTCCTTGGAATGTCATGGTGGGAGAACTTCTCGATCAAATCACTGAAGCTCTCCCGGGTTTCATGAAAGGACTCTTGGGGTCCCCGAGAGATGCTAGCAATCTTCGACCGCTTGAGATTGAGACGGCCGAGAAGATAGTACTTGTGAAGGAAATTTGATTTCAAGTCCTCCCAGATCGTTACCACCTTCTCCAGATGTTTTATTCAATAAATAGCTTTGCCCTGAAGGCCGAATGGGAAGGTGATCATCTTATCTATGCCCAACAGGATGTTGGGGTAGTGAATCGTGCTGTAGATGTAGAGGAACTACTATAGATGGATATAAGGATCCTCGTTGGAATTCCCATGGAAGCTAGGGAGGAGCGAAATGAGCTGCGACTTTAGCTCGAAATGTCTATGAATCGATAGGATCTGGATCCACTCATTGATATGGCTGGTCCCAAGGTTGTATGATTGCTTCAGTGTTGGCTTGGGTCGGCCTCTCCCTTCCTCGTTCCTTCCTCCAGGAGGTCCATCCACAGAGCGATCGTCTTTGTCCTCATCACCACCTCCTCGAGGTGTTTCCCTATCTTCAAATCTCCTCCTCAGATCATTTAGTATATCTTGGAAAGCGGCCTAAGCTAGAGCTTGGTTAGTAAGTTGCCACTGGATGGCCTAGGTGGAAGCCAATAACTGACTGTTGACCTCATTCTGACTGGGCCTAGTGCCATCCTCTGTATCTTGCTCGATGATCTACTACAGAGGTCCCTTTCCTCTTCCTGTTGGAGCCATTTCTGATTCTGACTGTGATTGTGTGGGCTCAAGATTGGGGTCAAGATCTGTAATGGGAAATACACCCTGATCAGTCTACATGCAAGCACCGGATGGAGAGAATAATTCAGAATTAAGGTCAATCATGAATCTTACTAGGGATGGAGTGGAGTATGGAGTGAAATAAATCTCCATCCAAAAAGGGCAGATCTCGGGAAGAGATTTCACGATCTAGGTGAGGAAGAAGAAGCGTGGAGTCCTAAGGGTGGTTCACATAGTCTGAACCATGGATCTGTGGATCGTTCTGAATTATTGGAGGTACCAGACTCGAGGAGTCGGTGTGGGTGTCCACCCCAACTAAGTCGTCTTGGAGTCGTCATCTCAAGAGAAGAGAGAAGATCGAGTTGGAAGAAGGATATGATGATAAATAAGAAATAAAAGGAGTGTAAAACAGTAGAAGTCTCATGATGAGCAGGGGTCAAAGAGGAAATGAGAAAAGAATGGAAAAAATACGCAAGTCACGGGACTTTGATATTTGAACTTAGTCTAAACAAACAAACACCAAACAAAATGGATTCACCAACTCAACTCAATGTGAAGCCGTGAGAGTTTGGATATTTTTATCTTTTCAATTTTAGGGTTATTAATTCAGGCAAAAAGTTGTCACGAGTACTTATCGGTTAGCCCTAGAGGAGAGCATGTACTGCCAAGAAAGTATCCACGTACTTGTTCCACCTCCATTGTATCCCATGATCTGTACTTTTTGAGATCCTCACTAACGGTTCTGGGTGGCTACTCAGTCAAAGAAAAGAGAGGAATCCGATAGGAGAAACCAGTACTTCCCTCGCAAGAAAGGTACTCAGATGCAACCCGATGAGACAAACATACTTGTGAGGGCATGTACTAAGCTCAGTACTTCAGACCAAGTTGGATGCTCCAGACAAGGCGAGAGCACCGTCATCGACAAGGCCCTACTAGGTCATGTACAATAGAAGCGCCAATACTTCGCCAGTCCCATGTGCTAGTTGAGGCAGCCGCAAATTGGGTTTTTGGCTCTATTCCTCAAGGGTCATGCGTCATTCTGTCTGGAATGTACCTGAATACAATGTGGGATTTATTAGTCCCAAACAATGTTGTTTGTTACGAATTTTATTTAAGGTCAAAGTTTAGTTAGCAGTCCCCTTGTTTTAATTTTTTATTTTTACGTTTTTTGAATATTTTCCAATATCAAACGCTTAACGGTTTTTTTGGATTTTCTTTAATTCCTATGTGATCCAAAAATAGAGGGAGATAGTGGCAAAGAAATGCAAGTGGACACGAGGACGAAAATCTGCCCTCGTATCAAATGATGCATGCAAAGATAGAAGACTTACTGATGAATCTCGTATTCATCATGCTAAAATTATTCGATTAGGCTCTGTCCCCCAAAATCCATTCGTAGTTAACCATTAATAGAGCATCATTAGCATTCATACATGTGTAAATAATATTCGCATTTCATCATGCATAATTACATCAAAAATCCATAAGTAAATTGGCCTAAAAAGCTGCTAACTTCCCATATTTTTTATTAATTCATCCTAACTCCGATTGACCCAAAACCACTCCATTGTGTAGATATTACAATAATAAATAAAAATTACAAAAATATTACTAACTCAAATAAGTGTCAAATAATCCCAAAGTCCAATTTCACATCCGACGGACTAAAATGCACATATCTTCCTCATACACTGTCCGATTTTGGTCTACTCAATTTTAAAGTTCTTCATTTTCAAATACCTTTAAAACAAGACCATTTCATAAAATTTGGAGCTCATATGTGAAAGTTGGGTTTTAGGCCTCTTTTGCGCATTTTAACTTTTTGCTATTTTTTAATTGAGTTTTTATGTACATAACTAACTCTTTTAATTTTATTTCTTCTTTAATTGTGTTCTTTATGAAAGTTTTATTAAGCGACATAAAAATCCAAATCAATATTAAGATAGGATTCAAAGAAACTGACTGTGTCTGAGTATCTGTTGTGAGTCTGTACGAAATTTTGTGTTTCGTATTTCTATTTTATTTCCCTATTTTCTTATTTTTAAAAAATCCAAAGAAATAGATTAGTGTGTAATTATTTTTCTTGTATTTTATCGTATTTTTTTCCAAATTTTTATCCTCTTAAAAACCACCAAAAAATTACAAAATCCCAAAAAGTTGGTTCTCTATACACTTAGAGAACCAAAAAATATCACTTCGCACAATGACCTTTTTTGCTCATGGGGTCGTTCATGAAAGTTGTAGATCTCGTCGAGACGAACAACTTTCTTGAAGGAAATTTTTTGATCCGAGGTCTCCATCTATTTCTTTTCTATTTTTATTCTTCTCTTAATTTTGAATTTTTTTGGTGACACGTAGCAACCCTTTTGCATGCCACGTGGCACCCCACTCTCTCTCCTGCCGACCCTAGTCACATGCATCGCACGTGACCTCCACCTCTTCTATGGTCACATGCGAGACACGTGACCTGCCTCTCCCCTTCTTCCCTTCGGTCTCCGCCCCCTGCAACCGCCGCTCGTCGCCACGTACGTGTAACGCCTCCGCGCCTCATTCCTTCCCTCGCACATTATGGCAGCCCCCTCGCCAGTCATCTGCTCCGACCGTTACGGGCATCGCCATGCCCCCTCCATGTAACGCCTCCTCCCCCGGACCTCTCCTATAAAGCTCCGTCGCACACCACCCTTGAAACCCATCCACCAATACAAGGTAACGAGGTGAGCTACATGAGGTGGTAACAGCACTAGACGACATCACCCTCCACCGTGGCATGAGTCAAGGCAAATCCATGCCCTGTTGCATGTTGATCCAACCGCAGCTGCTCCTGCTTCAGCGCTTCTCTGTCGCTATCGAGCACGAGGTAACCCATTTCATCTTCATCCCCTCTTCTGTCATTCCTTCACCTCCATCAGATCCAACTCGTCCATCGTATACTCTATCCCACTCTGATCTACTCCTTGCATCCAACACACCGTATCGAACCCCTACGATGAAAATCAACACCGCCCCCTGGTGCTCTGTGCTGCGAGCTCCATCGCCCCCGCGTGAGGCTACACCCCCACACCCCTCCAGCATCACCCTCGTGCAGGCGACCCCCCCCACTCTTCCATGAGCTCTCATTCCAGGAACTGGGGACCATCTCCTCCATGCCCCGCCCTTCACCGCGCATCCACTGACGGAGTCCTCACTCCTCCGAGATCGGCCCAGACCTCCACCAATGAGCACCACCATCGACAACCTCCACCTCCGTCTTATTTGCTCGTAGGAACATTGGCCCAGATGCCTTCGACTTCGCTACCCACCTGCGATTCCAGTCGCCTGTAGATCGATCGTCGTACGCTCCAGCGCCTGGACTAGCCTTCGCCATTGAGCTCCCCCGGTCGTGTGTCGACCGACCGAGCTCCACTTCGTCTGCCGACTGGAGCCCCTGCTGCTTCTCCCCATCATCGTACCTCTGCCCGACGCTGTCCACCCAGCCATCTTCTACCCACCGCTGGATCAGGGCCAAGCCCCTGATCTAACGACCCTCATCACGCCACATAGCGCCCCGAGCCTCGACACTAGCCTCGACAATTGTAGTAGTATAGGAGATGGATTACAGTCAGCAAAAACCACAATCTTTGAATGTTGTGGAGAAATTTTTCTTGGTAAGTGTACCAAGGTCGAACACAAGGAATAATGATTTTTAGTTGCATGGTTTTAAATTAATTAATTAATTAATTAATTTCTCGATTAATTTCTATGTCAGAAAACTATAATATAATGTAATGAAGATGCAATGCAATGTGAAAAAATAAACAGAGCAGATGAAAAAGCACAAGATATGTGATTTTGTACAATTTTAATCAAAACAATGATGATCAATGTCTTCGAAATTAAATCATAGATCAAAGGATATTGAGGAAATGAGTTTTTAATCAATTTCAAGTTGCAGACGAAGAGATTAATCAATAAATAATCCTGTCAAAAATTCCATGTAATTAGCTCCTCAAAATTAATCATGGATCAGACAAATAGGGAGTTAAATGAATTTATCCTTGATTTAGCGCCTACAAAGATTAAATTATTAGGAATAATCAACAATGATCACAAGCAGTTAATCAAATTAAAATCCTCACCGAACTCCTGCAAAAGATATTGTTAATTTCTCAATAAAAATGCAGGGGGTTGGGTGCAATTTTTTCAGATCTCACGTGCATTATACGCTACTTGTGGATGAGGGTGGTTTTGTGATATTCTGGAAATATGAGGGTATAGGTGCAATTAACCCACCATAACACATGCACGACACATGC
This sequence comes from Ottelia alismoides, assembly GCA_037367405.1. Taxonomy (NCBI): domain Eukaryota; kingdom Viridiplantae; phylum Streptophyta; class Magnoliopsida; order Alismatales; family Hydrocharitaceae; genus Ottelia; species Ottelia alismoides. The sequence goes on along the minus strand of JAZKJV010006858.1, from coordinate 44,615 downwards.
TTTTGTTGGAGGGAGCCTCTTAGTAATTAGTGGAACAAACAGGGGCCTCCTAGTAATTTGCCCAAGCAACACGTGACACACATGTGCTCTGCAGGCTCGATTGGAGAGGCTAAGGCCCGTGGCCCGAAGCTGAGGCTCAGTGCTGGTAGATGCTTCGGTGACGATTCGGTCGTCCCGCCTCAAGGCTAGGGCCGAGGCTTGGGACGCTACGTGGCATGATGAGGGTCGTTAGATCAGGGGCTTGGCCCTGATCCAACTGCGGCTAGAAGATGGCTGGGTGGACGGCGTCGGGCGGAGGTACAACGATGGGGAGAAGCTGCAGGGGCTCCAGTCAGCGGATGAAGCGGAGCTCGGCCGATCGACACACGACCGGGGGAGCTCGATGGGGAAGGCTAGTCCAAGCGCTAGAGCGGACGACAGATGAGCTACAGGTGACTGGAACCGCTGGTGGGTAGCGAAGTCAAAGGCATCTGGGTCGATGTTCCTGTGAGAAAATAAGACGGAGGTGGAGGTTGTCGATGGCGGTGCTCGGTGGTGGAGGTCTACGACCAAGCGCGGAGGAGCAGGGACTCCGTCGGTGGGCGTGCGGTAAAGGGAGGGGCGTAGAGGAGACGGTCCTCTATTCCCTAGAATGAGAGCTCGCGGAAGGGGGGGGGAGGAAGGTCGCCTGTGCGAGGGTGATGCTGGAGGGGTGTGGGGGCATAGCCATGCACGGGGGCGGTGGAGCTCGTAGCGCAGAGATCCAAGGGGTGATGTTGAGGTTCTTCACAGGGGTTTGATACGGTGGGTTGGATGCGAAGAGTAGATCAGGGCGAGATCGAGTTTGCGACAAACGAGTTGGATTTGGTGGAGGTGAAGGAATGATGTTAGAGGGGATGAAGATAATAGGGTTACCTGGTGCTCAACAGTGATAGAGAACCGCCAGAGTAGGAGCAGCTGCAGTTGGATAAAGTTGCAACGGGGCGTGGATTCACCTCGGATCACGTCGCAGTGGAGGGTGATATCATCTGGTGCTGTCATAACCTCCTGTAGCTCACCTCGTTGCCTTGTATCGACGGATGGGTTTCAAGGGTGGCGTGCGACGGAGCTTTATAGGAGAGGTCTAGGGGAGGAGGAGTTACATGAAGGGGGCATGGTGGTGCTCGTAATGGCCGGAGCAGATGACTGGCGAGGGGGTTGTCGTTACGTGCGAGGGGAGGAATGAGGTACAAAGGCGTTACGTGCCTGCGGCGACGTGCAGCAGTTGTAGGGGGCGGAGACCGAAGGGAGGAAGGGGAGAGGTGGGCCACATGCCTCGCTTGTGACCTGAGAAGAGGTGGAGGTCACGTGCGATGCACTTGACTAGGGGAGGTAGGAGAGAGATTGGGGTGCCACGTGGCACGTTCGTGGGCTGCCACGTGTCACCCCAAAAAAATTCAATATTAAAAGAAGAAGAAAAATAGAAAAGAAATAGAAGGATACCTCGGAACGAAAAATTTCCATCACAAAATTTGTTCTTCTCGACAAGATCTACAACTTTCATGAAGGATCTGTGAAAAAAAGAGGTCATTTGTGTAAAGTGATATTTTTGTGATCTCCAAGTGTATAGAGAGCTGGCTTTTGGGGATTTTGTAATTTTTTGGTGGTTTTTAAAGAGGATAAAAAATATGAAAAAATATAATAAAATACAAGAAAATTAGTTACAGACTAATCTATTTTTTAGATTTTTATTAAATAATAAATTAGGGAAATAAAATAGAAGTACGAAACACACAATTTTTGTACAGACTCACAGCGAATACTCGGACACAGTCAGTTTCTTTGAATCTTGTCTTAATATAGATTTGGATTTTTATGCCGCTTAATAAAACTTTCATAAAGAACACAATTAAATAAGAAATAAAATTAAAAGGGTTAATTATGTACATAAAAACTCAATTCAAAAACAACAAAAAGTTAAAATGCGTAAAAGAGACCCAAAACCCAACTTTCACATATAAGCTCCGAATTTAATGAAATTGATCTTGTTTTGAAGGTATTTGAAAATGAAGCACTTTAAAAGTAAGTAGACCAAAATCAGACATTGTATGAGGAAGATATGTGCATTTTAGTCTGTCAGTTGTGAAATTGGACTTTGTGATTATTTGACACATTTGAATTAGTATTTTTTGTATTATTTATTTATTTTTGTTAGTAATATCTACACAATAGAGGTTGCTTTGGGTCAATCGGAGTTAGGATGAATTAATTAAAAAATATGGGAAGTTAGCAGCTTTTTAGACCAATTTACTCATGGATTTTTTATGCAATTATGCATGATGAAATGCGAATATTATTTACACATGTATGAATGCCAATGATGCTCTATTAATGGTTAACTACAAATGGATTTTGGGGGGATAGAGCCTAATCGACCAATTTTAGCATGATGAATACGGGATTCATTCTACCCCTATACTTAAACCATGCTCGTCCCCAAGCATGTATGAATGACTTAGTTGGATAAATCCCTGACTGTGCATGTGTTGTTTTAAGGCTCAATTCATCGAAGACCCTTAATTTGAGTGATCCTAAAATTCTGGGCTCAATCATTCTTTAATCAAAAGGAATCTAACTTCTCTAATTTTCAGACTCTCGGTTTGTACATATAATATAAGGATACGACTTCTAATGTACTGCATCATGAGAGTCGAGTCGAGGCATCACTCGAAGTTTCAGTCCTAAAGACTCTCCTCTAGACCTCATCCTCAACACTAGGGAATAAGTCTATTCTTGCTTCAGTCAACCGTCTCATTCGTCAGACTTGAAATATAGATGGATGGCCAGATGATGGAGGGCATAGGATTGTGTCTATTTTTCTCTCCCTAACATTGGAACAAGGGGCCTTTCTAGTGCCTTTTTACTCAATGCAAGTAGATTTTTAGCTTGTTGATCAATGTGTCCATCAAGAGAGTTCGGAGTCGTCTACACTTATTTTTCTGGGAGTACACCGGGTGTGTCTTTTTTGAGAATCTAAGATACCTTCGACACCCAGACTTGTATCATTAACGATTCAGAGCCCTTTTATAGTGCCAGCCTGACTCCTTAATCCTAATTAGTGCTTGGTCCAAGTGGACACTTTGAAAATGGTTGGGAGCGTTCATCATTAGTGGAAGTTCTTTTGTAATTTGACTTTAGAGGATAGAGCTTTTCTTTGACATTTCTTTCTTTTCTTTTCATTTGTTTTCTTTTTGGCTAGCTCCACTGCTTTTACTAAAAGTTGGCGCACATTGATCTATAGTTAATTTAAGTTTCATGGCAACCTGGTACATAGGTAAATATCAAAGAGATAGCATATGACTTGTTCACATACTGGCTAGGGTTTTGCTGACACTCAGGTTTCTTGAAGCCTTCATTAACTTTATCCCATCCTCGAGCATCATTAGATCGGGTCTAAACTCAAATCTCTAGTCCTAGTTCCTCAAGTGATAGCTCAACTCATCTCATCAATCATGCAGTTGTGAAAGTGATTGTGTTGATCATATTTTAGAAGGTAGAGATGAAGAATGCAATATAGCGGTTAAATCTTTCAAACTAGAGAAGTGTGGATAATTAAGTTTAAAACCCTAATGACTAAGGCTGGGTAACTCAGACTCTCAAGATCTCAGAAATCAAGTGTCCTCAAAATCCTTAAGCCTTGAGTGATAGTGAATGTGTCAAGAATATATCAACTAGGGAACGCATGAGATTCTTGATGAAATGCAAGATCATGAGTGATTTTTTTCTTTCTTTTTTTATGCAAAAAGTTTTTTTGTTTTTATTTTTGAAAACATGTATTATTTACAGAAAGAATTTAGTATTATATACATAATATACACCACTTGTACCCAAATCCTGATGATAGATCAAAACAATTAAAGTACGAGCTATGAATAAAGTAGGTAGAATATATACAAACACACCTCCTATACTTAGCGTGTGCTATGTCCTCATGGCACAAAGTGAAATGTAGACATAGCTCATACTAAGTATAGATGAGTTAAACAATAATAGAAGAGAAGTGATGTATAAACATTGGTACTGGTCCCTCTATATTTAGGCTCAGGCCAACCTAAGTATAATCGGATAATTACAGATGGAGAACCGAGTAGATTTACGGATGTACAAGGTCAAGGAGGTTTGCGAAGGGCCTTCTTGCAGGAGTGTGGAGGGAAATAATATTGAGATGTGAAGGGTGGTGAAGAGGGGGAGGGAGAAGATGACCATCCATTGTTAGAGTCATCCTAAGAAGAATTGTAGTCGTACGTAGAGGATCTCCAACTATTGTCAATCAAAGGTAAGTGCCCTTGGATCAGAGATGTACTTATTGTACTTATCTAGTGAACCACTTCAGGACCAGACGAGGACTCTTCAAAAATCACCTGGTGTCTAAGGTAAAAGGTGACTATCTTGGTCAGTTTGTTTCCTTGAGAAGTATTGGGAGGAAGTTGGATCGTCTTCATCTCCCTTTCTTGAGGAACCAGTGTGGCATTCATGAGTTCCTCATCAGATGAATCACCTTAAAAATCGACCAATTCTTGTAGGGTCATACGCTGCTTTGGACAAGGAAGATTGTTCTTGGTGATTTTATGAGTTATGGCTGGGGACGTTGATGTCACTTCCTGATGATCGTGAATTTTGGTGACATCAGATTTTTCTGGAGTCGGTTCCTTGTATGATTCAAGTATCTCATGAATTACCGCCGACTCGAAAATTGAGCGACTTAAATAATCGTGACGTTACTCAAAAATATGGTCCAATTCTTCATAAGCTCCAAAATCTTGATTTCTCCTAGGAACAATGTTAGGGTGGTGAGAATCCAAATGCAACTCAACAGTCAATTTCTCTGATTTTCTCCGAGGATTTGTGTCTGTGCTTCACGATGAGAGGTTTGATCGTGTGAAGTGTTTGTCTCCATATCACGACTGTCGGTTTCAAGTCGGGTTTCCTCAGAACATGACGTGTTATTGAGGGTTTGTTCATTGCGGTCCGAGTTCGGGAATACGATGACCCGAGTCTCACAATCCACCATTACCTTAGCAGAGGCTACGAACATCTTTCCTAAAATGATAGGAGACTCAGACAACGTTCCAGGGTGCTCAATGTCAAGGACAATAAATTCCACTTTATGTCTGTAACCCTGAAAGTTTACGACGAGCGAAATAATCCCCCGTGGCCTTTTAGTGGATTGATCAGGTAGTTGAACAATCACCCTAGTCTTTTTAAGCTGTCCGAGTTTGAGTTGGTCAAAGACGGACGTAGGGAGGATGTTTAATGCAGAGCCGTTGTCTAACCGAACATGAGTAAATGAGGTATCCTCAATTTCACATGTGATCCGAGTTAACCACTTGACTTTGCGGCTTTTGATTTTATGATTCATTACCAAAGAGCTATCCATAGATATGTCATGATATTCAGTCCTTGATCGTTTCTTGCCCTTCTTTTCAGGGTTTAGTCGACTCTTCACAAATCATTTCAGATCAGGCACATATTCTATGGTCTTGATGAATGGAAGCTCTAAGATCAAATTTTTGCAAAATGCTTCCATTTCATAATTATCCATTTTTTTTGAATTTTCTATTTTTCAATTTTTTGGTATTTTCTGTGATAGGGTCAGTAGGGTGGTGAGAGGTCAGCGATGGTTGTGCCTGATTGTGCGTCACATGATGATTCAGTGGTTCGCTTGGTGGTGACCTCACTTCTTTTGAATTATGCATAGATTGGATGAAATCATAAATTTTCACAGTTAAAGAGTCTGCTCTCTGATTAATCCGAGCAATCTCATACTCAAACATTTCATGACTTATGATTTCATAATCATTCTCCATATGTCGTGATTCTAGAATGTAACCTCAAGTAGAGTATTGATTATTCATATTTTTTATGGTCTAGTAATGAGTCATATTTCCTTGACTCTGGTTTGGTCGTGAATGTCGAAGGGAAATTGGTCATACTCAGGAAGAGAGTCAACCTGAGTAAGGGATGGTTCAAGAGCTTGGGCATCCATAGTAATCGAGAATCGTGTTTCTCTATCAATATCGGTTACTCCATTTCCATCCTTGATTCTGCTCGCTTTCTTGTGTTTGAAGAAGAAGTGTGATCATAGGGTGGGATGAATGGTAGGGAAGAGAATGATGGCTGAGGGGACCGGGTTTGAAGAGAAGGATATCGGGATATGATCTTGGAGATCGGGTAGGAAGACCAATGTGCCGACATCTTCTCAAGAGAGGGATAGAATGATTCGCAAATTATGATTTGCTAGCAATTGTCAGGTCTTTGACGCACACAAATCAAACATGAAACAAACTCGTAGATTCACCCACTCAACACTGGTGAAGGCATGTTAGGGTTCAGCCTCTTATCTTTTCAATTTTAATTTACTGACAAAACAATCTTGAAAATTAAGCGAAGTTGTTAGGTGCCGAAATATTTCACAAAGATTGTCTCGAGTTCATACAACTAGTTGCACCTACTTTCAACCAGTATAAGTGTAAGTATGGACCGTTTAAATGTCTACTCGTGTTATTTGAGGATGGAGCCTTCCGCAATGTCCTCTAAACCACCCCCTATGCTAAGGGAAGTCAAACCGTAAAATGGCTAACCAAAACCCTCATTGAGAAGTAACTAATTATTTTTAAAATCAGTAGTCTGAATGAAATTTTTCGGTTTTTGGCTCTACCCTAAATGTGCGATATGATCCTTATAAACAATGAGTGGGTTTCTCTCCACCAGACACAAGGGAAAATTTTATGTCAGTTTTATTTACATTCACCTTGATTAGCAGGCCCAGCTTTAGATTAAGGTTATCACTAAAGTTTATGTGAGCACAGAAATTCACGCCTAACGAGCAGTCCCAATTCCTTTAATTCCTAAGTTGTAAAACTGAGGAGAGAGAATCAAAAAAGTCAATGCAAACGTAAATCAATGATGCAAGCTTAAGAAGAAGACTTGCATGCTTAAGAAGAAGACTTACAATGATTCCTCGCGTTCTTCATGCGGGATGCAATACAAGGAATTAAAATTACACTAAATGCTATGCAAAGAGGAAATCACCCTAAGCAGAGAGTTCTATTAGCGGGAAAGAATTGATTTAAAAATTTGGCTAAATTGAACGATCTACTAGTGGATATAGTTAGTGAAGAAGTGTGGCCTGAAAATTACGAGCACAATCAGAATAAATAAATAAGTGTATATGTGCCTAATTCCTACGCCACTCAGGTCAGGTCCCAACCACACAGAAGGGGTTGAAACAGACCCGACACACCACAATAAGTTCAGCCTGAAATATTACAAGGGTTCAGAGAGAGAGGCCTTGAGAATAATGTAGGAAAATAAATCTAGACTATACTCTCTCTCACAAAAATTTAAACTTCAATCTTCTTTACAGATCCTTGATTTATATCCCAAAAATTTTCTCTCAGTAGTCTACGAAGAGAAAAATTGTGGTTAGTATCAGAAGTGGGAGAGAGATGCAAAATAATAAAAAATACAAATAAAAGAAAAAAATTAACCAGAAATTAATTTCATGAAAAATAATTACAATTAAAATCTAAAACCCTAAAAATTCGACGTTCCCTGACAACGGCACCATTTGATGAACATGAAATCCGCCTCTTTAATAATTAGGAAATTGTATTATATGAGCCAAAAAACGGTTGATCAAAAACCACAATCTTTGATTTTGTAGAGTATTTTTAACTTGGTAAGTGTACCAAGGTCGAACACAGGGACACGAGCTACTCTATCTATTTATCGAATTTAGGTCAATTAAGAACATGTGCGAATAATTCTCAATTCCAATGTCTTCATGCAAATGCACGCTAAAAAGTAAGCAGAATGATGCATGCATTTTTAGTTGGTTTTTCGATGCAGTTTTAGAGTGATGCATGCAAATAATGCAAAGATGAATGCATGGAATAAAAATTCACATAATTAATTATAAATATGCCTAAAAAGATCACTTAAATTGAGCAACAGATCAGAGTAAGAATTCGGAGTCGAATTGAGCACAAAAATATGAGCAATCATCAATTCAGGGCAAAGGCATGTAGAGCAAGAATAGCATATAACATTAAAAATCCATTTCATTTAAAATGGTGTCAGAGTAGAAAATTAAACATGCATGTGATAGATGATGAAACAATGAACAAAACGACACTAAAATCATGTAATTTGGACCTACGATGCTCAAGTTACGAAGAAAACAATACATGGGCATAAATATAAAAAATGCGAGAAATAAATGATAAATGATCTATTTGCAATTCTAGAAAATCGCTTGGGCCCTTCTGTAATTTTTCCATTACGCGTAGGGGCGTTTTTGCAAATCTTGTAACATGTGAGGGCCTCCATGTAAATACCACAGGCACGCACGTGAGACACGCGCCTGGAGGACCAATATGCAATTATAAATAAGATCAGGGTCTTCTCTGCAAATTGCCAAGGCCCTCACATGCTGGGCACGTGAGGAGACTAGGCTCGGGAGGTAGCGCTGGTTCGGGCCACGTGGCTGGTTGTTGTGCTCTAGAGTCTGGTTCGGGTCACCCAAGCTTGTCAGCTCGGGGTGAGGCTCGGTCATTCCACGTGTCAGCATCAGGACCAAATGATCGGACGATTACTGCTCTTCGTGCTCCGTCGCGGCCCACCGGAAGAGGCTGTGCTCCGGTAGGCTGCTGGTAGCTCCTCCACGCGACAATCGCTCGCCTGAAGGTCAGAGAAGAAGGCCAATGTACTGCCGAGGAGGCTGGAGGTTTGGCAAGGCTCCGGGGATGATTAGAGCGTGAGGTCGATGAGGTTTCTTTGGAGGAGATTTACTTGAAGTAGCTCTGGTGCACACTCCGGCCAATCAATGTCCTGCAAAGTTAGTATAGCCGAAGTGAGCTTTTTGTGGTTGTGCGTGAATGACTAAGTCAAGATGGTGGACTATTCGGGTGAAGGAGGTGGAGGCCAAGGTCTTCTTCTCCGGTGAGTTTGAGAAGAAAAAGGACATAGCTGTAGGGGCTATGGAGAAGGGAAGGATGGGTGTGAGGGGGTCGGTGAAGGTGAAGATGGTTTGGCAAAATTAATATGATCATCAGGTGGAAGTGAAAGCGAATGGGTACGTTGGGAAAATTATGAGAAATAAAGTAAAAAGAAGGGGAAGGGGACCTCGTCGGAGAGGGGAAGATGGCGGAGATAGTGGCTTGTGCTGGGCTTCGAGGAAGCCCGGGGTCGTCCCCAGCAATGACGCCATTTGATGATCGTGAAATTCGCCTCTATAATAGTCGACAATTGTAGTAGTATAGGAGATGGATTACGGTCAGCAAAAACCACAATCTTTGAATGTTGTGGAGAAATTTTTCTTGGTAAGTGTACCAAGGTCGAACACGAGGAATAGTGATTTTTAGTTGCACGATTTTAAATTAAATTAAATAATTAATTAATTGCTCGATTAATTTGTATGTTAGAAAACAATAATACAATGTAATGAAGATGCAATGCAACGTGAAAAAAATAAACAGAGTAGATGACAAAGCGTATGATCTGTGATTTTGTACAAATTTAATCCAAACATTGATGATCTATATCTTTGAAATTAAATCATAGATCAAAGGATAGTCAGGAAATGAGTTTTTAAACAATTTCAAGTTGCAGGTCAAGAGATTAATCAATAAATAATCCTGCCAAAAATTCCATGTAATTCGCTCCTCAAAATTAATCGTGGATCAAACAAATAGGGAGTTAAATGAATTTATCCTCAATTTGGCACCTGTAAAGATTAAATTATTGGGAATAATCAACAATGATCACAAGGAGTTAATCAAATTAAAATCCTCACCGAACTCCTGCAAAAGATATCGTTAATTTCTCAATAAAAATGTAGCATAATATGTCAATAATCAGCCTGCACTTGTCAATAAAGATGCTCACATGATAAATCCCAATAAATATACTCAGATTTGTCTACAAAGTATAAAATATGATAGGGCATAGAAAGAGCTTCAAAATGACATATTATGCACTAGAAAAGGAGTTCGTTTGAGAAAGATATGCCAAAATAAATCTGCAGGGACTAAAATGCAATAAAAATAATTATTTTTCTTTCAAACTGGTCCCTTGAGGACTTATCTGTAATAGGTAAAACCAGTAGGGGGTTGGGCGTAATTTTTCCAAATCTCACGTACGTTTAGCAGGGGCCTCTTGGTAATTAGCAGAACAAACAGGGGCCTCCTTACAATTTGCCCAAGCAAATACGCGACACACACGTGCTCCGTAGGATCGGTTGCAGAGGCTGTGGCCCAGGGCCCGAAGCTGAGGCTCGATGATGGTAGATGCTTTTGTGAAGGTTCGGTCGATGCGAGCCTCGAGGCTAGGGCCGAGGCTCGGGACGCTATGTGAAGTGATGAGGGTAGTTAGATCAGGGGCTTGGCCCTGATCAAACGGTGGCTAGAAGATGATTGGGTGGACGGCGTCGGGCGGAGGTACGACAGTGGGGAGAAGTTGCAGGGGCTCCAGTCAGCGGACGAAGCGGATCTCAGTTGGTCGACACACAATCGGGGGAGCTCGATGGTGAAGGCTAGTCCAGGCGCTGGAATGGACAACGGCCGAGCTACAAGCGACTGGAACCGCAGGTGGGTAGAGAAGTCGAAGGCGTCTGGGCCGATGTTCCTACGAGCAAATAAGACGGAGGTGGAGGTTGTTGACGGAGGTGCTCGGTGGTGGAGGTCTGCGGCCGAGCGTAGAGGAGCGGTGACTCCGTCGGTGGGCGCGTGGTGAAGGGCGGGGCACGGAAGAGATGGTCCCCTATTCCCTGGAATGAGAGCTCGCAGAAGGGGGGGTCGCCTGCGCGAGGGTGATGCTGGAGGGGTGTGGGGGCGTAGCCACGTGCAGGGGTGGTGGACCTCGCAGTGCAGAGCTCCAGGGGGCGATGTTGAGGTTCTTCGCAGGGGTTCGATATGGTTGGTTGGATGCAAAGAGTAGATCAGGGCGAGATGGAGTATGCGGTGGACGAGTTGGATTTGGTGGAGGTGAAGGAATGACGGAAGAGGGGATGAAGATGAAAGGGGTTACCTGGTGCTCGACATCGACAGAGAAGCACCGAAGCAGGAGCAGCTGTGGTTGGATCAAGCTGCAATGGGGTCTGGATTCGCCTCGGATCACGTCGCAGCAAAGGGTGATGTCGTATGGTGCTGTCACCACCTCCTGTAGCTCACCTCATTGCCTTGTATCGATGGATGGGTTTTAAGGGTGGTATGCGACAGAATCTTATAGGAGAGGTCCGAGGGAGGAGGCATTACATGGAGGGGGCATGGCGGTGCCCGTAACGGCGGGAGCAGATGACTAGCGAGGGGGCTACCATTACATGTGAGGGAAGGAATGAGGCGTTGAGGCGTTACGTGCATGCGGCGACGAGCGGCGGTTGCAGGGAGAGGAGACCGAAGGGAGGAAGGGGAGAGGCAGGTCATGTGCCTCGTACGTGACCTTAGAATAGGTGGAGGTCACGTGCGATGCATGTGAGTAGGGGGTGGCAGGAGAGAGAGAGAGAGTGGGGTGCCACATGGCACACCTAGGGGCCGCCACGTGTCACCCAAAAAATCAAAATTAAAAAAAGAAGAAAAATAGAAAAGAAATAGAACGAGACCTCAGACCGAAAATATTCCTTCATGAAATTTGTTCCCTCGATGAGATCTACAACTTTCATGAAGGACCCATGAGCAAAAGAGGTCATTTGTTTGAAGTGATATTTTTGGGGTCTCCAAGTGTATAAAGAATTGGCTTTTTGGGATTTTATAATTTTTTCGATGGTTTTTAAAGAGCATAAAAAATCTGAAAAAATACGATAAAATACAAGAAAATTAATTACATACTAATCTAATTTTTCCTGTATTTTTAATAAATAAGAAAATAGGGAAATAAAATATATGTACGAGACATGCAATTTTTGTACAGACTCACAACGGATACTCGGAGACAGTCAGTTTCTTTGAATCACGTCTTAATATAGATTTGGATTTTTATGCCGCTTAATAAAACTTCCATCAAAGAACGCAATTAAAGAAGAAATAAAAAAACTCAATTCAAAAATAACAAAAAGTTAAAATGCGCAAAAGAGGCCCAAAACCCAACTTTCACATATGAGCTCCGAATTTTGTGAAATTAGTCTTATTTTGAAGGTATTTGAAAATGAAGCACTTTAAAAGTGAGTAAACCAAAATCGAACACTGTATGAGGAAGATATGTGCATTTTAGTCCGTCAGTTGTGAAATTGGACTTTGTCATTATTTGACACTTATTTGAGTTAGTAATTTTTTTTATTTTTTTATTTATTCTTGTTAGTAATATTTACACAATGGAGGTAGTTTTGGGTCAATCGGAGTTAGGATGAATTAACTAAAAATGTGAAATTAGCAGCATTTTAGGCCAATTTACTCATGGATTTTTAATGCAATTATGCATGATGAAATGCGAATATTATTTACACGTGTATGAATGCTAATGATGCTCTATTAATGGTTAACTGCAAATGGATTTTGGGGGACAGAGCCTAATTGACCAATTTTAGCATGATGAATACGAGATTCGTCACTTACAACACTTCCCAACTCTCTCCATGCAGTTTATAAAATACAAATTTATAAACCTAATCTATATGTCGATATGCACACGAAGAAATCACCCTAAACAGAAGATGTTATTAACAAGAAGAATCAAATGCTAATACAAGAGAAGAAAACTAGAGTCCGGTCTTGTAGGCTCCTCGGTGACCACCACTGTGGCTCTTGCAAGCGTTGTATGGAGTCCTATCACGACGTGCAGTTTCAAGTCAAGTATTCAACAATTAAGTTTGATCTAAATCCAAATGCAAAACTATATGTACATGCAGTCTATTAGGGGTTTGGACTTAGCTTACCTAGCAAACAATCCTATAAAACTAAGGGCTCATTCGAAAAAACAAATAAAATAAGGCAGAAAACTCAAAACTCGGAAAACAAATAAAATAAATACGATAAAATCTCGAAAAATCTGGTAAGTCCCCAAGTGAAAAATCACTTGAAAATTAGGCCCGAGTGTCCAAGTTCAAGTGCTTGTATTGTTACAAATTAATTGAGCAAAATAAATGTCACGCTCTCACAAAAATAAAAAGAAAATCTAGGCTATGCAAAATTCTTCTCTCTCTCTGTAGACCTCTCCTCTTGGTCCACAAGTAGACGGACCAAATCTCCTCGACTCAGATGCCTCAACCACCTAAGTGGTCATCGTCGTCGTCTCAAAGCCCCTTGCAAGAAAAATAGAAGAGAAAAATATTAGCATAATAAACAATCATATCAAATAAAAGAGAAAAATAAACAAAGGAAATGATTGAAGGAAATGGATCAAAAATTCTATCCTACGTGTTGTTTCCCGACATCGATGCCATTTGGTGAGCTCAACTTTGGCGAGGGTTTAAAAATATCCTCAGAAGAACTGAAGATAGAATGTCGCTAAGGTGACCGCTCACTAAATTCGAGATCGATCAACAATCAACCCACACAATGCAAAGAATAAGCAATGCACGCAGGTGTGAATCAAAATTTATTATAACCCTACAAATAAATGTGTATAGAAGTCAAGTACAAGTACGGTGTCGAACATAGGGAGAACTAGGGATATACAACAATAATTGATAAAAAAATCAATAAATGTTTTTGGGATTTTTAGGTATTTTTATTTTTACAGGTTTTAGCTATTTATTTTTTATTTTGATTTTAATTTTTTTAGAATTTTATAATTTTTATTTCTTTTTATATTTTTATATTTTTATATTTTATTTTATTTTTAATAAGATAATATAAAGGAATAGATATTAATATTGATAATTTGACTAATATTAATTAGACCTAGATATAAATACTTAAAAATTACAAAATAAAATATTTTTGTCTTTTTTATATTTTTATCTCTTTTTTGGTATTTTTCTTAAAATATTTACTATTTTTTGTTTTTTTAATAGAATTAATACGAAAAAACAATAATTAACATAAATAGGCTGATATATTATGGAATTTAAAATAATTAAAGCCTCAAATTTTCCAAAAATATTTTTAATATATTATAAATATAATAGAAAAAATTCAGAAATATAAATAAATATTTTTGATTTTTTTGGAATTTTATTTATAGTTTTTATAAATATTTCATAGCTTTTTAATTTTTAATGTTTTTATTTTTTTCCATTTTTAGGGATTTTTAAATAGGATAGTAAATGCAATATAAATTTTTCTGAATTTTTCAAAATATTTTTATATTTTTTTATTTTTATAAGCTAGAAAGGGAAAAATAGCTCTATTTTTATTTTCAATAAACAGAAATATAGGATGAAATACCTTAATAAAATTATATGTGGTAGAGAATGATATAAGGTATTTATCCTAATTTTCTATGAATTTTTAGGGCACGAGAACTATTTTTAACAAAATAAAATATATAAAAAGGATATACAATCTTGCAGGAGTATTTATGTAAATATTTAAAGTTTATGGACTATTTCCAACAAAATAAAAAAGTACAAGGGGAAATCGAGCAATTTTCCCAAATATATCCAATAAATAATCCCTAGAGGTGTATTTCTGCCATTAATATAAAGTATAGGGGCCTAGATGTAAATTTTCCAAATACCGAAATGAACTACAAATTTCTCAAGGACCTTGGTGCAAAATACCTAGTCTCCTCATGCACACTGGCACGTGAGGTGATGTAGGTTGGACTTAAGTGCAAATATATGAACTATAGTAGGTAAACTGCAAAATATCCAAAAATTTTATGCTACAAACAAAAGTTTAAATAATGTAATGAAATTACAAAAATGATAAGGGTATCAACAAAATTAACCCTAAGAGTGTGATCTGACGGTGGATGCTTAGCCACTTATCCATGTGGCAGCGATCTGATGGCTGATACCGCTTCGCGTTGGACGACCCTGATCACAACTTGGTCTCCATCTAACGGTCGGCTATGGAGATGATCGAACAACTGCTGGCAAATTTGGAGCTCCCTCAAGATCGAACGGTACATGAGGTACCTAGAAGAACCGTCGAAGAACTCAGCCTTGCTGAGCTTCGATCAACTTCAGTGGGTATCTATGACCACCTATAGAGGGGCTGAGAGGCGCAAAACACTGCTGGGGTGAGTCCGCATCAACTGGAAGGCTTTGAGGAGTTTGGGGCTCGTCGGAGGCGCCCTAGAGAGTTGAGATGCCTGGAGTTGCTTCTCAGGTTCAAAAATGCTTCAAATAAGGCAACAACCCCTTGAATCCTACACGGTTAGCTACGGAAGACAAAAGCGAAGGGTCTGGGGTTTATTTCGAGGTGAAATGAGGTGAGGTGCGTCGAGGCAGACGTCTTAGGCGAGGCGACAGAGTGGAGACATTGATCTCCATATTAGGTGAAGATCCGGGTGTAAAGGGATGCCCGGGGCTAAGAGAAGATGAAGTGGAAGGAGATGAAGGTGACAATTAAGGTCGGAGCACGGTCAGAATGGGTAGAACGTAGGACCAGAGATGGAGCTCCAACGAATGATATTTTTGGATTTTCCAACGATTCACAATGAAATTAAAAGGTCTAAGCTACTAAGTATCCTAGGAATTAAAATATGCGAAGAAATAAATGCTCACCTGCTTGGAGAAGAGGAGCTTTAGAGCTCGCAGTGGAGGTGGCCGGCAAACTCAGATCGAGCTCAGATCAACATCAATACCGCACAATAGAGTGTGAAGAACCTTCTTGCTATCACCAGGATGTTCAATCAGAGCTAGGATTAGATTTTACTCAGTGGAAGAGGGATCAAAGAGAAGAAGAAGGCAGATGATATACTTTATACATGGTGATGTTGGTGATCGGATCCTTCCCAAGGTGGTGATCTACCGATCGAGGCAACACATTAACGTGAAAGAGCAAGGATCAAGGGTTATCTTTCATGAAGAAATTGAGTCTTCTCAGGCATCGTATCGATGAGGAAAAATCATTGAAGAGGAGTCAACCACCCTTTGATGGCTATAAGACTAGAGGGTTAGACAATTGACTGAGGTCAACTGGTCTGGGCTCCCCATTGGTCCACGTGAACCGCTAGAGAATAAGATAAGAAAATAAAAGAATAATAATAAAATAATAAACAAATTAATTAATA
The DNA here is from genome assembly GCA_037367405.1 of Ottelia alismoides. Taxonomy (NCBI): domain Eukaryota; kingdom Viridiplantae; phylum Streptophyta; class Magnoliopsida; order Alismatales; family Hydrocharitaceae; genus Ottelia; species Ottelia alismoides. Next base: position 28,481 of record JAZKJV010006858.1, on the reverse strand, counting down.
AAAACTCAAAACATAAGAAATGTTTACAATTTTATGTAGAACTTTATTATAATTTTTATTTAATTTTTCAACTTAATTTTTTAGTGTGAATTAAATTTTGTGTGAAATAAATTTTGTATTTTTCTATGTATTTCTATATATAACTTTCATGTACAAAGTTTATTGATTTGATGTATAAAAAATAAAGAATAAAATAGGTTCCAAAAATGTATTATTGGGCATTTAGGAATTAGGGTTTCTTTTATTTATTGGCCCTTATCTCCCCCTACTTTATTCCTTGTCGATCTAGTCGTCATGATGCCTAAGTCTCATGATTTAGGGTCATAAAATACCTTTGGTATTTTATTTCTTTTTCTTTTATTCCTTTATTCTTTTATGTTGGCATTAATTATAGTATTTTGTACAATATTGGTAGAATAAATAATGAATCTTATTTTGTACAATTTAATGCTTTATACATGCATTTAGCTAGAGGTTTAAAGGCCAAAAATGAAAGAATAAAGGTAATGAAATGGAGATTCATCAGCTACCGCTATACTTTATGATTACTAGATGTTGTACTATTTTTGGGTTGTCACAATCACCCTAGATATATTCGCAACGTCCTCGATGCTTAATGGTCCATGTTCTATTTCCAATAACAGTGACAACTTTACCTCCTAGGCAGCTCTTTCCTCTTAACTCTATGGTAGGAGTGGCTCCATCACTTGGGTAGCCCTTTCCAACCATTTATAATATCTCAGGCCTTAGACCCAGCCTGATATTGGGGATTTATAGCATGCACAACTTGTTGAGCTTGGGCCCAAATGGAGCCCTTGACAATGACTCAAAATGCTTAAGCTGCGGTTATCTAGTGTTAGCCCCCACTACTCATAAGCTACTGCCATACTTTTTGATTACTATATGTAGCACTATATTTGGGGTACTACAATGACTCCACTTATATTCCTAACGTACTCATTGTGTAAAGGTCCATGACCTCTTCCCAATAACAGTGGCAGCTTCATCTCTTGGGTAGCCCTTTACTCCAAACTCTATGATAGCAGTGGCTCCACCTCTTATGTAGCCCTTTCCACTATGAAAGGGAATATGATACGATACCACGTGTAAAGTCTTGGGCCCTAGACCAGATTCGTTATTAGGGGATTACTAGACTGCATAACTTGTTGGACTTGGTACCTACTGGAGCCCTTGACCACAAGCCAAAAAAATGCTTAATCTCCGGTTGTCTAGTAGAAACCCCCACTAATTATAAGCTACTATCACACTTTGTGATTAGTAGATGTGGTACTATGTTTAGGGTGCTACAAAGGCATTCGAACAAAGTGCCGAAAATGACTTTTCAAAGTTTATTTTTAAACAGGAGTGAGGACAATACATGAAAAATTTTCTTAAAATTTGAAATCATCCAATACAAGTGTTCCACAAAGAGAAAAGTGTAATCCACAAATTGAAATTTTAAATTCTAGATGATCTTGAATTTTAAAGTAGAATGATTAATGAGGTAATTATCAATCGTAGTTGAGAGAAGTCAAGAAAGTGTGAGGTAATATAGGAAAGAGATATTCTATTTCAGAAGCCCTCATGCAGATGATATATAGAGACCCACCACGCGAGAAGAGGGAAGTGCGAGGTGTTTTCTGCTACTCTTCTTTACCCATCTTCTTTAAGTAAAAAGTCTTTTGTATAGATAAATCGCTTTTAGTTGGTAGTCACATGCTCACTGACCTGCCTCAAAAGTATACTTAGCTCCCTTCCTCGAAGAGTGAACTCAATCGCATCATAGATGGGACAAGTGTGCTTTTCTTTCTCAGAAAGGAATGAAATATGCACATTCTAATCATTTAGCTATATATGTGGACTCTCTACCACTCGCCTCTGAGACTGCCTGTCAATCTTCATCTCTTCCATCAGATTTATAGAGGCCATATTGCTATCCTAACTCACCCCCCGCTTCTCTCGATTTTACTAACTAAAGGGATTAAGCACATTCACTTTTCTCATTGCAATGTTTTTTACTCTCTCTCATCGTAAAGCCAGACAGATAGTGGGAGCGATCATCCCGACGCCATTCTGAGATCCTCTCACTATTGATCACTTAACTCTAATCATAGCCCTAGATCCTAATCAAGAGTTTGATTTCTTTACTCTCCCTCACTAGAAAATGGGTAGCGTTCTACCCTAGTACTCCCACAGGAGAGCTTAGGCAGCCTCAGGCAAGAGTGGAGTACATAACATCTAACTATATTATTTCATATCAAATCAAAGTAGCTAGTCTCTGAAGCTTTAGAAGGAAAAATAAACCTAAAAAATATAAAGTCAAAGTTTGATTTCTTCAATAGATTGTAGGATGCTTTTTCTCTTTGTAGAATGCATTATGACTACTTTAGACTCATCACCACGCTTAAAATCGATGGATAACCTAGTTCCTATAGGTCATGGTCAACGAGAACTAATAGTTAGAAATGGACAAATAATAAAAATCATGATAGCGATAGATACCACATTTAACCAAAAAGAACTGAATGCAAAGACCAATAAAATGAAAAGTTGTAGTGTGTCTATGTGGCGATTGGGCAGAAACACTTGATTGTGGCACCATTAGTACAAACTCTTTCATCAACCAATGCATTGGAATATTCCATTCTTGTCGTTGCCACAGCTTCAGATCTTGCTCCTCTCCAATTTTTTACCCCATATTTTAGTTGTTCCATGGGGAATATTTATGCGCAATGTAATGCACACGTTAATCATATATGATGATTTTAGTAAACAGGAAGTGGCATGTAGCCAAATATCATTATTATTATGCCGATCGTCGGGTTGAGAAGCTTTCCTGGGGAACATCTTCCACTTGTGTTCCAATTGATGAATCTGTGATTTATCATATTAACTGAAAATAAATCTTTGTCCCGAGTAATTAGGTGCATTCACAAATTTATATCTCATTATTAACATTTATGCACCTAAAACTAATTTGCTTAAATAAGCATTTCATTCTTCATTCGTAATCATTTGTAAATATTCCACTAATTTCGCACATTTTAGGTTAATTAACATTAAGTCCAATTGACATGAAACCAATTCCATTGTGTACATATCACTAACATCAATCAATAAAAAAACCTAAAAAAATCTAACTTCTATACATTTGACATAAACCCAAACTCTAATTCCAAGACAAATAACAATAATGTTAATATCTCTCACATGCAATGTCCAATTTCACTCTACTAACTTTTAAATTAATGTACATCCAATTATCTACAAATAGAGTCTAAATTCAAAAAATAGGAGTTCATTTATGAAATTTAGGTTTCGGGATCTAACTGTATATTGTACATATTTACAGATCTTTGACTTGTCATTTCATGTACATATTTAACTTTTTTATTTCTTTCTTTTTCATTTCTTTATCTTATCTCATTGTCTAACTAATTACATAAAATAATACTTCAAAAAAATCAGAAACATAAAGAAAAAAACAAATTCCAACTTGAGTCTACTGACCTAATTCACATGTATATAATTAACATCATTCATTTTTGTGACACTTTCTTAACTCATAAAAACCCAAAAAAATGCATTTGAGTCCATTAAATTAGTTTATATCATGGTTGATTTTTTTTCCATATATGATTTATCTACATAAAACCAAATAAAAATTACAAACTAAATAAATGTATTTTACATAAAATATCATCAAAAATCATATCTTGCACAGTTGAGTCCATTTGAATTTGAGTCCTTCGTGAACATTGTAGAATGCATATAGATCTATATTTTCATTTTGGTCATTTTTCATTTAATATCGTTTGTTATTTATTTCTTCTTTTCTTTGCATTTTAATGTATGATCAATGGTCAACTTACATGTGGCATCACGCCGCTAGTCCACATCATCGCCACATCATCTCATGGTCAAACCTGCCTCTCCTCGGCCAACAGACTCTATCCTTTAGTCGCACCTAATCACAGGCATTAGATATAAGCCATATCCAATAGTTGAACCACCCCCTTCTTTAATCCTAGTTCCAACACGTGTCATTCACATGATTGCCTAATGACCATTGGATCTCAAACGATCCAACGGTCCATGATCCCCACCTTCTACGACCAACTCCATTACCAACTCCATTCCGTCTCTGATTCAACCTCTCGCTAACCATCTTCTAATGAGAGTCCTGTCATCCTCGCCTTTGTCTCCCTCATCCTCATAACTACCTTATCCCCTTCATCTAAACCGAACAACCCATTGCCTCTCTCCAATCCATTCTTCCCCAAGGACCCATTGGCCACCTCCCTCTATCTCATTATATTATTTCTTCTCACCACAACCCAATTCCCTACGACCCTAACCACCTCAATCCCTCGTATGCCTCGACGGAGACCCCTTTCAACCACCTGGAAACCACCTCGACACCCGATCTTATCACCTCAAACCAACACCTAATCTTAATCCCCTCAGACTCTACAGCAACCACCCTCTATCTCCATCGCCATCCACCCTTATCCTAATCCCATATGTAGCACACGAGACTCACAAACCCGTGACTCCTTCTCCATATTAATCCCTTTATAAACCCAACTCCGACCACCAGTCCAGGGATCCATCGATGGTCCACCTAAATTGAGAGTGAGAAAAAAAGGGAGGGAGAAAATCAAAGGAAGTGGATATTGACAACAACCATTTCCCCAGTAAAGAACCCCCTTCATATGTGATCCAGAGGTGCCCTACCTTTGTTGCTTCATCTTCCAAGTGGACAATGAAACCTAGTCGTGCTCTACCCACAACTGGAGGCAAGAACCGGAGAGCGCCACTGTGACTCCAAACCTTCAGGCGACATTCATCACATACAGGTAAATCGCTCTGCACTTTCGTTACCCCCATGAACATCCCCTCTTTTCTCCTTCACCTATGTTCTTCTTTGACCTCAAATCATTCACATCTTCTCTGACCAAAGAAACACACTCTAACAGTACCACCTAATCATTCTTCCCTACCATATTTTCCTCTATCTCCCCCGAGCTACTCAAAAATGAAGCTTCTCTCATTGTTGTACACGAAGAAGCACCGCCCGTCGTTCTTATTTGTGCTCTAACGATCAGAACCGAGTCGGATGCTCGAGTAGAACCTTTCCCTGTTGGTCCCTCACAAGAGCTTCATTGGAAGGAAGACTCAATCATTGAATCCCTCTTGAAAGGTTGAGTCACATCGAGCCTCATTAGAAGAGAAGGGAATAACCCCTCAAGGAAGATACAAGAAGAAGGAGGTGCACGCACGTGCACCATTGATTCATCTCCTCGCATCTGAGACGTCGAACAAGGAGTCCCCTTCATCGTTGATCTCCCTTCCCCTCTTCTAATTTTACTATTGCAAGAGATCTCGAACAACGACTCTGAGCCTCGTGCCTCGAATACCATGCAACATGCTCATGCAACCACATCGAGGGTTGGGCCTAAGATGAGCCTAGCATCATTACATGGGTCCCTTACGTGGGTGGAAAATTACGTCTGCACCCCTGAATTCTTCTGGATTAGCACAAAAGCCCTACACGTGAATTCTCTCACGTGGATGGAGAACTTACTGGCACACCCCATGTATTTTGGACATTCACACAGATACCCCTATCTTATGGGCAAATTACATGAATGCCCTATCGACATCTACAAATTGTAAATCAACCCCTTGAAGGTCCTTTTCGCAATACTTTTATTTATTTTTATTATATTTAGGTCATGGATTTATGTATTTAAAATCTTCAGCATATGGATCAATTTGTGTGTTCTTGGTATCATTTTAAAGCTAGCTTAATGTTCTATCATGTAAGACATTGAATCATTCATTTTGAGCTACATTTTGGATATTAATAAATTGAGGAGTTTATTTATCAACATTGAGCACATTTATTCTCTGATATTGATCTTTATTGTTCATAATAATCATAAGAAATATACTTATTTTGGGAATTAAATTGATATTTATTGATTATTATACTCTGAAATTAAACAAGGGGACTGTGGATTAAATTGCTTGTATGGCATGCTTGATCTTGCATCTCAACTTTGCATCATTTCACATTCATTTTTCATTAGTTAAAATTCTAAAAAATCCATTGTTTATTTATTCTCACACATTGCATAGAATTACTTTCTTGCATAAAATATTCGTGAAAATTAATACGTCATATTTAGTGTTTTAATTAACTACATCTTTTAAAAAACTGCAAAAGCTAAATATCATAAAAAAATGATCTCCTTGAGAATATAAACCCTAGATTGTTTGAAAGTTAATTCCAGATCCTCATATTACCTCCCTAAATCCAACCTTGGGACTTACCCAAGTAAAATAAATAATTTTTGCCACATTAAATTGATTGGACATTTTTGTGTGATTTTTGATAAATTGGTTTCTACCCGAGTACAACATTTCACTAATTAAGAAGGTTAGGAAGCGGTCTTTTACCCATCTCTTAGAAAGGGTGGGCAAATGATCAAAAGATATGGGAACAATTAGTTTGACGAGCTTATCTGTCATTGAAACGCAAGCTGAAAACCTATTAATATATATCCCAACCAATGTGATTCCCATTACATATGAACAAATCACAAATATATTTGGAAATAGAGCTCTTTTATTGCGGACTCTGACATGCAATTAACATTGGCTTATCCGTCGCTCACGTCGGGTCGGCAGCGAAGTTATGAACCAAGTCTGCAATAGTTAAAACTAGAATTGGCACAATATCAAGAAGTAGTGGCCTTCTCTCAATTTGGATTAGACCTTGACGTCACCACTCAAGCATTACTAAATAGAGGTGCAAGGCTAACATAAGTTCCAAAATAAGCACAATATGAACCACTTCCCATTAAAAGCAAATTCTAATCATTTATGTTGATGTCAATGGATTTTGTGACCAAATTCTACTAGATAGAATCAATCAATATGAGACATGCATTCCAAGTACCATCGATCTGCAATTATAAAAGAACATACATCCACATGTGGCTTAAGAGCAAAAATAATAAAAGAACTAGAGACTTCCTTAAAAGAAAGTGCAACAACCTTCATATAAAACCCCGGTGGGGAGATGAAGGTGATAAGTATGGAGTACTCCTAGCTGGGGATGCTCTGTCTGACCTTTTCTCATGTTTATTATAGCCTCCATATTCCTCCATTTAAAAACCTTATTCGCATCTCAAGGAAAAGCAAGCAAAGATCATAATCAAAATATGTCGACCCTACCTTCACCCGAAGCTGATCCCCTAGTGGTATTGTCACCACACCACAGAACAAGAGCTTGTGTGCATTGAACTTCTGGCAGGAAAGCCATGAATTCAGTAATTAGTGGGGGGAAAGAGGTCGTGTGATTTCTGGGGAAAGGATGGCTTATTATCTGTTGCTAGGGGTTGAAGGGGTAAGCCCACTGCCAACAAAGAAGCATTTGAGAGGTGACTCACTCCTAACTTCTTTATACTCTTTCCAGGTACACTGCAGTCATGAGACCAAGGGAAGAAGTTTTGTACATGGTCGTACATATGCACTATGTTCTGGCTCACTGATAAGGAAGATAAAGTTGGGGTCGGTTTTCCGGATACTCTACATACGGGGAGAAAATTACACAACTCAAAATACTCCATCCTTTGACCTACCCAACCCCTCTGTATGTCTTGAGGTCGTACTCGTTCTGTGCTAGATATATAATGGTAGAACAACCAGAAATCAAAGTGGAGTTAGAAATCCATATGATAGGTGGGAATATCTTGTACATTTGTGGGGATTGGGGAGGGCTAAGGGAGTTAGGGGGGAAGATTATGCTCTATTAAACATATAGGGAATTGGAGGTAACATTTTATTGATGTTATATGCTAAACATCATACTCTACTTGTTAGATGTTATGAAGGTTTAGTGAGCACCGCATCAAATATATATACCATTTTTTCTCTTTTACTTTGGCCAATATGAGTTTACTTCACACATGAAGCTTTATAGGGGAATTTCTCATCTTAGTAGGAGCTCTCCAAAGAAATAGCTTGATAGTCACCTATGCAGTGCTTGGAAGGATTTTAGGCACATCGTATTCCCTTGGCTGTATAATTGTGTGGTTCTAAAAATCACAGACCCGATTTCATCCATAAAGTCTTCGATCTAAATGGCAGATAAGTTTTCATATTTATATCTTTTCTTGTTGGAGGGGAGATCATCTATGGAACTACCAAAAAAAGGTAAACTGACATGTACTAGCTAATTGGAATAAGTGGCTAATGGTGCTTACGATGGGATGGAGGCGACTTCCCTCGTCATTCATGGGTGGCATAGCCAATTGCATAAGTCCCCAAACCCCCCTATAGGATTGATAAAAAGAAAGGATATGGGATCGTTAGGAAGAGAAGGCCTCTCGAGGGGGCACTTGTCGACGTAGTCTATGAGGGTCAGTTGAAAGAGTGACCCACGAATGCTATCAGGTTAGACAAGCCTCGAAATCTACATTATATAACCAACCATTTTTGAGAAAGAATCATACCATTACCTTCACCATGATATGGATATGATGTTTGTATGGCAGAGCATGAGGAGTTTCCTTCAATATGATAATGGGAATGGAAACTAGAAGCACGACTAGAGTCTTCGTACTCCTAGACCAAGAGGAAATAGGGACATGAGATGGGATGGAGGACTCATAGTATCTCTATAGATCTAGTAAAACCAAAATACGCCCTACACGTCATACGAATTAGGGTCTAATTGATGTGCCCACAGGGCATGAGTGTGTGCTAGAAGGACATGGATTCTATACCGGGCAAAGGGAGGGGCCCCAACAGAGAGAAATGTAAGGATGAAAAGTGTGGATCCCACGAAGTAGGTTTTAGGATCGACAGATAAGAGCATTATAGGCCACCAGGTCGACTTTCGGGGAGTTGCAAAGTGAGCAAATACAAGAAATTTACCTCGCTCCGCTTTATCTTAAGGGTCAGGGTAGGGGGTTAAGATCTTCCTATCAACAAATTTTCCATGCATTGGGATCTTACTATCTGATGAATCTCGTATTCATCATGCTAAAATTGGTCATTTAGGCGATGTCCCCCATCATCCTCTTGTAATTAATCATTAATAGAGCATTATTAGTCATCATACATGTGTAAATAATATCTGCATTTCATCTGCATAAATTGCATTAAAAATCCCATGTGTAAATTAGCTCAAAAAGCTGCTAACTTCTCACATTTTTAGTTAATTCATCCTAACTCCGATTGACCCAAAACCACCTCCATTGTGTAGATATTACTAATCTTATTAAATAAAAAATACAAAAAAATTGCTATCCCCAATAAGTGTCAAATAATCCCAAAGTCAAATTTCACATTTGACGGACTAAAATGAGCATATCTCCCACATACAGTGTCCGATTTTGGTCTACTCACTTTTAAAGTACTCCATTTTCATATACCTTCAAAACAAGACAATTTCATAAAATTCGGAGCTCATATGTGAAAGTTGGGTTTTGGGCCTCTTTTGCGCATTTTAACTTTTTGCCAATTTTGACCTTAGTTTTTATATACATAATTAACCCTTTTAATTTTATTTCTTTTTCATTTGTGTTCTTTAATGAAAGTTTTATTAAGCGACATGAAAATCCAAATCCAGATCAAAACTGAAATCAAAGAAACTGACCAAGTCCAAGTGTCCATTGTCGGTCTGTACAAAAGTTGTGCGTTTCGAACTTCTATTTTATTTTCCTATTTTCTATTCTATTAAAAATCCAAAAAAATTAGATTAATGTGTAATTAATTTTTTCGTATTCCATCGTATTTTTTCTATAATTTTTATCCCCTTTAAAACCCCCAAAAAAATACAAAACCCCAAAAACCCGGTTTTCAATACACATGGAGAACCGCCAAAAATACCACTTCTCATAGATGACCTCTTTTGCTCATGGGTTCTTCATGAAAGTTGTGGATCTCTTCAAGACGAACAACTTCTGTGAAGGAAAATTTTCGATCTGAGGTCATCTTCTATCTCTTTTTCCCCTTTAAAAATCAGAAATTTTTTTGGTGCCACGTGGCAGCCCCTGGGCGTGCCACGTGGCACCCACCTTCAGCTCTCTCTCTCCGCACGCACGTGCACATCACGTGCAGACCCCTCTCATCCCCTACCTCCAGCCGTTACGAGGCTATCCTATAAGAACTCCCCATCGACCACCTCCGAGGACATCCGCCCTACTTCCAGCTTGGCCGGTGACAGCGGCAGCCACCTTGAGGCGTGATCCAAGGCTGTGCCTTGTGCAGCTTCTTCGTCGAAGCTTCCCTCTGCTCCGGTTGAGTGACCATCGACGCAACTCCCACCATCCCAGGTAAACCCTCCTCAGTTATCCCTTCGCGTCCATCGCCGGCCTCGCACAGGCCGGGTCCCTCTCCCATCGCCGCGCACCCCCCCTTCTTTCTCTTTTCTAAACTCGCAGGTACTCAGCACCTCCGCCGCGCCTCCGCCTCGCGCGGAGCCACCTCCGGCCGCCTCTCGCGGAGCCTCCGCCTCGCCGCACCTCCGCCTCGCCCCCTCCGTCTCCGCCTTGCGGCTCCGCCCTCTCGGCCGCGCCTTTGGACCTCCGCCTCCGCCCTCGTGCCGTGTATCGGCCGAGGGGCGGCACCTCCGACTCGCCGCCTCGCCCGACCTCCGAGGCTCCGCCCTCGCCCAGGAGCTCCGCCGCGACGCTGCACCGCCCGACCTCCGCAACGCACAGTTGCCGTCGGATCGGGCAAGTGTTGCCCTTGATCCGACGACCCCTGTGCTGCCACGTGCCTCCCCCCGAGCCTCGGCCCCAGCCTCGAGACTCGGGGCTCCCGAACCACCGCCCCCTCATCCGAGCCTGAGGTTCTCCACTCGAGCCTCAGGTCCGGATCCGAGCCTCTGCATCGGCACCGAGCCTCCGCTTCGGGAGCCCGAACCTCTAGGCTTGCCACCCGAGTCTCCTGCCACGACACCCGAGCTCTGGCGCACGTGTGTAGCACGTGCGCAGTGGGAAAATTGCAGAACGACCCCTGGATTTTTCCGAATTTACAGAAATACCCTCGCCAGGGGAAAATTTCAGAAAAGCCCCCTAAGTTTTTGTTAATTACAGATAAGTCCTCCCGGGGACCTTTTTGCAGAGAAACTTTATTTTATTTACATTTTAGTCCCTGAAACTTCATTTTGTCATAACTTTTTCATACGGACTCCGATTTTAGCATATAATATGTCGTTTCAAAGCTAATTCTGTGCTCTACAACTTAGCATCATTTGTGGACAGATTTGAGGCTGTTTATTGATAATTATTATTGAATATATCTGTTGTCATTTGTAGGCATATTTTGACATAACTGTGCCACAAGTAACTTGGAAAAATTGACGATTTATTTTACAGGGAATTGTTGGAGTTGAGATATTATTTGAGGACTTATTTTATGCAGGGGCTTTGGAGAAGAAGATTGAAAATTTATTTCCTTGTATTTTTCGAAGATAATGTCTATCAATTAAGGATTAATCTACAGGGAATTTAGAAGAAATTTTCATCAGAGCCCCGAGCATAGGAGATTATTTATTGACACTCTGATCATTTCTCTTGAATTATAGCTTCTGATCTGTGATAAATTTTGAGGTTTTCAATTAACATCTTTTGGAGTATAAATCCAAATTCCAGATCCTGTGCTGAATTATTTTCCCTGCATATTTTCTTCGCATCGCTTCTCCATCATTGCATTGTATATATTTTGCGACACAGAAAATTAATCGCCCATTTATTAATTATTTAATTTGACTTAAAACCACGCAACTAAAAATCTCTGTTCCCTATGTTCGACCTTGGTACACTTACCAAGTAAAATATTCCACGACATTCAAAGTTTGTGGTATTTTGACGACCGAAATCCGCCTCCTATACTACAGTTATCGACTATTAAAGAGGTGGATTTCGCGATCATCAAATGGCGCCGTTGCCGGGGAACGATGATTTTTAGGGTTTTAAATCATTTTGGTAATTGATTTTTGTGAAAATTAATTTTTGTGCCATTTTTTTTCTCTTCATTTTATTTTGCATTTCTCTCTTACTTTTGCTACTAACCACAAATTCTCTCTTCGCAGACTTCTGGGAGCTGGATTTTGATATTAAATCAAGGATTTGCGATGAAGACTTAATTTTAATTTTGTGAGAGAGAGTTAGTATAGATTTAATTTTCTGTAATATTCTCAGGGTCCCTCTCTTTGAACCCTTGTAATAATTCAGACTGAACTTTTTCTGTGGTGTGTCGGGTCTGTTTCAACCCCTTTTGTGTGGTTGGGACCCGACTTGAGTGGCGTAGGACTTAAGCACATATACGCTTGCTTGTTTATCATTGATTGTGCTCGTAATCTTTAGGCCACACTTTTTCACTAATTAAACGCACTATAGATCGTTCAACATAAGTAAAATTTTAAATCAATTCTTCCCGCTAATAGAACTATCTGTTTAGGGCGTTTTCATCTGTGCATATCATTTAGTGTAAATTTTAAATTCCTTGTCTTGCATTCCGCATGGAGAACGCGAGGATTCACTGTAAGTCCTTCTCTTAAGCATGCATCACTGATTTACGCTTGCATTGGCTTTTTTTATTCTCCCTCCTCAAGTTTTACAACTTAGGAATTAACGGAATTGAGACTGCTCGTTAGGCGTGAATTTCTGTGCTTACATAAACTACAGTGACAACCTTAATCTAAAATTGGGACTGCTAATCAAGGTGACTGTAAATAAACTGATTTAAAATTAAGTTGTGTTGGTGGAGAGAAACCCACTCATTGTTTGTAAGGATCAGAACGCACACTTAGGGTAGAGCCAAAAACCGAAATGCTTCATTCAGACTACTGAGTTCAATATAATTAGCTACTTTTCAGTGAGGGTCTCGGGTAGCCGTTTACGGTCCGACTTCCCTTAGCAGAGTAAGTGGTTTAGAGGACACCGCGGAAGGCTCCGTCCTCAAGTAACACGGGTAGCCGTTTAAACGGTCCGTACTTACACCTATACTGGCTGACATTAGGTGCAACTAGTTGTATGAACTTGGGACAGTCTTTGTGAAATATTTCAGCACCTAACAGCTCCGCTTAATCTGCAAGATTGTTTTGTCATTAAATTAAAATTGAAAAGATAAGCGTCAAACCCTGACGTGCCTTCATGTGTGTTGAGTGGTGAACTTGAAATTTGGCTTGTGTTTGCTTTGTGTCTGCCTCCTCGTAAAGATTCTCTCCATCCTCCTTGTCTTAGCATCTTGTTCTTTTCACTCCTTCGCTAAGGAATCTCTTATCCTTAGCAAAAACCTCATTCAATTCCAGCACTTAACACTGAACTCTTCCTTTCTGAAGGTGAATCACAATGCCTCCAAAGAAGAACCCCGCTGACGATGAGAACAACAATGACCCTATCCATGCCCTCTTGGCTAGGATAACCATTGCTGAACAAACCAATGAACTACTTAGGACGCAGTTGGCAATAATACAACAAGGCGAGGCTGCTATGGAAGACACGTATCTCCCAAAATTAGATGAAGATTATAATTGGTTGAGACCTGTCTTCCCTGAGGATGCGTTCGAACACAAACCGCATTTCCTTGCACTATTGCCATAGTTCGGAGGAAATAACCATGAAGAACCATATATCTTCCTCCGCGACTTCGAGTTAGTCTATGCTAACCTCTGCTACCCTAAGGTTAGCCAGGACTACATAAGGTTGAGAGCTGTCCCATTCGCCTTGACTGATAAGGCGTCTTACTGGCTAAAAAATCTAGGGGAAATAGTCACGACATGGGCCACATTCAAGATTCTGTTCTTAAAGAAATTCTACCCAGTTAGTAGAATAAATCAAATGAGGATAAAACTCACGAGTTTCACCCAACACCCGAGTGAACCATTTCATGAAACCTGGGAAAGATTCACAGACTTATTACAGAAATGCCCAGGACACAAGATAAGTAAAATGATGCTGGTCCAAAGTCTTGTGAGCGGGATGAACCCTGAGACTCAAGGGTTGGTTAGTGCATCCTGCGGAGGAAGCTACATGGGGCGCCACGAGGACACCGTCTACAGGGTGTTTGAGAGACTTGCTGAATCTAGTCGTGCACAAACCACCAGCCGGGCTTACATAGCCGGCTCCAAAAAGATGGTGAATAATCCGACGACCGATCACAGTGCTGACATGGGAATAATAGCTGATAAGCTAACTATGGTTGAGCAGATTTATAAAAAGGTGGATGAGATCCATAAATCATCTGATATGGAGAAATTAGCCAAATTGCCTAAACAAATGGAGGAATTGGCTGACATGGTATCAAAGATTGCACCCCCCGCACCCATACACCAAATTCACTACATTCAAGGTCAAGGGGTAGGGCAACATAGCCATTGGGGTGGAGACCAAGTCTTGTCCTCTCAAACTGATGAAACCTCCGCTCAGACTGATTTTGAGGAACCTCCACAGGTCATGGAGATAAACGGAGTCTGGTATAATTTGGAACCGGTCAATCGCTCAGGCTAGAACTCTACTCCAAACCCTCGTCCACCACAAGCCCAGCCCACCTACCAGCCTCAACTACAACAGAGGCAGCAATATCGCACGGGTTATCAGAACCCGCAACCTCAGCCACAGCAGAACCAACGCCAAAGCCAACAAGGGCAATATCAGCGACCTCAGGCCAGGCAGGGCCAAGGGTCCTCCTCCTCTTCTGCTATCTCTCCAGAACTCCAGCGAGTGCTGGATGAGCTTCATGACATGAGAGTCGACATAAATCGACTCTCTCGTTGGAGAGATGAGGTGACAGCACCCCAGACCGTGATTCCAGCTCAAGTCCAGGCTAACCCAAATAGCCTTGGGCACAATCAGGTATTAATCTCTGACTATTCCGTACTTGAGCTTAAGCCCTCCTCAAATAATGACTCTTATCATATCTCTCTTAGGAGCGGAAGGACCATAACCATGCCTGATCGAGCAAAGGAACACGAAGACATAGCCCCAATGTCCACCAATTCACACAACCCTAGGGGAATTGACAAAGGAAGACAGGAGGAAGAAGAACAAGTCCCACCCACACCGCCCGGATATAATGGAGAGTCTGAGTCTGAGTCAGACAGAGATATGCCATCAAGACACCAACCTCTAACCACAAATTTCCCTGTTTTTAGTCCAAGTCAGAGTCCTGTAAAAAATTTCTCATTCAATAAGAGTGATGTTCTTGATCATACCAAGTCCATTCCTTTCCCTCGTGCTCTTACGGCAGGAAAGAAGAAAAACATAAAAAACCAGAAAAATGATGAAGAGATGGCCCGCATCTGTAAGGAAAATATTAAGGTCACTCTGACCCTAGACGAGATGATAGAAAGAGACTCGGCTTTTCGAAAATACCTGAAGGTGAGATGCACACCAACTAGGGCCAGCAAACAAACTCCTAGCCGAACAAAGAAACACATACTCTCAATAGCCACATCTCATCTTATAAAAAATGAGCTGCCAAGAAAGAAAAGAGACATGGGTGCTCACTTCGTCACTAGCTACATCAAGGAAATCAAGTTTGCAAGAACATTGTTAGACAATGGATCATCCATCAATCTCATGCCCACAACCCTATATGAGCATCTCAATCTAGGTCCTCTTAAGCAATCTACAGCCGTACTTCAATTCGCAGACACCTCAACTAAGCGACCTAGGGGCGAGATTCGAAACATTGTCATCAACATAGAGGGACAAAACTACCCAGTGGATTTTATAATTCTTGACATGGATGTCCCTAGAAATTGGAAAGATTCCCAGATGATACTAGGGCGACCCTTCCTTAGGACCGCAGGAGCTATATTTGATTACACATCCGGGAGAATCCAGTTTGGAAAAGTTGAACTTAAAATGCAGCAAACTAGGTTCCAAAGACCTGACACTGAGTCGAGCACCGAGTCTGAAAAATCAGAAACTGAGACTGAAATTACAGAACCAACAGTTGGGTCCTGGAGACAAAACCCAACCGCTATGATAGAATCAACCTCATCTAGTGAGGAAATTGTTGATGACTTAGGCTGCCAGCTCATCCATGCATCTACCTATACTCTAGGAGAATCAGAGGCCACTCTAGACCTATCAGTCCATTCTCCTTATGTACAATCCGTGAGTAAGGTACACAGATCGGACGCAGCGATTGCCACACCTCATTCCATCATTAGCGACCCGATCCCTGATACAACCATGACGGTGGTCAACATTGATACACTACAAGCGTCCACATCACAAAAAGAAACATCACAGACAGAACCAGATTCGAGAAACATCATTAACTTACCTGAACTCAAACCATTGCCCCCTACACTTAAGTATGCCTTCCTTGCAGGAAAAAAAGGACAATTTCCGGTCATTATCAGCTCACAACTGACCGAAGAGCAGGAGATCCGCCTGCTTAATGTTTTGGAGAAAAACCGCAAGGCTATAGGCTGGAGATTGTCTGATCTCCCAGGGATTAACCCAGCCCTGTGCTCACACCATATTTACTTGGAAGATAATGCTAAATCCTCCCGTGAATGCCAACGTAGATTGAATCCAAACTTACGGGAAGTGGTTAAGACTGAGATCGAAAAATGGTGTAAAGCTGGGTTCCTATATCCCATCTCCGACTCCAAATGAGTGTCACCTTTGCATGTAGTCCCGAAAAAGTCAGGACTCCAGATTATCACCAATGAGGAGGGAGAAGAGATTACGACACGGGTACCTACGTCGTGGCGTGTCTGTGTGGATTACAGGCGCCTGAATGCCGCAACGAAGAAGGATCACTTTCCGCTGCCTTTTATTGATCAAATTCTGGAGAGATTGGTAGGGAGAGAATACTTCTGTTTCTTAGACGGGTACTCGGGCTACAATCAGGTAGCCATCGCCCCTGAGGACCAGGAAAAGACTACTTTTACATGTCCCTTCGGCACATACGCATTCAAGCGAATGCCTTTTGGGCTTTGCAATGCCCCCGGCACCTTTCAGTGATGCATGATTGTGATTTTCGCCGACATGGTCGGGGATTTCCTGGAGGTCTTCAAGGATGACTTCTCGGTTCATGGTGATTCATTCGATGATTGTCTGGCGCACCTGGATCGAGTCCTCCAAAAGTGCAGGGAAGTGAATCTGGTGCTCTCTTGGGAGAAAAGCCATTTCATGGTGAAAGAGGGCATTGTATTGGGGCATGCCATCTCCAGGAAGGGAATGGAGGTTGACCCTGCCAAAGTTGATGTGATCAAAAAGCTTGAGCCACCTACAAATGTGAAACAAGTACGGTCTTTTCTAGGGCATGTCGGATTTTACAGGAGATTTATTAAAGATTTTTCAAAAATTGCCCGACCGCTAACTGACCTTCTTGAGAAAGACACCGAATTCGTGGTCGATCATAAGTGTCTAGAAGCATTCGAATTACTCAAGAGAAGGATCATTGAGACTCCCGTCCTACAAGCTCCCGACTGGTCTCTTCCCTTCGAGATCATGACAGACGCTTCCGATTTCGCTGTAGGGGCTGTTTAGGACAATGAAAAGATGGAATCCCGTATGCTATTCACTACGCAAGCAAAGTGTTAGACCCTGCTCAGAAAAATTACACTGTGACCGAAAAAGAAATGCTTACTGTGGTTTTTGCCTTGGAAAAATTTTGATCAATACTTCTAGGATCTAAGGTGACAGTTTACACAGACCATTCTGCCATTCGTTATTTAATGGCCAAAAGGACGCAAAAGCACGACTTCTGAGATGGATTCTACTGCTTCAAGAATTTGATCTGGAGATTAAGGACAAACCTGGCGTTAAGAATGTCGTAGCTGATCATTTATCACGGATTGAACATAACAAAATTTCGGAATCTGAATCCATCCGTGAAACCTTCCCAGACGAGTCAATTTCTGCTATTGACTCACTCCCTTGGTATGCAGACACAGTGAATTATCTCGTCACCAATGAAGTTCCTCAAGGTTGGCCCAGAAACAAAATCGATCGACTCATATCTCAGGCGAGACACTATCATTGGGAAGATCCTTTCCTTTTCTTTGAAGGACCGAATTGCCTATGGAGAAGATGTATTCCTCAAGAGGAATATCAAAGTATCCTCAATCTATACCACACCTTGGAGGCGGGAGGACATCACTCTGGGAAGAGGACCGCTGAGAAAATATTGCAATGTGGATTTTACTGGCCGACCTTGTTTAAGGATGCTTACAATTTTGTGAGGTCGTGCCCCGTCTGTCAGAGAATGGGAGTAACCATTGGTTCCAAAGATGCCATGCCTATGCAACCAGTGATCATCTGTGACGTATTCGATGCATGGGGCATTGACTTTATGGGCCCATTCCCTAATAGTCAAGGATTTGAATATATTCTTCTCGCGGTAAATTATTTATCTAGATGGGTGGAGGCTATCCCTACTCGAGCTGCAGATAGCAAAACTGTTTGCAAGTTTTTGAAAGATCATATTATTTCGAGGTTTGGAATTCCAAAAGTTTTAATATTAGATGGGGGAAGCCACTTTGTCAACCAGGAGGTGAAGAAGTTGACTAAGGAATACAGCATCGAGCACCGTGTCGCTACTTCTTACCACCCACAATCCAATGGCATGGCCGAGGTGTCAAACAGGGAGGTTAAAGGAATTTTACAGAAGCTCGTTCGCCCTGACAGGAAGAACTGGTCCCAACTCCTGGACCAAGTTCTATGGGCTTACTGGACGGCTTATAAGACCCCATTGGGCACCTCCCCGTTTAGAATGGTATATGGAAAACCATGCCATTTGCCCGCAGAGCTCGTGCATAAATCAGAATGGGCAATCAAAAAGATTAATTGGAATTGTCACCAAGGAAAGAAGAATCGAGAGATGAATTTGAATGAACTGTCTGAAATCCGAAATCATGCTTATGAAAACAGCATCATCTACAAGGACAAAGTAAAGAAATGGCATGACAAGAACATTCGAACAAAGATCTTTGTCCCAGGGCAGGAAGTTTGGCTCTT
Organism: Ottelia alismoides; assembly: GCA_037367405.1. Lineage (NCBI taxonomy): Eukaryota > Viridiplantae > Streptophyta > Magnoliopsida > Alismatales > Hydrocharitaceae > Ottelia > Ottelia alismoides. The sequence continues at coordinate 9,474 of JAZKJV010006858.1, read as the reverse complement.
TAATGCAAAATTGAAAATTTTCCAAGGGAAATTAAAATCAAAATGGACGGGACCCTTCATTGTAAGAGAGGTACACAATAATGGGAGTGTTGAGATCTCAGAGACCGCAGATAACGCGCAAACATCTATGGTCAACGGTCAACTGCTTAAACATTTTGTCGAATCCAATGAGCAATTGGTACAAGTTGAACAGATCTCCTTCACTCAGGGCATAGATTTTGATGAAAAATTTGATCTGCCAAGATAGCACACCTCTCTGAAACCTACACTCCCTTGTACATCCGAAATTCTTCCCGGTTTCCCATCTGTAATTATCCGATTATACTTAGGCTGACCCGAGCCTAAGTATAAGGGGACCGCTACCATTGTTTATACATCACTTCTCTTCTTTTGTATTTAATCCCTCTATATTTAGTACGAGCTATGTCAACATTTCACTTTGTGCCATGAGGACATAGCACAAGCTAAGTATAGGGGGTGTGTTTGTATATATTTTATCTACTTTATCCATAGCTCGTACTTTAATCGTTTTTATCTAACATCGGGGATGGGTACAAGTAGTATGTATAATACCTTTAAAAAACAAAAAACAAAACAAAAACAAAACTTTTTGAAAAAAAAGCATCACTCATGGTCTTGCATTTCAAGCATTTCATGCATTTCTTGGTTGATATATTCCTGACACATTCACTATCACTCAAGGCTTGAGGATTTTTTAGGACACTTGATTTCTGAAATCTTGAGATTCTGAGTTAGCCTGCCTTAGTCATTAGGGTTTTTAGAACTTAATAAATCCACACTTCCCTAGTTTGAAAGATTTGAGCGCTATATTGCACTCTTCATCTCTACCTTCAAAGAATATGATCAGCAAAAATCACTTCCACAACTGCATTATTGATGAGATGAGTTGAGATATCACTTGAGGAACTAGGACTAGAGATTTGAGTTTAGACCCGATCTGATGATATTCGAGGATGGGGATAAAGTTAATGAAGGCTGCAGAAAACCTGAGTGTCAGCAAAACCTAGCCAGTATGTGAACAAGTTCATATGTTATCTTCTTGACATTGACCTAAGTGCCAGGGTGTGTGAAACTTAATGAAAAATTGTTGATCAGTGTGCGCCAACTTTTGGTAAAAGCAGTGGAGCTAGCCGACAAAAAAAAAAGAGAGAGAAATATTAAAGAAAAGCTCTATCATCCAAAGTCAAATTCCAAATGAGCTTCCACCAATGGCGAGCGCTCCCAAACATTTTCAAAGTGTCCACTTGGACCAAACGCTAATTAGGACCAAGGAGTCGGGCTGACACCATAAAGGGCCCTGCATCGTAAGCGATACAAGTCTGGATGTCGAAGGTATCTTAGATACTCAAAAGAGACACACCCCGGTGTACTCCCAGAAAAACAAGTGCAGACGACTCCAAATTCTCTTGACGGACACATTGATCAACAAAATAAAAATATACTTGTGTTGAGTAATAAGGCACTCGAGAGGCACCTTGTTCCAAAGGAAGGGAGAGAAAATCAGACATAATCCTATGCCCTCCATTATCTGGCCGTCCATATACACTTTCAAATCTGACAAACTAATGAGACGGTTGACTGAAGCAAGAATAGATTTATTCCCTAGTATTGAGGATTAGGTCTAGAGGAGGATCTTTGGGACTGGAAATTTGAGTTGATGCCCCGACTCGACTCTCATGAAATGCAGTACACTTAAAATCATATCCCTATATTATATGTACAAAAAGAGAGTCGGAGAATTAGAGAAGTTGGATTCCTTTCCGATTAAAGCTTGGTTGAGCCCAGAATTTTAGGATCACTCAAGTCAAGGGTCTTCTATGAATTAAGCCTTGAAAATTCACATGCACAGTCAGGGATGCAATCAACTAAGTCATTCATTCATGCTCGGGGACGAGCATGGTCTAAGTATAGGGGTATGATGAATCTCGTATTCATCCATGCTAAAATTGGTCATTTAGGCGCTGTCCCCCATCATCCTCTTGTAATTAATCATTAATAGAGCATTATTAGTCATCATACATGTGTAAATAATATCAGCATTTCATCTGCATAAATTGCATTAAAAATCACATGTGTAAATTAGCCAAAAGCCGCTAACTTCTCACATTTTTAGTTAATTCATCCTAACTCCGATTGACCCAAAAACCACCTCCATTGTGTAGATATTACTATTCTTTAAATAAAAAATACAAAAAAAATACTAACCCCAATAAGTGTCAAATCAATCCCTAAGTCAAATTTCACATTTGACGGACTAAAATGAGCATATCTCCCACACAGTGTCCGATTTTGGTCTACTCACTTTTAAAGTACTCCATTTTCAAATACCTTCAAAACAAGACCAATTTCATAAAATTCGGAGTCATAGTGAAAGTTAGGTTTTGGGCCTCTTTTGCGCATTTTAACTTTTGCCAATTTTGACCTTAGTTTTTATATACATAATTAACCCTTTTAATTTTATTTATTTTTCATTTGTGTTCTTTGATGAAAGTTTTATTAAGCGACATGAAAATTCAAATCCAGATCAAAACTGAATCAAAGAAGCTGACCATGTCCAAGTGTCCATTGTCGGTCTGTACAAAAGTTGTGCGTTTCGAACTTCTATTTTATTTTCCTATTTTCTTTTCTATTAAAAATCCAAAAAAGATATATTAATGTGTAATTAATTTTTTCGTATTCCATGTATTTTTTCTATATTTTTTATCCCCTTTAAAACCCCCAAAAAATACAAACCCGAAAAACCGGTTTTCTATACACATGGAGAACCGCCAAAAATACCACTTCTTACAGATGACCTCTTTTGCTCATGGGTCCTTCATGAAAGTTGTAGATCTCGTCAAGACGAACAACTTCCGTGAAGGAAAATTTTCGATCCGAGGTCATCTTCTATCTCTTTTTCCCCTTTAAAAAATCAGAAATATTTTTGGTGCCGCGTGGCAGCCCCTGGGCGTGCCACGTGGCACCCCACCTTCAGCTCTCTCTCTCTCTCTTCCGCACGCACGTGCACATCACGTGCATGCCCCTCTCATCCCCTACCTCCAGCCGTTACCCAACCCCCCCCCCCCCCCCCGCCTGTTCCTCGCCTCCCTCGTAAACCGCCGCCGCTCCTCTCCTCCGGCCGTTACGAGGCTATCCTATAAGAACTCCCCATCGACCACCTCCGAGGACATCCGCCCTACTTCCAGCTTGGCCGGTGACAGTGGCAGCCACCTTGACGCGTGATCCCAAGGCTGTACCTTGTGCAGCTTCTTCGTCGAAGCTTCCCTCTGCTCCGGTCGAGTGACCGTCAACGCAACTCCCACCATCCCAGGTAAACCCTCCTCAGTTATCCCTTCGCGTCCATCGCCGGCCTCGCACAGGCCGGGTCCCTCTCCCATCGCCGCGCACCCCCCTTCTTTCTCTTTTCTAAACTCGCAGGTACTCAGCACCTCCGCCGCGCCTCCGCCTCGCGCGGAGCCACCTCCGGCCGCCTCGCGCGGAGCCACCTCCGGCCGCTCTCGCGGAGCCTCCGCCTCGCCCCCTCCGGTCTCCGCCTTGCGGCTCCGCCCTCTCGACCGCGCCTCAGGACCTCCGCCCTTGCGTTCCGGTGTATCGGCCGAGGGGCGGCACCTCCGACTCGCCGCCTCGCCCGACCTCCGTGGCTCCGCCCTCGCCCAGGAGCTCCACCGCGACGCTGCACCCGGCCGACCTCCGTAACGCACAGTTGCCGTCAGATCGGGCAAGTGCTGCCCTTGATCTGACGACCCCTGTGCTGCCACGTACCTCCCTCCGAGCCTCGGCCCAGCCTCGAGGCTCGGGGCTCCCGAACCACCGCCCGCTCATCCGAGCCTGAGGTTCTCCACTCGAGCCTCTGGTCCGGATTCGAGCCTCTGCATTAGCACCGAGACTCCGCTTCGGGAGCCCGAACCTCTAGGCTCGCCACCCGAGCCTCCCTGCCACGACACCCGAGCCTCTGGCGTACGTGCCCTGGATTGCAGAACGACCCCTGATTTTTTCGAATTTTCAGAAATACCCTCGCCAGGGGAAAATTTCAGAAAAGTCCCATAAGTTTTGTTAATTACAGATAAGTCCTTGATGAATCTGTGATTCATCACTTCAAAAGTCAAAAATAGAGCCTTGTTCCCGAGAAAATAGATGCACATTTCCCTTTATATTGCATAAATAACATTCATGCATACATGCATAATTCATGCATTTTAGCAGTCCATTTGCATTTAAATAAGAGAGCCAAGAATCCCTTGTAAAATACCTACGCACTAAAATAGCCTCCACTCTATGATATGTACTCCCTAGAATAATATAGGGAATAAGGCCAAAAGTTTCCCTTGTAAATTAGCCAATAAAGCCTCAGAACCCCTGTACACTAAAATGCACATAAAGCCCTCATACAAACTCGAATTAGGTCTACTTACTCTTAGAATACTACACATTAAAAGACCTTTAAAATGAGACTAATTTCATCCAATTTGGAGCTCGTATGAGAAACTTGGGTTTTTGGGCCACTTTGTATACTACATAGGTGTAAATTGTATCTTTGTATTTATGTATCATATTTGACCTCATCTCCGTCTTTGGTCAACATGAAACTTGTAGATCTCATAGAGATCTACAATTTCATGTTTTGAGTTTTTTCAAATTCGGCCCCCTCTTCTCTCTACACGTGTCTCTTGTTCCAGCCACTCACAGGCACGTGGCGCCCTCTGGTTGCGCCACGCGGCCCGCTTCCCTCGCCTCATCCGCCTTCACCTCTAACCGTTGGATCCTCTTCCAGATCCAACGGCCCCGCTCTGCCCACGTACGCATCGATCCCTAGCCATCAGATCATCCCCGTGCTCCATCTTAACCGCACGTCAATGCCTCGCGGCAGAGCACGCCACGTGGCGCTTAAAAACCGCTTGATCGCATCCACGATCCTCTGATCTCAGCCGTCTCTCCTTCCAGCGAGTCTCGGCCTCCGCAGGCCATCTCCTCATCCAGGCCGCCCGCTCGCGCTTCGCCCGCAGCTCGCCACGTGGCTCCACCACAACCCCATCATCTCCGAGCCCATGATCTAATCCTACACGTCCCCTTCCGCTTCGATCACCACCGTTGGATCACAAGATCAACGGTGGAGACCTCGTCTCCTACCTCCAGGCGCCCCTCTCTCGTCGTTCCCTGCCTTGCGGGAGGGGCGCCCCCTTTCTATTTCCGGCTGCATGTCAGCCACCATCTACGTCGCCAACACCCCCACGATGAGCCCCACTTTTCCCTCATCCTCGCCGTCTACCTCACGCTCCACCACCTCCACCAGAGTCGCCCCACGTCGACCACCAACCCTCGCCTCGTCACCAGCCAACCCACCACCTTCAACCTATAAATACGCCACCACCGGCAACCTTCACCCCATCCGCCACTCCAGAGAGCTTCCTTGAGCTCATACCTTCCCATTGGTGACAGCAATTCGACGGTCTTTGAGCGACGAAGGGTATCAGCTCCGGCGAGATCCACGGTAGCTCCGGCCGTGTCGCAGCGACTCCCACGAGCAGCTGCACGAGCTCGGGCGATCACCGACCTTCGAGCGACGACCTGGACCTCAAGCAGGAGCCCAATCCCCAGGTGAAACCCCTCCATTCCCTCCCCGATCTTCTTCTTAAATTTTCTCTATTTCTCCGATTTTATTCGACTCCACCAGACATCTTCTCGCTTCCAATCCATCTCGACGAGCTTCGCATCGAAGCTCCCATCCTCGCTGACCCCTTCACACCTTCCGACGACGCACTCCACCATCCTTCGACCTTCCAGCTCTGCCATTTGGCCGGAGCTCCATCGCCCGACCACCTCCCCTCGCCTTAGGCCTCGACACCCTCTTCACCCTCTTCACAGACACACGCACGAGCTCCGGCTCTATCCTTCACACTTGCAGGAACCCAGCTATTCATTGAACGGAGGCTCGCCTGAGACGCCCTCAAGCTTCATCGCCAGCAACTTCAGACCGTCCTCCGACACACCTGAGGCCACCGGAGGCTTCGTCGAACATCCGCGCATCTTCTGGGATATCTCCGACAAGTCGGAGAGCGTCAGCGCCTCGAGGAAGGACGGGCCGGAGCTATAGCACCTTCGCCGGAGCCCCGCCTTCTCCTCCGCAGGCGGCGGAGGATCGTCGGAGCAGACGAGCAGCTGCCGTTCGATCACATCGATCGAACGGCCCTCACATCGCCACGTCACCCGCCACCGGATCTGCCCACGACCGTAGGATCATCACTGAATCCCACGCTGGGAGAACGCCACGCATCATCACCGCCATCCTTTGGATCGATCTTGATCCAAAGGCCCGCGGCTCGCCACGTCGACGAAGACCGAGCCTCGGCCCCAACCCTAGGCTCGGACGACCCGAGGCTACACCGAGCCTCACTCCAGACCTCCAAAGCGCCCGATCCTCGTTCCGAGCCGCCGCAGCCATCCGAGCCTAGGCCGCCCACGTGAGGAGCACGTGCGGCCTGGGTAAATTGCACAGACACCCCTGGATCTTTCCATATTTGCAAAAAGGTCCCTATGAAGCAGATCCACGTGAGGAGCACGTGCATTGTGGAGAATTTGCACTCAAGTCCAACACATTATAGGTAATTGCATTTTAGTCCTTGTCTGCATATTTTGCTTATTGTAATTTTAAATTTCCTGTATTGCATTTACCCCCTGTGTTTGCACGCATCCCTAGATTGCATTTTACATCATTTTGCAAATTCAAAAATTGCATTTTGTTGAGAATTTTGTCCTCTGTCTATTGGTCAACGTGTCATATTTTTGTAATTTCAGTGAATTTTTAATGAATTAATTGGTGAATTTTTGAGATATTTTGCCCAATGACACCTTTTAATTTGTAGTTAATTCTCTGAGCTTCCAAAAATTATCAAAAATTCACAGTAGCTTAAGGACATTATTCTTAGCATACCATAAAAATTTCAAGGCATTTGCACGCATATCGAGGCCTAAATAAATTATTAAGTGATTTTCTTAAATTAATTTTAATTAATTCATTTCACAGTGAAATTAAGATCTGTTAATTTTCCTAGGTCCTTGTTCTTTAGTGCTACCTAGGATAATTTTAGTTCTTGAAAAAATTGTGGTTTGCTATTTATTAAAAATTAAATATTGAAAATCACCCTGTCTGTTTATTTAATTTCCAGTAAATTTATTTAGTGTCGAAAAATTCAAAAAAATTAGAGTAGGTCATTTTCATCATCATTAACCATCTGGCCAATTTTCATAATTTTTGGACTTCATTGGATATATTAATTAAATTGAAACGTTAAATTGACCTGCATTGTCTGCATAAGTTGCACAGAATTGAAAAAGACAAAAAAATTACTTCCCGAAAATCTCACACTTGGATAATTGCTTAAATTTATCTAAGGAGACAGATGCCTCCCTGAGATCGACCTTGGACTCCACCAAGTAAAAAAATTTCGCCGCTTAAAATTAACTTCAAATTAATCGATAAGTGGTTTTTGATTAACCCCTTGTATCCGACTGCAATGAAACACATTAAGTAATTTGGACATTAATTTGACCGAATTAACTAAGGGTGCGGGAGTGTTATCAAAATGGCGCCATTGCCGGGGAGGCACGGCTTAGGTTAAATTTAGCAAATTTTTGAGTGTTTGATTTTCCTTCCCGGGTAGTCTGACCCCGGTTTTCTTGTAATTATTTTCTCTCCTTTATTTCTTGCATTATTTTAGTTTTGTGTAACTCTCTGACCTCCATTTATTTTTTGTGCGAGGACCGCGAGGAGTCGGCGACGCTTCGAGGACTTAGCATTTAAATTTGTGTTGAGTGAAAGAGAGGCTTTGTAATTCCATTTTATTTCATTTATTTCTTTTTCTTTTTCGCATCATTTTAAGCGGTTCCCTTTGGGATCTCGCGTGTGTAAAGATAGTGGAACTGTGTCTCGTGTGCTGTGTGGGTGAATTGTAACTTAGCTTGCACTAGCGGCTCCCCGAGCCAATCTAGGAATTGCTTGTGCTCGTAATCAATAGGACCACACAATACACTTAATAGACGCACCTAGACCGCAGTACTTAGTCAAAATAAATTTGTAGGAGAGGCTTTCATCGCCTGCATTTGCATGTAGATAAATTTTCAATTCTGTTTTGCATCCTGCATAAAAAAAGGCGAAGGGATCACTGTAAGTATTCTCTACTCAGCATACGCATCATCGATTTTTCGTGCATCGGCTTTTCTCGATTTCCCCCTCTGATTTTCTCACTTAAATAAACAGGAAATGGGACTGTCCGATAGGCGTGCTTTGTGGTGGACTTAACAAAGTGATAACTTAAACTTTAAAATCAGGACTGCTAACAGTATTGACCAAAAAAAAGAATAAAATCTGAAAATTGTTTGCGGGAGATTAATCCCCGACCTTGTATTCAGGCTGAGTGAGGGTACTTGAGTGTGTGTGAACACCTTAAGGTAGAGCCCAAATCCCCGTCTTCCATATCACGTTCTAACTGATCCTAGCAAATATTACGAGCCGAATAATTTCAGATTCTTTGACTAGTACCAAGTAGCCTCCTCCTGTCTCAGGTAGATAGGGGCGAAATTGTGGTACTTTGCGACAAGCTGCCAGTAACCCCCCGGGGTGAAGTTCCGGCCTTGTCAGCCTCCGCCTGCTTGCAGGTAGATAGGGGCGTGGTCACTGAATCCATCGGCTTGGGATAGGAGCGAAGAAAGGAAGGAGCGGTGGTATCTTAGGCGACAGGATAGACAGGAAGACGCATCCGGCTCTGAGCCGACTTCCCTATAGGCCGCGTAATCCTTGCTATTTTTGCTTGAATATCACACTTAAAAACTACAAGATTAATTGGACTCAACTTTGAGTCCTTCACTGTGTTGAGTGTGAACCCAGGGTCTTGGATTTTTCTTTTTGCTTGCTTCAGGTAGGAGTAAAATCCTATCTTCTTCTCGCTTCATCAAGATGAGTGACTGGGGAGATCTCGACGCGTTATTCACTGATCTCTCTATGAGTCCCGAGTAACTCATCTTTATCGGTCGAGCGCACCTTGGACCACCCAGGACTCTTGACCCTCTTGAATCCTGGTTTCCTCATGCTCAGGGTGGTTACTCTCAAACCAACCCTTTTATCTCCTCCGAGATTACCGAGGAAGACCATCGCCTCGGTAATCCCTTCCTTGATTTGCCCTCTAACTCCGATCTTATTTCCCAATCCCCAGAACTAGAGGGCGAGATGCCGCCAAGGATGCCACCAGATGAGGACCAGATACGACAGATTCTTAGACACCTCGCCGAAGCCGAACAGAAGAATGCAGATCTCATAGCGCGGATGGGACAGATCATAGTAGCTGAGGGGATCGACCGACCAATGGTCGATACCTACAACCCGGCGGAGAACGAGATCCAAAATTGGTTAGCACCTGCAGTTCTCGACCAGGCATTCGAGCTGAAGCCCCACTTCCTTAA
>JAZKJV010006857.1:0-212617 GCA_037367405.1 Ottelia alismoides | reverse complement strand
TACAAAAAATCAAAATTACCCATCCAAACCTCATCTTCTTTCTTCTTAGTCCCAACTCTTTTCTTCCCTCCTTCTTCCTTCTTTCCTCTAGTTCTCCCACTTCACATCTCCGACAACTCGTGTGGGTAATGTTGTGATCACCCACAACCTCCACATTCCCCAAAATAACACCTATAATAATATTCAAACTATAAAATCTGTTGTTTAGATTCTGATTTGGGAGTAGGTCAACCACCTCCAGATGGGATCCCTTAAGCAACATGTGAATGACACCTCTCCATTGCCTCGATCTCATCTTAAATGGGTGGGTGGGTTAGGGAAGGTAGGGAAGAAGGATAATGCAAAGAATGAAGGATAAAGATAGGATTCTATACAAAAATTCAAAATTTTATTTAAACCTGTCAGGTTCAGTAGGGCAATCCTTTTTTAGGAAAAAGAGGGTATGCAGTCGAGAAGGCGCCTACCCTGTAGGGCAATTCTTGCACAGTGACAAATGTTTGAAGGAGCACATTTATAGTTTCTACATTTTTGGTGTATGTCCATAATTTCATGGCATGTGTCGATAAACCAAAAATTTCAGACATTTATACATTTCTATGTCTTAATATCCAGCGTCAAACTAGGCTATAAATAAGAACTGTGATGACAAAATGACCAACCGCTCTGCCACTTGCTTCAAGAACTTGCATCCGCTCATTAACTGGAACGAAGCCTTTATGTGTCACCACGTTAATCTGCAAATGCATGACACCACTATGACAATACATTGTGTGAATGGCAGAATCTAGAAGGGAAAGTAACAGCAAAGAGAACGGACACTCACATTTTCTAAGCCAAGCCCTTTGGTGAATGGAGCCCTTCCAGTGGCAATAAGCGCTGCATCAACCTGACAGGAAAAAAACAACACAATTTCACTAACCTTCCTGATAAGGAAAGCCATCTCAGCATGGAAGGAAAGGGAAAAGGAATGTTAAACATGCACAAGAACCTTATTACATCTTCGGCTTTCCAACTTTAAAGGCCAAAGAAGAATCGACTACATATGAGAAATGGATGCTTCTACATATTATTATATGAAAATGTTTTGTAACTTTTAACTTTTTCAAGAAGAAGACCGACAAAATGGTAAATTTAGGACACGCTCTCTAATTTCCATATAATTACGGTCAAGATGACGATCACCATTTTCCTAAAAATTACCATTATGTCATAAAGCCGACTATTTTCAAAAAAATATACCCAATGAGAGACATTACAAGAACATGAAAAGCATTGGTTTTATGTATTGCTTGTTTGTTTTATCCTCACATCATTTTCCCCACTTATGAGGGTGCGTGCATATTTTGTTGCTCTCCCTCTGTTAGAAAATATAATGCGGAAGCGTATCATAGATAACCAAAATAAAACATTATGCACACAAGATTTTAACATTGAACCCTACTTCCTAAGAAGCTAGATGAAACCACGGGAGAAGACCTCAAAGGGCCATATGTTTCATTGAACTTTCTCACATAATGCAGAGGGTGTGGGGCTTCTTATATATCCCTCACCGAGTCTCCACATCCCACAGACGGTCGATGTGGGACTAAAAAACTGGATGTGGCAAATGGATCCTGGAGTGATCCATTTACCCATCTACTCCATAAATGATGCATAACACAATACTCCAACACTCCCCCTCAAGATGGAGCATGCAATGCTCAGCTTGGATAAACAAAAAGAAATTCCAAACTTACGCTACAGGACACTACATACAATGTCAACTTAACAACGCACAACTGTCGGTTACTGTCGAGGATGTTGCTTCTCATGCCGTGCAGGTGAGGAGGACTAAACAAGTTGGAGTATGAGTCAAACTAAGTGTGCTATGTACTGCGGCTGTCAGAGCCACTGGAACTGAAAAAGAGTCTCCACCTGGAGAACTCCGGCCCGCCACATGTAGAAGACTGGATCATGTGGACAACTGCTCCATCTCTGAAAGTGACGAACTGAAAATCCGTGGAGACATCCTCGTCGGAGTCCACGGTCGTTGGAGAATGGAGTATGAACAATGTCTCCTTATCAGAGAATTGGGTCTCTCCCATATTGGCTCAGAGAATGGGATCTCTACTTTGGAGTCCCTATGAAACCACATGAAAACTCTGAACCCACCAGAAAAGATGGAACCACACAACTGATCGCAGACACGTGCGAATCAACCTGAAGACTCGAAAAACAATCGTAGAGTCCGAAAAATTGAACTATAGAGTCTGAACAATTGGTCGGTCTGGAATCTGACATCTAAATCTGGAACAGACCTGTGCTGTGACTCTATACAATACTCCCCCTTTCCCCCATACTGGTCGGAATGGGTGAAGACAAGAAAATGGGGAAAGAAAACATCACATAAGCTCATCTCATTTTTTCCGGCTTTTCTTTCCTTTTTTGCAAAATTTTCTATGTACAAATTTTCTTTTGTACATGCCATTTTTCAAAAATATATTTTTAAAATACAATGCCCCCGCCCCAAATATTTTTTTTCTAGGCCTTCTAAAAAATTCCTTTTTTACTTGGGCTGAACTGCAACAGGGCCCCCTACTTTTTTTTCCAAAACATGCTGCCTTCTCTTTTTTTAATCATTCGCCCACTTGGCCCACACATACAACTCCTGTCCTCCTTTAAAAAAATTGCAGCCCACTACCCCTATTTAACCCTTACAAAATGCAAGGGAACACGTCGCCTACAACTCGCAAGATAGGGAGGCGGTGAGCGCCACCGCATGAAGGAAGGACTCGAGTCCCATTGCACCTCTCTGAGTCGCCATCGGCTGGAGGCTAGAGGCTGGAGGTGCGACTCGGAAGAAGCGTCGCCACCGCTTGGGGTGTACGGGCATCGACTGGGACGATGTCTTCTTTCTGGTTCGAAGATGGCGGTCGCGATCGCGAGGGCATCTCTTGGAGAGAGATGGATGAAGCGTGCGAGGGAGGCGACCATTGGGGTGGCTCCGTGACGAGTCCGGAAAACCCTCAGTTAATTTGCGTGAATTATCGTTTCAAATATACTGATGTGTCGTTTCGTTGTAGGCAAGTAACTGGAATCAATCAAGAAATATCACTTAGAAATTTAAATCAATTAATTCGAGTGATTTTATGTTTGTTTTACTTGGGCAAGTCCCAAGGTCGAACTTAAGGAGGTAAAGGAACAACCTAGAATTATGTCTATCAAATTTCGTGCACGGTTTTCAAGGCAGAGTATTTTTGATATTTTTAATGCAATTTTAGGATGCAAATGAAAATACAGGCCAATTTTTAAGGACTAGAAAATCAATATCAACCAAACGATATCCAAAAATTATGAAACTTGGTCAAGATGTTAATTGTGATTAAATAAATGTGCTGTATTTTTTTTTGAAATTTTCTGATACAATATGAATATTATATGAATTAATGAATGCAAAATGTGAGATTTTCAATAATTATTTATATTAAATATTAAATCTACTCATTTTTAGGAAATAAAATTATCTAAGATATATCACTAGGTGATTTATCTCAGAAAAATCCTAAACCCTAAAAGTGAATTTAATACCTAATAAAAATTAATTACTGAAATACACAAAATAGTTTTTATAAGAACTATGCATGCAAATGTAATTCTTTTGGGTACAATGTAAATCACAATTAATTCTATGATCCGTGAATTTTGGCAATTCTTGGGTTATGGCTAATTACTTATGAATTTCTGAGTGTCAATTGGGCAAAGTATGCAAATTTCTACAAGAATATTAATTATTAATTAACTAGAAATCATAAAAATATAAAACATGTGCCAGAATGTAGAGAATTACTTGTAGAAACAAAGTGCAGTTCTTAAATAATAAAATAATGCAAGATGACGTTCAAAATATAAATGGAAGAAAATATAAATGAAAGAGAAGGGTCTATTTTTCAAATTACAATAAATAGAATAAAGAAAGAAATGTAGTTAAGGGACTCATTTGTGATTACCGAATCCCTCGGGAGGGGGGGGTATACTGCAAAAATGCCAAAGGGGATGGCGGGACAACTTCTGCAATTTCGTGGAGCAGGAGGGTGTCTCTGCAAAAGGGCCCCCAATGCGCGTGCCTCGCACATGGGAGGGGACTTCAGTCCTCGGGGTGTCTTCGTAATTTACCCCCCACAACACGTGGGAGGCATGTGATACGCGAATGGGGCTTTGGCCTGATCTGGAGTGGGCTTCTGGAGAGAGCGGTGGCCCTAGGCAGAGGGAACGGAGTCTTCGGCCGGGCTCCAGCCTTGGAGCGGCGAGGGTGTTGTCAACGAAGAGGGGGTTCTCCGACGTTGCTCTAGGGATGAGGACGGAGGAGACCCGATGGATGGTGCAACACCTGGAGCTTTTGTCGAAGAGGTTCCGGCTTGCTGAGGAAGCGGGGACGGAGTGCTTTGCTGGAGGTTGATTCGTGGAATAGAGGCTTGACGGCCGAAGGATCGGAGCAAGGAGCAGCTCCTCAGCGGAGGAAGCTACAATAGAGGCCTTCGCCCCTGGATCTCGCCGAGGAAGAAAGGGGGAGGGCCGAGCTGTCACCAACGACGCTCCCCTGAAGGTTGTGCAGTCGATGGATGGTCGAGAACGGAGGGACGACGTAGTTCTTATAGGGATGAGAGGGGGTCGAGCGAGATCGAGGGAGGATTGATTGGCAACATTGGGTGGCGGCGATCATCGCAAAATTGAGGGGGTCGGAGATGAAATGATCTGATTGAAGAGATTTGGGGTCCGACCGAAGTTGGAAGGCGGGCAATGCGATTGGGGAGAGGTGATGGCGCGACCATGTGATATAGGAAAGTGGGAAAGAGACGAGATGGCGGTGCCGTCCAAATAGGGAAAGGAAGATGTGATTATCGATCGTGAGTTGGGGAGATGGGATATGGGGACAAGAATCAAGGGAGTCGGCAACCAAAGCAGGAAGGTGGTTGAGGCGATTTCGCGGCGGAGGAGGCGGCGCCCACTCCCGATTGGGAAAGGGTCGGAGGAAGAGGACACACAGGGGTTGACTGATCAGCCGAGATCGGACGTCCCTGATGCAGCCACGTGTCATTATTTTTTTATTATTTCTTATTTTTATTATTTTTATTTTTAAAAGAAAATAAAAAAATAAAAAAAGAAATAGCAAACGACCTTGGATCGAAAAATGTTCTTCACAAAAGTTGCTTGTCTCGACGAGAGCTACAACTTTCCTGAAGAGACAAAAACCAAAATAGGTTATTTGTGTAAAGTGATATTTTTGGGGTATTCTATGTACATAAAATACCTTGATCTTTGGGTTTTCTATTTTTTGTCATTTTTAAATAAGATAAAAATTCGGAAAAAATATGATAAAATCAAAGATAAATATTTTCACATTACTCTAAATTTGTTGGATTTTTATTAATTAGGAAAACAAAGAAATAAAATAAAATATGAAAAAGACAACTTTTGTACAAACTGTCAGTGAGCATTCAGACTCTATCAATTTCTTTGATTTCGTTCTTAGTTAGATTTGGATTTTTGTGCATTTAATAAAACTTTTGTCAAAAGAAATAAATGAAAAATAAATAAAATAAAAAGAGTTAATAATATACATAAAATAATAGGTTAAAAACCGCTAAAATACTCAATGTACAAAAGAGGCCCAAACCCCAACTTTCACATATGAGCTCAGATTCACTTGAACTTGATCTTGTTTTGATGATAAATTGAATGTACATTAGTTCAAAAGTGAGTAAGATTAAATTGGATACTGTATGCGGAAGATATCAATAATTTAGTCTGGAGATCCTGGAATTAGGGTTTGGGTTTATTTTCAATTATTTCAGTTAGTGATTTTTTTGTATTTTATATTTATTCAAGTTAGTCATATGTACACAATAGAGATGGTTTCAAGTCATTCGGACTTAGCATGGATTAATTAAAATCGGGGAAGTTAGCTTATTTTACAGGTCAAATGGGTTGTGATTTTTTGGCTTCTAATTTTGTGCAATAATGCATGATAAAATGCAATTATTATTTATAAATGCATGAATTTTAATTAAGCAATATAGATGAAGAAATGCATGTGAATTTTAGGAACTAAGCTTAATTAATCACTTTCAGAGTGATGAATATGGATTTATCAACCCCCTGTACTTAAGCCATGCTCGTCCCTGAGCATCTAAATGAATGAAGTGAGGTGAAATGAGGTTGGGTTCCAAATTAAGACCATGAGCAGAAGGTGAGAATAGAGCTAGACCCGACCTTTGGATTATTAGTTTGGCGGAACTTCTGTGAGAATTAGGGTTTTAAAATCAACATCATTGTCACAGTTTCGATTCAGAAGTCATCTTAAATCAATCCTCTTCCAAAGCATACCCCATGAATATTGAATAATTGCCTCATGTGTGTGAAAGATTTTAGCTCTTCCCATCAAGAATGTCGGACTACCATGAAAACCTCTCCTCCAATAACTCGTACTCAGGGAGTTAGGTATTTCCTTCTAAGGTCCCATCGCGCTGTGTTCACTATCTAAAAGAGGGAGAAATTAGAAGAATGGAAGAGAACTGGAGGGTGATCAGTGTAGTCACCTCTCCTTTGAAGCCGGCCAGTTTAGCCAAGTCTCCACTAAGATCTGCAGGTTTTCTTGAAACTTGGACCTTTTTGGTCAAATATTTGTTTGGTAGTTGGCTTCTTTGTGTTTGGATTTTCGGTAGCTCTGCATGGATTTTGTTGTGCCCCTACGAATATGGAATCTTTTTTTCGTACATGTTTTGGGGTCTTAAAAAAATTGTGCCCAACCGTCCATCCCTTTTCTGAAACTTTATTTTAACCCGTATTCATTAGATGTCCACGCTACAAGAAAAGAAACTCACACAATCTTCCAACACCCTGTCTGAGTTGAGCTAAGTGCATAGTGTAAGAGTACAAATTAATCCCTATTCAAGAGTCGTACCCAGAATGAGGCGACCGGGTTAGACACTGAGAGTCAAACGCTGCACATTGTCATATAGAACTCGAAGAATTAAGTCAAAGACCTGAAGGTTCTAAAATCCTCTTTCTCAGTGAAGTTCCTCTGAAAATTAGGTGAATTAAGGTCAAGTCCAGACCACTCTCGGTTTCTGCTCATAACTCGGTTCAGAATCCAAGGACTTTTCACAAATGCATGAAATGCTGGAGGGAGTGCAGATGCGGAAAATGCAGACATAATTTTTTTCTAAATTTTATGTTTTTTTTGTTTTTTTAATACAAGAAATTTTTGTTTGGTGCAAAAATAAATAAGAAGCCATTTTCAAAAATTTTTTGGTTGGACACAGTCAGTGTTAGTTGTAAAATTCATTTTTTTGATTTTTTTGTTTTTGTTAGTTTTTTACAAGTTAGTTACCCACAATACATATAAACTTACATGAAAGTACGAGCTATGGGTAAAATATATACAAAGTATATATACACACTCCCCTATACTTAGTGAGTGCTATGTCCTTTAGAGCACAAGAACCGTAGAGAAAATATAGCTCGGGCCTAAGCGTAAGAGATTGAAAAAGAAAAAGAAAAATAGAGACCGATCCACTCCTTAATACTTAGGTTGTGAACAGTCTAAGTACAGAAGAAGAGTGAAGATAAGACGGACGAGGACGTAGAATTTGAATGAGGATAGTATATACAGTGGGCAGCGAATCCCCCTATACTTAGGCTTTGATCAACCTAAGTACGGAAGAAGGTGGAATTTGGGCGATCGAGAGAAGGATTGGATGAGGAGGAGTGATATATACATATGGCATCGGTCCCCCCATACTTAGGCATGGCCTAAGTAGAGGAAGAAGATGTACAAGGGGACCGATGGGGTCAGAGGGAGGAAGGTTACTGGTGATTAAGGAGGTTTTCGACAGATCTTTTTGTGAGCATGTAGCAGGCAGTCATAATTATTGAAAGAAGATGTAGCAGACGATTCCTAACCATCACCAGTGTAATCCTCAGAAAAATCACGCTGGAGAGTAAATGAATCGTATGAATCAGATGATACCCAACCATCGTCGGAGTTATCCTCAGACGAATAGTACTTGAAGGTGGAGATACTCCAGATATTTTTGTTCTTAAGCTGTTTTCTCATAATGTGCTCAGTCTTGGGGTCAAGCGATTCGTCCTCGGATGATGAATAATCTGAACCACCGGTCTCAGTCTGCTCATAAAAAATAATTCTGATATATCTGATGAGACCAGGAGAATCAGCTCTGGATGAACAATAGTGAGGAGAAGGAATAGTCCAACAAGGGTCAATATTTGACTGCTTGTTCAGATAGGGCTTTAGAGCTGCCGAACTGAGTTCACTCACGTAGATTACCTTGTCTGGACTTGATGAGGAATTAGCAGAAGATTCCTTTTGGGAATGTCGAAGGCAACTTTCTTAGTTTGTTTATCGAGAAGGGTCAATTTGGTCCTTGTTGTCTGTGATGTGTTGGCAATCAGGTCCTCATTAGATGAAAAACCATTGTAATATTCTTCCCTGGTCAGCGAACGTCCTACGCATGTGTTCTCAATTAGTGTGTCATTGGTGAGTTCCTGTGTTAGATTGAGCTGATTAAGGTGGTCAGAGAAGATCTTGTTCGACTCAGGGTAAGCCCATGCTCGTATTTCCTCATTACCATAAAAAATTCTTGTATTCGATGATCTTCTCTAGGATTTTTCTTGGTAGTAGTAGAGGTGAAAGCAACAGGGAATGGAAGGATGAGATGAGTCTCTGAACCAATGGTCTGCTCAACAGTCGTTATATCAGGTGTATCAGCGGGGTAGGCTCGTCTACCGCTTGATGTTCACGACTATTGACGGCATTGTGGGTTACTTTATATCGTGTTTCCTCAAAGACTAGTTGACCTTGAAGTGCTCCCAATGTTGTGAAATTAATTTCCCGGGTCTTGTATTCAATAGTTGCCTTAGCATCCAAGAATTATTGGAGACTGGGTGAATTCTCCTTGATGCTTAATATCAATGATCGTGAAATCCACCCTGAGCGGAGCACCTTGGAATGTCATGATGACTGGAATGGTTCTCTCGACCGTTTTATCGATTGATCAGCCAAATGAATGATCTCTCTTGATTTCTGGATTGGTCTGAGTTTGTAACTTGTCAAAACATGGAGGTCGGGAGGATGTTAATTGGTGAGTTGTCATCGATTTGGGCATGGGTGAATGTTGTGTCTTTGATTCCACAATCAAATCGAGGTAACCGCTTTACTCTGTGGCTCTTTGTCTTTCTTCTCATTATCAAAGAGATGGCCATTTACAATATATGTCGTTCAGTCTTTGTTCTTGTCCTGTCCAACTTTTCGGCATTAATTTACTCTTTATAAATCTTTCCAGGTCGGGGAATTCAATGGCCTGACTTAACAGAAGTTCAAAAATCGATCTTTTATCCAGTGCTTCCCTCAAAGTAGGATCCAAAATTTTCAAATCTTCTCCACTTTCAATTTTTACGGAATTTTCTGTTTTTGCAATTTGTGGGTGTTTTTGTTTTTTCACGGAAATTAACCGAGGGTTTTTCGGACTCGTCAGATAGCGCCGTTGTCGGGGACAAGGATGGAGGAGACTCCGGTGGACGGTGCAACACCTGGAGCTTTTGTCGAAGAGGTTTGAGCTTGCTGAGGAAGCGGGGCAGAGTGGCTCTGCTGGAGGTTGATTCGTGGAATAGAGGCTCGACGGTCGAAGGACTGGAGCAAGGAGCAACTCCTCAGCGGAGGAAGCTACGATGGGGGCCTTCACCCCTGGATCTCACCGAGGAAGAAAGGGGGAGGCCGAGCTGTCACCAACGTCACTCCCTTGAAGGTTGTGCAGTCGGCAGATGGTCGAGAATGGAGGGATGGTGCAATTCTTATAGAGATGAGAGGGGTCAAGAGAGATCGAGGGAGAATTGATTGGCGAAATTTGGTGACGGCGATCACCAAGAAATCGAGGGGGTCGGAGATGAAATGATCTGATTGAAGAGATTTGGGTCCGACCGAAGTTGGAAGGTGGGCAATGCGATTGGGGAGAGGCGGTGGCGCGGTCGTGTGATTTGGGAAAGTGGAAAGAGATGAGATGGTGATGCCGTCCGAATAGGGAAAGGAAGAGGTGATGATCAATCGCGAGTCAGGGAGATCGGATGTTGTATATACGGATGATATAGTTATTATCAGTGATGACATTATAAGCATAAAAGAGACCAAGACATTCGTATAGGTGTTTATTACTAAGAATTCCCGATCATCTTCGATACTTTCTTGGCATTGAAGTCACCATGCACTCAGGAGATCTTCCAGAAAGAACTACTTTCTCGATATTCCTGAAGAGAGGCTTCTAGGTTGTAAACAATCCTCTACTCTTGCAGATTCTCGACATCGTATTATCTCAGGAGATGCTATGATTTAGGACACAAGGCTGCATAGAATTATGATTGCTAAACTCCTTTATATCACTTACCAGACCATGATATGTTGTTAATAGAGCTAGCCATCACATGAAAAGCCCTTGTTATAACCATTGGCAGAAGGTTCTATTGATACTTAGATTCTTAAAACACTCTCACATAAAAGAACTTCTCTACTTATGTAATGCCTATGCTAATATTTTCTCCTTTTAGATGCAAGCTATACTAGCTCACATGAGGACAAAAAGTCCATTATAGATCTTGCAATACTTGGTGGAGGCATCTAGTGTTGAGATAGATAATTGACTGACTCAAACTACCTATGAAATTAGTTGGCTTGTCTTTTTTTTTCAGGAACTTGTTATCTCAGTTATAATTCTGATTCCCTTTTATTGTGACAATAATCCCACCACATATATTAACTTTAATCCAGTTAATATATGTTAACGGACCAAACACATTGAAATAGATTGTCAATATGTCATTCGAGAAGGAAAGATAGTCACTCTTCATGTTTCTACAGAGCATCAACTTACAAAATCTTCACCAGAGCTTTACCAAAGATGCGCCTCTCAATTCTTACCTCCAACTTGGGCACTCAATTCTACCTCCAACTTGGGCATCATCGATGGATAGAGGATTGTGTATATTGTCTCATGGGCTCTCCCTTTATATAAGAGGATCCATGCGATTTTTCCTCAAAAAGAAAATTTATATCTTCTACAAAAAAATCCTATGATTTTTCCCCGGATGACATTACATAGTTACATGTACAACCAGGTACCACATCACATCAAACTCAACTACATTCTGATATAAATAATTCAGCCAGGTAAACAATGCCATTCATAGTCCAACATGTTTCTCTGATCAACTCTAACATGTGCATATAGATGGTAACTAATTGTTTATCCCCATAACATTAGCCAGGCTTTAATGTCAATGGGATATATGCATGTGATTCAGATGACTTTCAGATTACCTCCAGAGTGTCCTTCAGTTCCTTAGTCTTTGCGTCTATCAACTCAATTACAACTGGGTTTCCATCCTTTGCTGGTGTGATCTATCAGAGAATAGACATCAAAGAAGACATTTTAGATTACAAGTTTACAACAAAATCAACATATTGACAAAACACAACCGACAAACCTTCTTTGCAAAAACACCGGTATGGTAATCAATCTTCCTTGGATTTATCAGAATTCTTTGAGCCAGTTTTCCAATTTCTGGGTCAAACCCAGGCATAAGGTGGTCCAGAGCTTCAACGAATGTAACCTACAACATTATTCAGTTCTAAAAGTTAACCACGTAAGCTTTTGTAAATTCAATTTAAACAAAGGTTTTGATCACCAAGCATCCTTTAAAAAAATATTCCGAGATAGTATTCTAATGATATACCTCACTTCCGAGAGCTGTGTACACATCACTAAATTCAAGTCCTATGTAACCACTTCCTATGATAGCAATCCATTCGGGAACCCACTCCAGCTTGAGTGCATGATCACTGGTAAATACAGTCTTGCCTGCATATCACAGGGATTTACTTCATAAACTCCAGTTGATGCCATCTTGACATCATTTAATATACTGCACAAAGTTGTATTGGTGAACTTGTAGTACAACAGTTAATGGATACATGAATATAAATTTTCTTAAGGAACTGCCAGCTGTTTTCTAAGATGAAGACAGTGTTCGGGGTTCTGTTCACTGATAATCGGGCATCTGAATGAGGTCACTACAATTCTACCACACTTAAGGTAGAATTGCAAGATTGTGCGATTTAAATTGATAACAGAGGATTAGTGTGTGTTTGTGCGTGCGTGTTTGGGGGGGTGGTCTGGATGTGATGCGGTTTTTTTACAAATCTCTCTCATCGAAAGCCTGATATCATGGTCCAGGCATTTTCCAACTTTCAAATATTCTGAAACGGAATCTTGACTTTTATTTTGAAAAGCTTGACAATTACAATTGAACTATTTGTTGGGAATTCTTTTTTAAAAAATAGGGATATTTCCACATACACTCCAGAATCCATTCTTGTATTACATCCAAACCCATTTGAAGCTATCGATCCTTACACTATACTACAAGCTCTGTGGGTTAATTGTTTATCTATTTGACTGCTAACTTCAATGGAAAATCATTGAAAAACTCCTCTTTCTGTCTCTGTCCTAGCACAAGTATCGCCAACGTCCCCTCTCCTATGCCCCACTTCCCAGCATACCCATCTTGGCAACACAGGGATGCATCCTATGCTCCAGCATGCCAAGCTCGGCCATGACACATCCAGAACACAGAAGCCCCTTTACATCCCACCACACCTCTGCATGACCTCCCCGCATGCTCAATGTCCCGCCATGCACAGTCCCTGAAATGAAAGCATGTCACTAAATATTTAGCACAATATGACGCAAATCAGAATTTGCGGCCTTGTCTGCTTCATGTCCGATACCAAAGCAAAGCTTGCTGGTGACTTTGATTTAGGTTATTCGTGGTGCTGATAGAGATGACGAATCTCTCTCAACTCAAACGAAAGGTAGGTTGTTGCAGAGGGGGTAAGCTCTTCCCGACAATGAGTATACAAGCTCTCAGCGGAGGGCTGACCTTAGGTGGACTTGCAGGGGGCAGAAAGCAAAGCCATTGGCGGGCACAAATGCGGGTTCATGAGTTAGGCAGAAGATCGATCATCCCAGCATCTCACGTAAATAGCGGTTCTATAGTCTCAGTCGTGAGCTATTTATATAACCCATATATAGAAAGGAGGGGGGGGGGGAGAAGTTGGTCATAGGTCTATGGGTCGCACAAATGCCTATTTTCAGAGAGGCCTCAAGTCGGGTATCACCACATTGCCGTCAGGGAGAGTCTTCCCTATATTATCTATTTATGAAGTTTTTCTATTTGGAATTATATTAGGTCTAATTCCTATTACATTGGCAGGATTATTCATTACATATTTACAAAAAAGACGTCATGAGTTGTTTCCAATGTTGGTTAACAGTGAATACCAGAGTCTTTTTTTAAAATCAAAAAAGGGGAAATATCCACTTCTGCCCCGACAATATATTAATGACAAATAAGCAAGACATGCAACAACTAGTTCTCGATTAGAGAAATAGCAAGGTTGATTACATTCTCTATGTAAAATCTCTCGAATCTAAAGATGATCCCATCATGCATCAACCAAATCGTCCATAGAGTTGCGATTGGTCTCAACTGTTCAGACATGGGTCTGAATTGGCTTGACATCATGAAGCTCCAAAAGTTTTGGTGGGAGGAAATGTCTGCAACCTGTCATATCCACTCGGGAACATGTATGCAAAAGATGGATCAGATCCTCATCCCCATCCACACACATGGAGCAATGACAATCATCCCCTGCGAGGAAAGTGGATCTACGCACCTTGGTTAACAACTGCTCAAGCTTATGAATCCAGAGACCTTAATCTTCGGAGGGGCCTTTAGAGACCAGATCCACTTGCAATCCCTTTCTTTGATACCTGGCTCATAAACCAGGTGTGTTGTAAGTGCATTGTAAACCTTCTTGACTAAAAAATAACCAACCCACAACACCCAGTTATCACCATGGTGGCCTAGCCTTTCAGTAAAATTCGATCAAATTTCTTTGAAATTTCCATTTCTTTAGGTCAATGAAAATAAAAATGCTACTTTTTTCCCAGGATTTCGGTGAAATGTCTGCGAAATTTTATCGAAACCGCATGTGGTTTTTGTTAAGTAAAATAGCGTACTATGTATGGCTTAGTCTAATTTCTTCTTTATTAGTGTACTTATCATATAATTAACCCAGGGCTATTCTCCTGTATAAGAGAGCCCTCGGGTATGTCTAATGCATCGATTTCTTTTCTCCCATCATGGTATCGGAGCAGCGGTCCTAGATCGGGGTTTCGTTTACCACCACCCAAAACCTTAACCCTAAGCCCCTCCACCCACCCCCCTCCCCCGCCGCCGCTGCCGCTCACGCTCCAGAGCCCCTCTCCCACCACCCCGGCGCACAGGCGGCACAACCTCGAGCCCAGGGCTCCCTTCCGCACCGCGTGAGGCGGTCTCTCGGCGATTCCACGCAGCCCTACCGCCTCTCTCGGCGATCCCACGCTGCACCAGGGGCCACCCCGCCTTCCCAGGCGTTCTCCTGCGCCGACGTAGGCGCCGCCTCCCGTCTTTCCCGACGGTGCAGTGCTTCTCCACCCGCAGGCCGCCTCCCCAGGCGGTTCAGCACCGCCTTACCGGCCCCGCAACCCTTCTGGCGGCCACGCGCACCCCTGCGACATCGTGTTAAACTCCCAGCGGCCCGGATAGCAACTCCCAGCGGCCCTAGCGACATCGTGCTAAACTCCGGTGAGGCCTAGGTGTCCTCATAGCCTCTGCGGGTCTAGCCGACCTATCCCGGAGGCTCATAACTAAGGTCGGCGCCTCAACACGGCCTAGGGATGGTTGTATGAGTCTACACATACAACCTTCCCCTTATATGATTATGTAGACAGTTTACTTGGTTCTCTACGTCGGTCCTAGGCTCTTCATCAATCATGTCAGACAACAACGGTGACGTGTTTACATCCTCGGGTGCCTTCAAAGGCCCATCCCCTATTATCAAGATGGATGGGACCAACTATGAACTATGGTCTATGCAGTTCCGCACCCTTATGCAGTGTCACAACAAGGAGCACATTCTGACTGAATCTGAGCCGGAGGACAAGACTGGAACAAATGCGACATGGAAGCAAGATGATGCATATGCCCGTATCTGGCTATATGGGACGCTGACTACGGAGATTGCAAATGATATTGTGAACCAACCCACAGCTAAGGCTATGTGGGATATTCTGGCTGCGACATATGAGCAGTCCAAGAATGAGAGCAAAATTCTCCAGTTATAGTTCGACATCTTTTCTACGAAACAGAATGGGAAGCCTTTACATGCACATTTCTCTCATCTACGAGGCATGTTCGAGAGACTGCGTAGCTTCATGCCGATCACTACTAGTACGGAGCAACAACAGGCTTACAGAAATGTTACGATGACTGGCGTCTTTCTATCTTCCCTTGATCCAGAGTACGATGCTGTACGTACTCAACTTCTGACTGGCGAGTCTGTCCCACCAATGGAGGAGGTATATAAGAGATTGAGTAGGATTCCTACTACATCGTCGTCTACCGCACATACTACTCCTACAGCTATGGCTGCCACTTGTGGCAGAGGAGGAGCGTCACATTTTCGAGGTCGTGGACCTCGTGGTAGGGGGGAAGACACCATGGCCCTTGTACTCACTGCCATCGACCAGGCCACTCAGAGAAGACGTGCTTTCACAAGCATGGGTATCCCGCCACTGCACGAGTGGCAAAGCAGACTGAGACTACAGCTGCACCTCTTCCAGCTGCTCGCTTTGATGATCTCGTCTCACGCCTTCGTGATATGATTGTTACACCCTCGTCTTCGTCTCCAGGTTTAACGGATGCTGCAGCTTCGGCCAGAGCGTCTTCTAGCTCATCAGGTACCCCTTATGCACATACCAGTACTACTTGCTCGGACCTGACAGACTGGATTATGGATTCCGGAGCCTCTCATCATATATGCGGCGGCAGACGGCAGTTTAATACCTACAGAGCACTTGCCCCAGGACGATCTGTGGTCATTGCCAATGGGGTCCGATTACCCAATATTGGTCAGAGGGAGATCACCCTGACATCTTCGTTTAGTCTTCAGAATGTCTTACATGCACCATATTTTCAGATGAACATGTTATCAATTAGCCAACTTACAAAAGATTTACACTGTCGTGCCATCTTTGACTCCTCTACTTTTGTGTTTCATGACATACTGACTGGCAGGAAGATTGTTGGTGGTCGTGAGTAGAAAGGCTTGTATAAGCTTGCAATATCACCATGTGTTGGCGCCGCTACTACTCTCTCAGGATCCATTTCTACATTCCTTTAGCATCTCCGATTTGGCTATCTGCCTCTGCAGAAGATGTGTCATGTCTTGCCGCAGATATCTACCCATATTGCATTGGATTGTGAAGCCTGCCAGCTTGGGAAACACCATAGGTCTTCGTTTCCTGTTTGTCCGAGTCGTCACAGTAGTCGGTCTTTTGAACTATTTCACTTTAATATTTGGGGTCCAAGTCGTGTACCTGATATTCAGGGACATCGGTATTATAGGTTGCAGTTGATGATTTTTCTAGATTATCTTGGGTATTCTTGTTAAAACAAAAGTCTGAAGCATGTGCTATTATTCGAAAATTCATTCTGGAAGTTAATAACATCTTTTCTACCAATATCAAAGTCATCCGAACAGATAATGCATTGGAGTTTTCAACACTGCATTTATCCGATTTCCTCAGCTCATAGGGAATCATTCATCAAACCTCTTATAGTTACACGTTGCAATAGAATGGTGTGGCGGAACGCAAACATCGTCACCTTCTTGACGTCACCCGGACACTGTTGATCCATAGTCATGCCCCTCACTCCTTTTGGGGGGATGCGGTTCTCACTGCATGCTACTTGGTGAATCGCATGCCGTCTACTGTTCTAGGAGAAAAGGTCCCCTTCTTGATTGCGTTTCCCGAGAAGGATCTTTTCTCCCTCACACCTCGTGTCTTTGGGTCTGTTGCATTTGTGCATAATTGTACTCCTGGTCATGATAAGCTCTCTCCCAGGGCTATCAAATGTGTGTTTGCGGGTACTCTCGTACTCAAAAAGGGTATCGCTGTTATGATCCGACGATTAAGAGATAATATGTGAGTACGGACGTCACTTTTTTTGAGTCTATCATGTATTTTTCTCCTACAGGTTACAGGTTATCCAACGACAATGCAAACGATATTGTTGTTCCTCCACCTCCATCTACCACATCAGCCGACCCAGAAAGTCAAACTCTACTACCACCCACGCCTCCACCACCACCACCACCTTAGTCGAAATTTTTACCCATTGTTTACATGCACAGGTCTTCTACTAGCACTTCTGCTTATCAGTCGTCCATATCTTCCAGCATGCCTGAGGTATGTCATGATAACATTGTTTCTACTGATGGCCCTGGAGTTTTACAGGATGACCCTGCTATAGAGGACAATGTGGAGGACGATCTGGATATTCCTATTGCGCTGAGGAAGCCACGTCGTCAATGTGCTAAATATCCAATTGCAGCGCATATCTCTTTGGATCATCTTTCAGATGAGTACAAGAAGTTTATTGTTGGCCTTTCCGTGGTTATTATACCCAGAACATATATGGAGGCATTACAGGATAACAAGTGGCGTCAGGTGATGGAAGAGGAAATGGCAACCTTAACAGCTCGTGGGACATGGTCTATTATCCCTCCTCCACAGGGTGCTTCCATAGTAAGCTGCAAATGGATATTTTCTATTAAGCATAATGCGGATGGGAGCGTGGATCGCTACAAGGCAAGGTTGGTGGCCCGTGGCTTCACCCAGACATATGGGGTAGATTATCAGGACACGTTCTCTCCAGTGGCGAGACACTCTACGCTCCGGATTTTACTAGCAGTTGCGGTTTCACACGATTGGCCGTTATTCCAGCTTGATGTGAAGAATGCATTTCTATACGAGGATCTTCATGAGGAAGTTTACATGCAGCAGCCACCTCGGTTTACTGCTGAGGGGGAGTCACAAAAGGTATGTCGGCTACATAGGGCCATATATGGACTTAAGCAAAGTCCTAGAGCTTGGTATCAAAAGCTGTCAGAATTAATTGAGCAACATGGATTCAAGAAGTCCACTGCGGACTACTCTCTATTTATTCAGAAGACACAGCGAGGTATAATTGTCATTCTTGTCTATGTAGATGATATTATTGTAACAGGAGATGATGCTCAAGGCATTCAGGTAGCCAAGAAGTTCCTAGATAAAGAATTTGTGACCAAGGATCTTGGCACCCTTCGTTACTTCCTGGGGTTAGAATTTGCCAGGAATCATCGGGGTCTAGTAATGACCCAGAGGAAGTTTGTCATGGATC
This sequence comes from Ottelia alismoides, assembly GCA_037367405.1. Classification (NCBI taxonomy): domain Eukaryota; kingdom Viridiplantae; phylum Streptophyta; class Magnoliopsida; order Alismatales; family Hydrocharitaceae; genus Ottelia; species Ottelia alismoides. The sequence goes on along the minus strand of JAZKJV010006857.1, from coordinate 194,242 downwards.
TCCTGTCTGAGACAAGTATGACTGGGTGCAAGTTAGCTATGACGCCTATGGATCCAAATGTGAAATTGTATGATGATGACACTGAATAAGTCGATAGTAGGAGGTACAGGGAACTAGTGGGGAAGCTCCTATATGTGACTATCACCAGGCCGGATATTATGTTTGCAATAAGCAAGGTTAGCCAATTTATGGAGTGTCCCAGAAAGACTCATATGGATGCTATCTATATGATCTTGAGAAATCTGAAGAACTCACCTGGTTCAGGACTCCTATTCAGTAGGGGCAGTTCATTGGAGGTAACAACGTGTGCATACGCTGACTATGCAGGATGCCCCACGGACAGAAAGTCTACTTCAGGATTTACTGTTTTTGTTGGTCACTCACTTGTCTCATGGAAAAGCAAGAAGCAGACTGTAGTTGCCAGATCAAGTGCAGAATCAGAATACAGAGCCATGGCTTAAGGGAGTACAGAGATGATGTGGGTTAGATCGGTGTTGACTAGGGACGCAAACGGATGCGGTTATATTCGTATTCGTTCGGGACCGTATTCGTTTTAAAGAGGTTATGGATCTTGTTTTCCTAAGACAGGCGAATACGAATACGAATACGAATATTGGAAACGAATTTTTTGCGAATACGAATACGAATACGAATCCTAACTTAACGAATACGAATACGAATACGAATACGAAATTTAAAACGAATACGAATACGAATATTCGTTAATAAATAAATTATTTTATTTAAATTATTTAAAACATATGGCTAACTTAGTAGGGTTACTCCCACCCACCCGATACCCCCGACCTCTTCTTCCTCCTTAGCCGCAAGCCCCTGCCGTCCTCCTCCCTTTGCTCCTGCCGCCCTCCTCCGGACCTCCACCATCTGCTCGCCGGCGTCGCCGCCCCCCTGCGGCACCCCTCCTTCCTCCTCCAGCCCGCGCCGCCCCCCTGCGGCCCCCTCCTTCTTCCTCCACCAGGACCACCAGGTCCACCACCCGCCCCCGCCACCCCCTGCCATCGCCCTCCTTCCCCTCTCCGCCCCTTGAGCCCGCACGGCCCCCTGCCGCCCCCCTACGGCCCCCCTCCATCCCCTCCAGCCAGACCCACCAGCCCCTGCGACCCCCCTCGCCTGCGGCCCCCTCCTTCCCCTCCGCCCAGCCAACCCGACCCACCCCTGCGGCCCCCCTCCTTCCCCTCCGCCCCCCTGCGCCCCCCCTCCATCCCCTCCGCCCAGAGCACCCCCTGTGGCCCCCTCCATCCCCTTCGGCCAGACCAGCCCTTGCGGCCCGCCCGACGTCGTCCCTGGGACCAGCAGCCTCCCTGCTTCTCCTCCGCCCAGCCCAACGCCGCCCCTGCGGCCCTGCTCCTGTGCCTCCGTTTGCGATTGATTATTGGTAAATTTCATATTCTTGATATGTGTTTTATGTATGGATTATGTTGTTAGAAAGAATTAGAGTATGGAATGTTTTTGTTTATGAATATGGTTAATGTTATTGGAATATGCTTGTTTGATTTTTAACTTCAATGTTTGTAGAAAAAAATGAATACCGACCCAAATAATATGGAAGTAATGCGGAAGTGATTGCCAAATAATCAGGTACGCTTTTATATATAATTTTTTATTGCAATATTCGTTTGATATTCGTATTCGTTCGTAAAAGATTCGCATTCGTATTCGTATTTTGAGGATATGAATCTTGATTTTTTACATTCGTATAACATTCGTATTCGTATTCGTATTCGTAATATAAAATGAATATGGATATGGTATGACCCGAATTCGCATTCGTATTCGTTCGTTTGCATCCCTAGTGTTGACTGATCTTTCTATAGATGTTCCTCTTCCTATGCAGCTATTATGTGATAATCAAGCTGCATTATTCATTGCAAATAATCCTGCTTTCCATGAAAGAACGAAGCATATTGAGGTGGATTGTCATTACACTCGAGATCTGATCCAGAAGGGGCTCATATCTACAGCTCACGTGTCTATAGGAGATCAGACAACTGATATCTTCACCAAGGCTCTAGCACGAAGTCCTTTTCAGAAGTGTTGGTCCAAGCTGAGCATGATAGATATATATGCTCCAGCTTGAGGGGGAGTGTTAAGTAAAATATCGTACTATGTATGGCTTATCATGTAATTAACCCAGGGCTATTCTCCTATATAAGAGAGCCCTCGGGTACATCTAATGCATCGATTTCTTTTCTCCCATCAGTTTTGATGAAACATCAAAAATAAGAGGATCTACATTTTGTTTTCATTGAAATGTGCATATATCAATGAATTTTCACCTATTTCCTCGCCGATGTGTTGAATTCTTAGTGGGTTTTATATTGCTTGAAGTTCTTTTAGCTAGTTTTGAAATTTTAGGTCTAAGTGATCACTGCCCTCAAGATGGCCTTCTCCTTTGCAAAGCTCCTCCAAAAGATATAGAAATTACCTAAAACGTTGATCCGAGAGATGAGAAGTAAAGCATGGTAAGCTTCCAAACAGAAATGTCATGGTTCACAACAATTGCAAATAGACAAGGAAACCGCTCTTGGAGAGCTCCTTCCCTGGTCCAATCAAAGAGTTGTCATCCCCCAATACTCAGCACAAATGGGTTGGCAGTTTATGGATCAAACATCAGATACCTTTCCAGAAAGCAGATGATGATGAAGGGAAGCAGGTGACATCATTGATTGGGCATGGTTACCATTAATATCTTTGAGCAGAATACAATAGGTTATCCCCATCACCCCATAATGTAGCCGTCCACTTTAGCAAGAGTGTTGTGTTCATCTCCTCGAGGCGAATAATGCCAAGACCCATATGGTCTTGTGGTAAAGTGATCGAGTTCCATCTAGCTATATGAAGACCCCCTGAATACCCTTGGCCGGAAGAATCTTCGCGTACAAGTCGCGTACAAGCCCCAATCTAGCACAAGTCAGTGGTAATCCCAGATAGCTGATGGGAAGAAAATCCCGAGGCATAATGATAATTTCTATCTACTCCTCAATCTCGTACCCCGAGAGCCCAGAAGGTATAAAAATGGATTTAGCTTTATTGATTGCCAAACTCAAGAGCTCCCCAAAGATGTCTAACACTGCCCTCATGCCTATAATCTCCTCCCTCCCCCACCCCTAATGAAGAAAATCGTACATCAACGTATTAGAGAAGGGGGGTGGAGATATCGCTACGAATGTAGACAGATGCCTACTGCCTCTGCACAACCCGACCAACGATGGTAGCAAGAACGTATTCCACAAGCACAAAAAGTTATGGCACCAGAGGGCATCCTTGATGAACCCCTTGCTGTAGTCAAAATAAACCGTCCTCTGATCGCCCATGAACCAACACACATAGAGAGACATAGTAGTAACACATCTCTTCATCCAAGAGATCCAAATGTCAGGGAAGTCTCTCTTGACTAAAGCTGAACACATAAATGCTAGTCATGCCGTCATATGACTTAGAGAAATCGACCTAGATCAACCCCTTCACCTTTCTTCGCTTCCAACCCCCCACCATCTCAAATGACATGACAACGCTATCCATCATATATCGATCGGGAATAAAAGGCATCAGCATCGGGGCAATCAACTTGTTCATGAGAAGGTGCATGCCATTAGACAAAACCTTTGTGATAATCAAATAAATATCATTAAATAGAGCTATAGGACAAAAATATTCAATCATCTCATACCCCTCTTTAACGAGAAGAGAAAAAAGCGCTCCATAATTCTGTCAAAACCATGGTTTCCTGAAGCAAACTCGACGATAATATCCAAAAGGCATGGTTAATGACTTCCCATAACTCTAAAAGAGGATAGGAAAATGATGCAAATTAAAAATTTGCAACGGTGGAAAATAAAATTTGATGATAGAAAATATTTGTTGGAGAAGAAATCGGAGGGGAGAGGAGAGAAATCTCGCCGAATGCGATAGATCTGAGGAAGAGAATAGTGGAGATCGCATCGAGGGAGAGGGGATAGAGATAAGCGAGATAAAATGTCAATTTCAACTTGAACTATTTTAAAACAAGAGAATACCGCCCCTTTATATAGGAGGAATGTGATTAAAAAAATAGAAACAAAAGCAAAATCCATTTCTAACTTATCCTAATTGACTCTACCTAATTTAACTGACTAATTAATGAAATCGAGATCACATGAGATCTCTTTATTTAAACAAAAATGCAACGGACTAAATAAAATGCTTGACCAAAATTTAATTAACAGACTAAAAATAAAACCTTATTTATTTATAGCGCGATGCATCAATTCTCCTTCGCTTGAAAAATTCGTCTCTCGACGAATTGCTCGATCTTCGGTATGTTGATGGAGAATTCCATATGGATATGTTGTTTAGATCTCACAATTTTTCTCATTTTCCATGTTAAGTTTATAATTTCTTTCCATCAAGGGGCACGACCGCAAAATTTCTACCCCTTCACTTAAATAAAAGCCCACCCATATATATAATTCTTTAATCTTTAGATAAACAATTTTTGGTGAGTGGGTTTCTTATAATATTTCCAATGAACCAATTATCCCCCTTTTCATGGAATACGAGATTCCTTGGGATGGAAAGAAAAATAGGATTTTCATGTTCCACATTCAACGACGGTGACGACAACAAAATGAGAGGGAAGCGCGAAAGATGGAGGTGTGACTGCAATAAGGTTGGGGCGAGCAGGAGTCGTGGCGGCGGTGTGGGGCTGAGGTGGAGGACGCGACGGTGTGCTGGTGGGGTGAGAAGAAGGGTGAGGCGGCATCAGGTAGGGAGGGGGAGGGCGGTGGTGCGGGCGATGGGACGATGGAGATGGCCAGGGTTTTGGGCTGTCATCGACACTGGTGGGAGCTATTGTGGATGGATGTGGGGCTAGATAGTGGCTTTGGAATTGGTTTTGGGGATGGAAAGGGACTGCAACGGTGTTGGAGCGGTGGCCCGGGGTGCGGGGGAGTCGTCAAGGAGCTGCGGAGGGTTGGCGACGTTGCTAGAGTCGACTTTGTCGATGGTGGCTGATCTGAATCGGCCAAAACAACAAGCTCGGGGGGCAATTTGGATCGTCTGTTGTGCATCAGATTCTGCTGCAAGTGCTCCAGCCGTCCGATCCGCATCCGACTCTCTCTCCGGCCTCGAGATGCACGTCCCCAACCTCGACATCCGTACCCACTATCCCCAGCCCCCTCTGAGCGTCGTCGGATCCGCATACGACGGCTCTCATTCACTGCAGTAGGGGCTGTAAAAGCCCATTACAGCAGACGATCGGAACCACTCAGGGGGACCTTTTACTTCATTTTCTTCATTATTGCCCTCAAACTCACCTTGGACAGCAACTTCTTCTACTAGAGATGGTGGCGGGGGGTCCAAAACTTCTTGGATAACAGCCTTTGTAGCATTTTTGGCGGCGTTTTCGTCTAGTTGTCACGTCAACGTTTCAACATTCCGTAGCTCACGCATTTCTCTCGCCAAAGCTAGCATATCTGCATACATTTGGAGCATATCGGATAAAGTTTTTCTAACCTCAGCATGCCATGCACGATCCGTTGAGCAAGATCCTTTGGATTTATGTTCGCGCGGATGCCTGGATGGATCGTTAGATCCTGAAGACGATCTGTAGGCCATACTTTGATACCAAATGATGCAAATTAAAATTTTGCAATAGTGGAAAATAAATTTGATGGTAGAAAATATTTGTTGGAGAAGAAATCGGCGGGGAGAGAAGAGAAATCTCGCCGGATGCGAGGGATTTGGGGAAGAGAATCACAAAGATCGCATCGAGGGAGAAGGGATAGCGAGAAGAGAGATAAACTCTCACTTTAATTTTCAAATTGAAATGTTTTAAAACAAGAGACTACCACCCCTTTATATAGGAGGGATGTGATTACAAAAATAGAAACAAAATCAAAATTCAAATCTAACTTATCCAAATCGACTCTGCCTAATTTAACCGACTAACTAATTAAATCGAGATCACATGAGATCTCTTTATTTAAATAAAAATGCAACGGACTAAACAAATTACACTAAGTTTTAATTAACAGACTAAAAATAAAATCATACTTATCTGTAGCGTGTTGCATCAAAAAACCATCAAGGACCGTGACCACATCAACATTCAGCTCCCAAACCGCTGCATGGATCTCATCTGAACTGAAGGCACAAATGAGCTCGATTTGTTGTGACAAGAAAATGGAGGGGGGCCCCAAACCATGCCAGCACCAATTGTGTGATGATGTATTGTGGGTCATGCGATGAAAATACTCTACGACCGCCTGACCCACATTTCTGTCTCCCTCGAAAGATCGCCAGAGGGAAACATCACCAGAAACAAAAATTTCCCGAATAAAGTTACGCCGTCTTCGACCATTGGCCACATCATCAAAGAATCAGTGTTGGCATCTCCATTTTTGATCCAACGCCGTTTATTTCTCTGGAGCCATTCAACCTCTAACTTATTGTCCTCCTCTAGTATTATCCTCTAAACTCACCCTCTCCTCAAGCCCCAACGGAAATAGCTCACATACAGCTTCAATACATACATGCAAGTTCAACATGTGTCGAGCTGTGTTGATCCCTCCTGATTTCACACACGTCCTTCTTGTATTCACATAGCTTTTTCTGTAGAGCCTCTACTTTGTGATAAAACTAACCACGATTGAACCCTCACCATGCAGTCATGACCGAAAATTATTTACCAGCTCACTAAATCCCTCCTCAAGGGCCAAGACTTCTCAAAACGAAAGAAAGAGCAAGAGAAGGCACATTCCCCAGGTGACCAGGCAATGGGTGTGTGGTTCGACCTGGAGACTGGGAGAGCATAGACATGCGCCAACAGAAGTCTGTAACTCCGTTGAACCAAGGAAGCGGTCCAACCTTTATCTAGATCTTGAATTCTGCCAAGTAAAATGGAAATCATGGGCATCCATCACATCCAACTGAAGATCATTCACCACTTCACCGAAATTAGCTGATTCCATGTCTTGACCCCAAGCAAATGAGGTTCGATAGAGGAGAACAATGTGACATTAGAGTAGCCACCACTCAACCACCCCTCCATGGAGAAGTAGCTTCGGGTAGACCAGTGATGTGATATTTTGGTCAAGTGCTAAGAACAAGCTCTTAATGTGTTAGTGTAATATGAACCTAATATCGAATCAAAACAAATAAGAAGATGTGCAATGTAGACCAAGAAAGGGTGATGTTTGTTTAACTTGGATAGGTCCTAAGGTTATATTCAGGGAGGCAACACACTAAGCAGGCATGCATCCATGTACTCAATCTAAGGTGTCACAAGAGAGAGAGAGAGAGTTATGTCTATGTGATTTTTGGTAATTTTAAGGTTTTGAATTTTTACTTGATTTTGATTTTTCATTTTTTACTTCATTTTTTAATTTTCAAAAGTTTAATTTTTTAATTTAATTTAATTTAATATATAATAATAAGCTGTAATATATAAGACATATATAAGACAAGGAAAACAAGGTTTAAAATAGGTAAAATTGGAGGGAAAAGGAAAATATAGAAAATATACTTTTAGGGGATTTTAGAGTTTTACAAATATCTTTGGTTATTTTTCAAAGAGATAAAGTGGAAATAAAATTCAAAATATAAAATAAAAGATAAAATAAAATACCAAAATAAATATGGACATTTAAAAATAGATTTTTGGTTCAAAAATTAGGGATGAAATTCAAGTTTTATTTCCACCTAAAAATGTCTCCAATGGTTCCCATGGCCTTTTCCTTTTTTTGATTTTGAGGTTATACAAACTTCTAGTGATTTTTCCAAGTTGTTTAATGCTTCCGTATTTTTATATAAATGTACAATAGAAGTCAAAACTAAAAACAAATTTTTTACATTTATACCAACCCTTCTTAACCTATGCAACTTCAGTTATGCTCCACTCTTTCTGGAATACAAGTTATACCCTACCTTCTTACATTGTTATCACTTGTGCCTCCTGCATTAGTTGTCCTACCTCCCAATTCGATGTTAACTTTAGAGCACAAAGGTAATTAAAAAGAAAAACTAGGGTTCATTACCTCCTCCCTACTGACCCCATCCCCATCGCCAACCACCTCTACCCAGCCCCTCCCCCGATCCCCTCACTGTCGCCAGTCACCTCCTTCTCCATCATTTCGTGATGCTTCCTTTTTGTTTTCCGCATCTTCATCAAATGGAGAGCCCACACGATGGTCTTCGAGGACCTCCTTCCCACCAAGGTAGAGAAACTCAATGGATAGGCCCTCATGGAGGAGCTTTGCAAGGGTTCCGACTTCTGATGGGTCCCGAGGAAGGGTTCATCATGCTCGAGAGCCTCAAGAGAAACGAGTCCAAGATGGGTCTACAAGGGCTCCTTGTTCTCGCAGGTGGTGGTGGCTCACTTCAGACAGTCGGTGATGGTGTTTGGAGACAACAGCTAGTGGAGCAAGGCTAGACATTGTCGATCTTCTTGCAAATGAGGCTACGAACAGAGGCTCTCCAAATGGTCGGAGATCTCGACGCAGGACCAGGGTAGAGAGTCACCTTCCCTCGGCTCGTCCGGCTGGTGGAGGCTTAGATGTTCGGCCTCGAGCTGATGACGAGGCACTAAGAGACTGTTGTGCTTGCACTGGGATCGATGGCTCCAGTAGGCAGGGGTTTTGGGTCCAGAGGAATAAAGATGAAGGTTCCTTCGGTGTTTCCAGTAAGAATTGAAACCAAAAGCACAATTCCTCGTAAAAAAATGCCATTCAACAAAGATATGTAGTCCTTGTTATAATTTCTAAGTGCAAATACTTCTCCGCGTATCCAATTTCAGAATGATGTCAACAGTATGTCATCGGGCAGTGCTAATCTTGCTATTAAAGGTTGTTTATTCTCCCAAAAACATAACAGGATATAGTAATGGAAGAACAAATTGAAAACTCAAGCTTTGTATTTGAAATAAGGAGCCGAAATTATATCCATCAGAGAAGGAGAAAGATCACTTGCATACACTTCAACTGACAGCCAAAATATACCAAGATTAGATTGTTCACAGAAAAACATTTATTCAAGGATTCTTTGGCATTAAACAAACTTGCAAAATATTATCCAATAGCCATTGAGAAAATCCATTGGGTATGTTTCAACAAAACCAATATACTATATGGTGGTTTTTATCTAATAAAAACAAATGTGTTATTCTGTACTTTAAACCATCAATATTAAAAGATGACTGAACTATTCTCTTTTCCGTACCCAGACATTTGTTCGAAATAAAGCATGGTTTGGTTCAACTCAATGACGGTCAAGGTAATGGAAGGGCATATGTGAAAACAACGCAAGAAGGTTGGGAACACCTGATTTTTTTTTCCAAAAAAGGAGGGGCGTAACTGATATCGCATAAGTTAAGAGGTGCATAACTGTAAAAAAAACCAACTAAAAATATCCTAGATAGTACTAATCAACCAATCTTTCAGCATGGATTTGAGCAAGAATCCACGTAGCCAACCTTCCTTATAGTGGGAGAAGGCTTTGCCTTTTTTAGTAATAATCAAAGAAAACGGACTCAACTTTTTGAGATTTTTTTAGCAATGGCATGAATAAACTAAAAATGCAACAAGATGGAAAACCGTTTTTGTATTTTTCATTTGTTAGCGATGAAAACCGTGGAATTAAAATCTATCAAGAATCATGGACATAGAACATTAGAAGGAGCATCTAGGCATATTTTTCAATTTTGCAAATAGATATATGATATGCACTTGAAATAATTCAACTAGTAGAAATTTTCCAAAAATTCACAGAATTCCAATCTTAATATTTTCTAGGATTCCTTTTCCAAAAGTTTGATATCACTTAGTTCTAGAGTCAAGTCAAAATCATGCAAGATCAACTCTATGAATTAAACAACTTGAATTAGGATGATCTACTAATTAATTCACATATATTTCAATATAGTTCCAAAAATAATCAAACTATAATACATGATAAAGCATATGGGGATACTAAAAGCATTCAAAAATATCAATTGGTTCAATTTATAATTGGACTTAAATGCATGGGCATATTTGCAAATACACTATTTAAATACACCTCAAAACAAGCTCAGAAGGGCTATTCCGATATTACCCAGACTCGGGGGTCTCATTGCAAATACCCAAAAGCAGTTGGTGTCAACATTAGGACTTGGAAAAAGATGCGATTTGGAGGAACTTTGGGGTGCGACGTGCAATTACTCCAGGTATATGTTCAAAGCACATGCCATCTATTGCTCAAATGAATGCCTTTGATTAGGGATGCAAACGGTCGGATACCGATATGGATACAGGTATTACCATATCCTTATCCATTTTTAAATACGAATACGGATGTGGATACGAATATTGACGGATACTAAAATTATCTTACCATATCTTTGAAAAACGAATACAGATGTAAAACGGATATTGATCGCATACGATTGATGTTAGAAATACTCTATATATCGACTTAAATATATATGAATTGGATGGAAACCACATGTAAATTTACTAAATGTATTTGTATCATAAAAGATATACAAATATGGTAAAAGAATGCATATAATTATGTTATATGCGATAAAAATAAATCTATGACTATATTTATATACAAAAACGGATATACAGATACGGATACGGATGCTTGCGGATATCAAAACGATATCCGTATCCGTATCCATTTTAAAACGGATACAAATACAGATATCAAAATCGGTATAAAACGGATACGGTGATGGATCGGATACGGATATATCTGTAACAGTTTACATCCCTACCGTTGATTCCCTCCTAGCTTCATTCAATGGTGGGGCTCTTATGCATTTTAGATGGCATGGATGAATAGCTACCACCCATCAAATGGTTGCATTTGAGGCATGAACAGATGGCCCAGAACAAAGGTGCCACTAATCTGACAGTGCATGCACCTCTCCTACTTCAAGCCATCCAAGGCAAGCTCCTCCATTTTCTCTGACCATAATTGTTGCACGAGCTCCAAAAGACCTGCAAGAGGGGAAGATATCGACTCGAGCTTCCCAGCTCGATCCCTAGTGCTAGACAAAACAAGGATAGGGGAGTGAATGCTCCTTATTATATGGAGGGAAGGAGCTTGGTGCTCTGAACGTAAGGTTCGATCAAATAGGATTGGGACTGTGAAGAGAGAGAAACAAGTGTTAAGGGAGAAGCAACAGAGATGAAGATCATGTTATGATCGGATCACAATAGTTATTACACAGAGGAAGAGAGACTAATCAACTGGAAATGAACGCAGAATAGAGAGAAAAGATACTTGATAATGATGCCAAAGGGATGAATAGGGTTTAGGACAAAGTAGAGAGAGACACTACGGCCTAGGTCGTAGGTTCGTCTGGAAAAGGCAAGGATATGGTTCTGCAGAAGATGGGTTGCATAGGTAGGTGAAGGTGGTTGGATGGAGAAGAGGAGAAGGCCGATTGGTGACAAGTAGGAGATGATGGAGATGCTATGCAACAAAAGGGAAAGATGGCTAGAGGAAGATGGGTGTCATCTGTTACAGGAGGGTCGAGGGGATATGGGTGGCTAGATGAGGAACAGAGGTATTGACTTGGTGGTGCTTTCTTTGTAGCATAAAAGATGGAGCTATATGGGTAAATGGAGGTGATAGACCGGATCATAGGGGTCTTAGGGAACACTGGTGATAGGTTGTAGTGAGTGGACTTGGCGGGGAGATGGGTCAGTTGAATATGGAGGAACAAGTTGATCGAGGGGTCAACGTACGTGTTGACATGGTCCAAGCTGGACTATGAGAAGAGGGCAACGATTGGACGCTTGACCAATGGGGACGATCAACATGCGCGGGTCATGAGCTAATCAAGATGCACCGCGTAGCGCATGCTGGGTTAAAGGATTGACTCGACATTGTCCAGAACATAAAAAATGGAAAAAAAAGAAATGAATTAAAATTAAAATTAAGATATTAAATAACCCTAAATTAAAAAATAATAAAAATGAAAGTTGTAGATCTTGAGGAGATCTACAACTTTCGTGAAGAGAGTTTCTCAAAAATTAGTCTGCATGTAGGTGTATTTTGATTGGTATTTATTTTATAGGTACAAAATACCTATATTTTGTAATTTTATATCTTTTTTCCTTTTATTAGTACATTATGTACAATTATATCATATTATATTAATACTTAATATAACTCATATTTTTTGGATTTTTAATAGGTTAGATACTGATTTAGATAGACATATATATATATATATATCTACATATATGCATAAGATATATCCTCTCCATTTATCTTTTTCTTTATTTTTATAATTTTTTGTTTACTTTGCAGTTGGTTAATATACATAATATATTTACAAATGTGAAAGAAATAAATTAAAATAGTTATTTTTGTACATAAAATGGAAACATTCTTGATTATGTATACTATACAAATATGTGCTCCCTCTTTCTCTCTTTTTATTATTAATTTTATTCTTATTATATTTTAAATTTTTTATATGTTAATTAATGCTTCTTAAATACAAATGCATGAATGCTAATGATGCCAAATAATTTAGCAAATGTTGGTGTTTTACTAATATATCTAACTTAATTTTCAGCTCTTAGGTGTATGAAACATGGTTTCATCAACCAGATGTCAACCAAAAAGCTTTGGTGGATGTTATGAACATTGGGGCCATAAAGATAGGAGAAAATCGTGAGAATCCTCGTTTGTTTGTTGCGAAGCAGAACGAAATAGTGTGGACAACCCAGAGTCCATTCTCAAAATCAAAAAGTTTCCCATTCCATGCTACAAGGAGACCACCAGCACACCTGTAGCTTGCCCTGAATTCATGGAGATGATTACCCTCAATCGAAAATCAAAGGTGTCGTGACCATGATTGGGCCTTAGTCTTGTGAAGCAGTACCACATCTCCATGCCATTCAAGAAGGCACCTCTTGATCGCCTCCCTCCTCGCATGGTCACCTAGACCCCTCACGTTCCATAAGATGGCCTTCATTGGGCAACAATTTTTTCGATGTGTTTTAGACCACACTAGCATCCACGGCAATACTTTCACATAGACTCGCGTAGAATGACAGAGGCAAATGGTGAAACTCTTCTATAATCACTTCATACAAAGGTGGTAATCTTGATAGAGAGAACTCGCGGGTTACCCGTCCATTGGTCTTACGGATGTAACATTTCAAATCACTTGATTCCCCACCAATAAGGCATCTTTGGGTGAATTGAGAGACAACTCTTCCTCTTCTTGGGTGGATGCAAACTCTCTCTTAATAGAACCAAATTGGTAAGAACATAGTTTGGAAAGAAAAGATCCAACCACGATAAGCGACCACAAAAATGGTGGCCCAAGGAGAGCGTCTAGGGCCCCTCCGACATCAGACATCATGGGGGCATGTGTTGGCAACATCCACGGTAGAGATAACCCATCGGCTACCAATTTCTTGATTGTTCCCGGTAGATGCCTCCAGGAAGGGTGTTCCCAGCTCAATCAACCACATAGTCAATCTAGGGAGGTCTAACCCAAATCACGACAATGGAATCTTTAGCTCAAAAATCACCGAATTCACTTCTGGTTTCTTCTATCTGAACTAAACAAGGGTGTATGGGTGCCCATCTCCATCTCGAGAAGGGACTGGCTCTGGATTTTTTTTCCAAAGACCTCGCAAGTAATGGCGTGGGATCACTTCCGTCTCTAGAGAGGTCAAAGTCGGCAAGGTAGGTTCAGATAATTCTAGTGCTGGTGAGGGATCTAGCATTTCAATCCACATGGGAGAAATTGAGTGCCTACCTTAAAAAGGGAGTTCAATACTCAAATCAGATGAAGGATGCCCAAGGATTTCCACGACGGTCGTGTTAACATCTAACCCCAATGTGCACCCATCTGTGGACATGTGTTTCACATGTCCCATTCTCTTAAGAGCCTCACCCAGAGATGCGACATGTCTAGACCGTATGGGGACTTCTTGGACATGCATGAAAAAACAATGTTTTGAGTTGCATACACCATCATCAAATCTTGGGGGCCACCGAGCGATTAGATCATGATCTCCCTTGCCTCTCCATGAGATTAGTACAACTTTCTCCTTCTCTGAGAGACCTCTCACATATATCAACTGCTCATTTAAGGGGGAGCGTATCTCATTCAGAATTATCTCTGATCAAATCCCTTGTCTGGTTCTTAACACTTTCTACATCTGGTCTATGTGAATGAAAAGAGCCCACAAGGAGCCCCTTGCCGTGGTGGCACTTGCCTCTGGACTTTAGGTACATCCTTTGACAATATCTGAGTAGGTCTGACCTAAGCCTAGATGACTGGAGCATGCAGATGTCCGTTGCGAAATGGTTAACTTAGATTCAACAACTGTTATTTCATAGTTGCCCACAATTTTCTCTGCTTGGTAGCCCGATTTCCATCTAACCCACTTAGGGGCAAGAGTCCATTCGATGGTCCCCTACCCACAAGAGAAACAACGGGAGATATTCATGCATCCCTCAACTCGATTCCCGGTTTTGCTACAGGGTAGCATATGATCATTTTTCTTGCAAGATATCGAAAGGGCATGACCTCCCATACACCCTCCTCTTCAGAAACTATCCGGTTGATGGCCCTCGATCTATTATTTGGACCTTTTCCTTTGCTCTCTCTTTGGTTTCCTCTCGCCCTCGCATAGAGCTAACGAGATAGAAAACTCCCATGTTCGAGAGTGCTATCAAACCTCCAATGGATAGTCCTTTCCTCCATCTTTGCTCTCTGTTTGGTTTCCTTTCCGATGGATAGTCCAAGAAGTCCTAGCCCCTTGCCCAACCTCGAGACCACGACCCCCGTCGAGAGGACCATGCTCGAGAGTGCTACCAAACTCCCATGCTCACGCTCAACCTGCTCCTATCGCCATATCGACGCCTCTCGCTGTCGTCTTTAAAATCACCCTTCCAGCACTCACGCTCATGAAGTGGCATCACCCCTTTCTCAAAAAATCATATGAATACAAGAAAGATAAAAATAAATATTTGTTACAAATGCAAGACATGCTAATAAGTGAAGGTTCCTAAACTCATTATGATTTCCTTCTTATTATAGCTATTTGAAACACAGTTTCAGTGTAAATGTAGACCCAATCATCACATGACCACCTCGTAGTAATTAACCTTTAGTAACCAGTTGCATAGCAACATATATATTGACAGTGAGTTTTCTATTTTCAATGTTTGTGGCAAGTGTGGGGAACTACTAATGAAGCATGTGTGATGCAATTTCTAAGAATTGAACATGCATTCCCTTGTCAAAGCCAGGATCTATACCTAGGTCAGCAATGTGGAGTTTCCTTGTTCTATCCCAAAGAAAGAAATAGCTTGTTCTGCCAACTTATCCTCCAACCATTCGTTCCTTATTTCTTCATCTATTTAAAACATTAATCTACGATACGGGAAAGATACTCCTCAAAAGGCTGAATAAGCACCTTGTTCTCTTTTGGGACATTTACCAATGACCCCTAGAATCTTTCACAATTATATGATAATCTCAATAATCTTTGGAAATATACCATACATATCTAATCTTATTAACACCTAAACTCTAACCGATGTAGGTTAGCTTCCACCTATTTGGCAATTACCACTTACAGGATCTGTTAAATGGTCTCAATTTTTTGCCCTTGAGACTTAATCAAAATTGCAAATGGCAGCATTCTCCCACTTGCAAGAACATGACGGCATGCCACTGCTGCAAGCACCCTGCATCATGGCTGCAAACTCCCCACAACCTCCTCCAACCCCTCTGCCTTCTAGATGGTTCATGTCCTCATGCTCGCATGCATGTTCCCATCCTCCTGATCTTAGAGGATCTATCCACTTGCAAAGATGCCCTCCCATTCCCTGCATGTGCTTCCATCTCCCCATGATCCTTCCCTGCATGGGTTCACCTAGTCCTCGCGAGCTGAAAAACGTACGATTGATGATGGGCATGCAGGAGGTGATACATGCCCTCCTGAAGGTGTTGAGCCTCCAACCTCCCCAACACTACATCCACCTCGTCTCCATCGGCCCTCCTCACTTTTCCATCATCCAACTCCTCTCCTCTCCTAGACCCCTCGGACCTATCACGTGCCCTGCCTTCATCATCATTTTAGACCATGTCGACCTCATTAACTTCGACCCCCTCCCTCCCCGCCTCCTTTAGCGACATCAAGACCAATGTCAACCTAGCTTTGTGTTCAACTTCATCTTGAACAACGATGATGCTCACCCTTAGTAGATGGAAAAACATCCTCCTGATAGCATGGCAATTGGAATTTTCAAAACCTATGGATGTAGTTTCCAAGATAACATCTAATTCCACTTATGTTGTTGCTTCATGGGATTCATGTTGTTTCAACTACCAGATCTTCCCTTGAACTCAACTTCTCCAAATCTACCAATGACGCACATGCAACCACCGATGCTTCCCCATTTACCATCTCCAAACCCAAGTGGAACTAAAAGCTTTCAACTCATGATACAAGAATCACCAACAAAAGCGAACTAGCAAGGATCTCCAGATCCACCAAGACCCTACTCAGATCTCCTCTCCCGGTCCAGAACAAAAAACATCCACAGAATGTCGAACACTGACTAGAAGTTCCTCCAAGGTCTACTGTTAAGATTCTTATGTTTTTGTTATCTTTATTTATATTGTTTATTTCTCTTGTCTTGTTTATGTAATTTACCCTCTGAGCTTTTCTCCTATATAAGAGAGCTCTAGGGTTATATGGAATACAATTCACTCGTTTCTTTCCACATGGTATCAGAGCGACGGTCCTAGACCGAAGCCTGTTCCCTATAACCCTACCCCCACCGAAAAACCTCTACCGCACCGTCGGTCCTCGCCGCCCACACGTACGTCGGACCTCGCGTGTCCTCACACCTCGTGCCTGCGCCGCCCTTGCGCGCTAGCCCTTGCGCGCCAGCCCTCACGTACCAACCATCGCGCGCCAACCCTTGCGCGCCTCGCCAGCCCTCGCACGTGCCTACGCATAGGGCCTGCGCCTATTCTCACGCGCCGCTACAGGCCGCCTGCGCATCACGCGCCCCTGCCTTCACGCCATCACACGTGTTCCGGCTGGGTGCTTAGGGTGTGACGTGAATATCTAAAATACCCTAGGTACCCAAAGGAATATCCAGAAGAATGGAAGGGTTTGTGGTATGAGTCTACACCCACAATATCTTCCTGTATGTCGGTGTAGACACCGGTATTTCTTGTTGTTGACCCAGTCTCGGAGATAGTTGTCATCATATCCGACAACAAAGCAGATGTTCCATCCCTGGGTGCCTTCAAAGGTCCAGCACCCATTGTGAAAATGGATGGAACCAATTATGAACTGTGGGCCATGCAGTTCATGAGTTTAATGCAATGTAATGGCAAGAAGCACATCCTCACAACAGAGGAGCCACGCGACAAGACTGGGACAAATACCTCATGGGAGGCGGATGATGTGTATGCACGCGTGTGTCTATTCGGGACTGTATCCATGGAGATAGCTAATAATATCCTGAGACAGCCAACTGCAAAGGCTATGTGGGACATTCTTGCCGCTACATACTCTCCAACAAAGAATGAATCGAAGATACCACAGCTCCAGCACGATATCTTCAAATTGAAGAAGAATGGTCACCCTCTTCACAACCTCTATACCTTTTTGAGGGGTATGTTTGAGAAGTTACATGAATACATTCCCTTGACTGCCACACCAGAGCAGCTAAAGGTATACAGAGATTCTGTGATGACTGGAGTCTTTCTAGCAGCCCTTGATCCTGAGTATGATGCAGCTCGTGCTCAGATCCTCACTGATGCTACCATACCTCCAATGGAGGAGGCATGTCGCAGATTGAGTAGATTATCTATATCCTCTGGTAACACTTTACAGTCTCAGACATCTTCAGCCATGACTGTATTACGTGGTAGAGGAAGCCCTACACCATATCGTGGTAGGGGAAGCCCTAGCCAGGGCAGAGGAGGGGGTGGTCGATCCCGTCAGCAGTGCACCCATTGTCACAGGTCTGGCCACTCAGAGGAAACCTGCTATTCTAAGAATGGGTTTCCTGCTTCAGACCGGGTTGCAGAGCAGATACAACAGGCTGGGAGTCCATCACCTGCATCTGACCAGAGATTTGATGAGCTTGTGGCATGATTGAGAGAGATTATGCATGTTACCTTTGGATCAACCAACTCTCCTCCAGGGTCCTCAGATGTAGCTGCTTCAGCATCATCATCCACATCAGGTATAGAATATGCCTTTACGAGTTGTTACAGGGCAGATTTGTCAGAAAGGATCATGGATTCAGGTGCTTCTCATCATCTTTGTGGTGATAGAGGCCAGTTTAGTGTGTTTCGTCTGACCCAATCTGGACAATCTATTGTGATAGCAGATGGGACACACTCCCCTATTACTGGTCAGGGGGAGGTGTAGTTGACTTCCGTACTGAGGCTTCAGAATGTTCTTTATGCTCCTGAATTTTCTATGAATTTATTATCAATTAGTCAAATCACTAGAGACCTACATTGTCGTGCCATATTTGATCCACCTGCTTTTGTGTTTCAGGATATACTAATGGACAAAGTGATTGGAACTGGCCGTGAGCAAGGGGGCCTCTACAGATTAATGCAATCTCCATATGCTGGTGCCTCTTCTTTTCGCATTGAATCTATTTCTCCATATATGCGGCATCTTCGATTTGATCATCTTCCTTTGTAAAAGCTGAGTCACGTTCTTCCTCAGATTTCTCCTCGCTCTACTTTTCAGTGCGAGGCCTGCCAACTTGGGAAGCATCATAGGTCCATGTTCCAGAGTCATCAGGGTAGAAGTAGTCACAGTCTTTTGAGTTGCTCCATTTTGATATTTAGAGTTCCAGTCTGTCCCAGATCATCAGGGACACATGTTTTATCTTGTTATTGCTGATGAGTTTTCGAGATTGTCTTGGGTATTTCTTCTTAAGAACAAGTCTGATGCAAGGCATGTTATCCAGTCCTTTATTAATAAAATAAGGAATATTTTTTCTGCAAAAATCAAGTTTATTCGTTCTGATAATGCATTAGAATTTTATAATATGCAGCTCTCTCAATTCTTTACGTCTCTTGGCATTGTGCATCAGACATCTTGTGCATATACTTCTCAACAAAATGGGGTGGAGACTTCAAAAAAAACAAAATGGGGTGGCAGAACGTAAACACTGCCATATGTTAGACGTTACCAGAACTTTTTTGATTCAGAGTCGTGCTCCTCATTCATCCGGGGGAGATGCGGTTCTTACTGCTTGCTATCTGGTAAATCGTATGCCCTATTCTGTGCTGGGAGAGAAGATTTTGTTCTTGATTGCATTTTTCGAGACGGATCTTTTCTCGCTAACGCCTCGTGTTTTTGGTTCTGTAGCTTTTGTTCATCAAATGTCTCCTAATCTTGACAAGCTCTCTCCCAGAGCTGTCAAATGTGTGTTTGTTGATATTCCAAGACCCAAAAAGGATATCATTGCTTTGACCTTGTTCGTCGAAGATACTATGTTAGTGCTGATGTCACCTTTTTCGAGTCCATTATGTATTTTTCTCCCACAGGTGACATGCTTATTCATTCAGAGGACGAAGAAGAGGTCTATATGCCTCTTCCTCTGTCAGTATCACCTACGACATCACATCCTCCACCATCTCCTCCACCGCCGCCTCCACCATCTCCTACTTTCTTTTTGCAGGTTTACCAGTAATGGTCCCATGCTCATGTGCCTACTCCGTCATCCAGCACGTCCAAGGTATGTACTGAACATTTGAGTTCTTCTATAGCTTTGGTGATTTGCATGTACAGACTGAGGTACATGATGTGGATACTATGTTTTCTAGAAATGCTGAGGATTTGGATATGCCTATTGTGCTACGACGGCAGAAACAGGCATACACTATGCATCCTATTGGTTCTTATGTTTCCTTGAGGCGTCTTTCCAAGGAATTTCAGCGATTTGTTGTGGGACTGTCTGTCGTGGAGATACCACAGACTTATGAGGAGTCACTACAAAGTAGTCAATGGCGTCTAGCTATGGAAGAGGAGATGACAGCTTTACAATCACGACGTATGTTGAGTGTTGTCCACGCTCCACCAGGTGCATCTATTGTTGGCAACAAGTGGGTATTTACTGTGAAGCATAGGGCTGATGGTACAATAGACAGATACAAGACTAGATTAGTTGCTCGTGGTCTCACCCAAACCTATGGGGTGGACAATCAAGACACTTTTTCTCCTGTTGCACGTCATTCTACATTGCGGATTCTTGTTGATGTTGTTGTGGTTCGTGATTGACCACTTTTTCAATTAGATGTCAAGAATGTTGTCTTGTATGGAGATCTGCAGGAGGAAGTTTACATGCAGCAACCCCCTGGGTTCGCTGTTGAGGGGGAGTCCAGTATGGTGTGCCGTCTTCATAAGGCTATATATGGCCTTAAGCAGAGTCCGAGGGCTTTGTTTTAGAAGTTCTCAGAGTTGATTAAACAGAAGGGGTTTGCAAGATCCACTGCAGATCATAGTCTTTTTGTTAAAAGAAATCAAAGAGGTATTGTAGTTGTTTTGGTTTATGTTGATGGCATTGTTATCACTGGCAGCGATGAACAGGGCATTCAAGCAGCTAAGGATTTCCTTGGACAACAGTTTATTATCAAGGACCATGGCATGCTTCGTTACTTCCTTGGCTTGGAGTTTACACGAAATCAACAGTGTATGTTATGATGCAAAGGAAGTATGTTACTGATCTATTATCTGAGACAAGCATGACAGGATGTAGATCGGCTAGTACCCCAATGGATCCTAATGCCAAGCTCTATGATGATGACTCTGAGGAGGTGGGCAAGCGACGATACAGAGAGCTGGTAGGGAAATTATTATATGTTACTATTATCAGGCTTGATATATCTTTTACTGTGAGCAGAGTGAGCCAGTTCATGGAGCAACCCATGTAGGCACGCATGGATGCAGTGTGCATGATCTTCAGATATCTGAAGTCATCTCCAGGTGCAGCTCTTCCTTTTAGAAGAGATACGTCTTTCACAGTTATTGGGTGTGTAGATGCAGACTATGCTGGGTGTCCTAAGGACAGGAAGTCCACTTCATGCTTCATTGTGTTTGTTGGTAGCTCATTGGTCTCATGGAAGAGTAAGAAACAAGCTGTTGTTGCTCGGTCTAGTGCTGAATCAGAATATAGGGCCATGGCAAGAGGGAATACAGAAATGATGTGGGTCAAATCTGTTCTGATTGATCTAACGATTGGGGTGCCTATTCCTATGCATCTGAATGTGATAATCAAGCAGCTTTGTTCATAGCTAATAATCCAACATTTCACGAGAGAACGAAGCACATTGAGGTAGATTGTCACTACACTCGTGATTTGATCCAAAAGGGGCTTATTTCAATGTCTTATGTTGCTTCAGGTGATCAGAATGCAGACATGTTTACCAAAGCTCTTGCAAGAGGTCCTTTTCATCACTGTTGTTCCAAGCTAAGCATGATAATATGCTCCAACTTGAGGGGGAGTGTTAAGATTCTTATGTTTTTGTTATCTTTATTTATATTGTTTATTTCTCTTGTCCTGTTTATGTAATTTAGCCTTTGAGCTTTTCTCCTATATAAGCGAGCTCTAGGCTTAGATGGAATACAATTCACTCGTTTCTTTCCACATCTACCAATATTAACAATAAGCCAACATCGATAGATTCTTCTCAATGTAAAAGTAGAAGTAACAAGAAGAAGAAAAATCAAATAAAAATGCTTGTAATTAACCCAAGGATAATTGGGTCAATGAATAACTTGGTGGTAGGGGTATATATGTGAAATAAAGTAAAATTAGAGGAGTCATGGTGACGTTTCAAAAATTGCAAGGGTTATCGTGTAATTGCGAAAGATAGTAGTGGTCATCGTGTAAAAAGTAGCGGTCATCGTGTAAAAATGTTTTCTCTTTTATGATTTTATTTCTTGCCCTTTCTTCAACAATGAACACTATGCATTATGGTTCTTCTAAGAAGATTGTTTAAAATGGAAATCATCAACCAACTCACAAGATTAACTTTGCATCCCATTTAATATCCATCCAACCCAAGAAGTTGACCCATTTAAGCAGGTAATTGCACATAAGCGTTTTGAAATCATTGGCCGACCCATGATTCTAAGTTAGATGAGGCAATATACTATCTTGTACAATAATGTTAAAAAATAAATATAATAGTATTTAAAAAACTTATTCCATAAAAATAGCTAAAATGCATAACTACATTAAAAAATAAAAAAATGATAAGAACAAACTGACTGCCAAGAAATATCAAGATAAATTGATGTACGGGATCGTGAAGTCATTGAAGGAGTGAAGGGGCATAAATTCATGAATGGACGAACTCGTTTAAAATGAGCAATGTAGTACACATCGGACTCTGTTATGTTTGCCCTCGTCTTCTTCTCATTGCTCGTTCTTGTGGACCCCCTAGGATCCGGGTACCCGTTAACGCAATATTCGCGGCATTTCATTCATATATGAATCGCATAAGCTACAAAAGACAGGGAATTTTTTTTTCGTTGCAATCATTGGCATCTGACATTCACATTTATATTCATAACCACAAGTTAATAAAGAAAATTGACACCAATATTTTATTTCATTAATTTCCATATGATTTTACAACATGTACAATGTCTAACAGTACATATAACATCCCAAAAATTTGACTGAAGAGAAGAAGCAATTTACAATATCAATTGAACTAAAAATTGTAACAAAAACTACATACCGTCTAGTATAGACCTTGTCTTCTGGAACCCTGTATAGCTACTGAACAATAAACTCCTTTCCTGCCATGCGTGCAAGGAAGAAAAGGAGTCACAAACGTGAATACAAACCCGTAGTTTAAAATAAATAACAAGTAATTTAATGTGCAAAAGAGAGCAAGTAGAAAGGTGGAATAAGCACTATTTACATCTACTTGCATAAGTAAAAAGGTAGTTAGACTTGTAAGCATTTCTCATAAACTCTCATTATTCCAACACTTTTCATATTTAACATATTTATTTTGTAATCAAATGTTGATAATTATAGTAGTATGCATATATGTATATATCTCTATTATTATATTGACCAGATATCAAATCTGTGGATTTGTCGATGTGAAAGATGGAATAGGAAATATTTATATATTACTTGATTCCCATGTTCAATAGGTAGGCATCCAATTCTTAATTTCAATTGTTTCAGATATAACTCCAGATGATGTAGATAAAGATCATGATTCTGGGTCTTGGAGATCATGTCGTGGAACTTGATGGCACATGAATGATGAAATTGCTAATTTCTTGTCATTGAGATTATATCATGGTTTTCGATATAGGACTGATATAATAATGATGGATTTGATCCTTAATGCTATTTACTCCTTTTTAGTTAGGGGATAGTCTGTGGTCTTGATTCGTGTGAAGCCTCACACTATGACTCTAAGGTATTAAAAGTACCTTAGGGTTGGGGGGCCTCCGTAGGCATGCGGTGTTGTGTAATGCATCCTAACTAAGTTCCCAACACGTCCACTAACTTATAGAGATTTCGAATCAAATTATAGTCACCTCCAATCAACTCAATTTTAATTGTAATTTCCTCCAAACCTTCACACTAACTCTCTCAGATGCAACTCTTGATGATTTAGATGTAGATATAGACGATATGGATGTAGAATCACCAAGTCTGTTGGCGAAAGAAAACTCAAGCGGTGAAGAAGCCTACAAATGGCTCTTCCGTCTCGCCCTCTAGTTGGAAGGACGGTTCAATAGAGGGATAGGTCTACTCCCCAACTACGCCACTGAGACGGGTGAGAGGGACTTCCCGGAAAAATCACTCTAGAAAAACAGCCCGACCGGTAACGGGCAACCGAGCTCGTACGTAAAACTGAAAACCAAGGATCCCCCGCCTGGGTATCCTAAAACAGGGTCAGCGGAATGGTCTAAAGTCAGAATCCCAACGAGGCGTAAAACACTGCGAGCTCGCGTAAAAACCATGTAAAAGACTGGGATCCTAGACCCGCGCACTTGACGGCCGCTGCCCAATCTGGGCTTCCTTTCCTCCGCCCAGTTGAGAGTCACCGCGCTCTCGCACGGTCAGGCATAAGGTCGTCCTGACCGGCTCTCTTGATTATAAGTCATCGTTGTTCATTCCTTCCTTGACTATTCAAACATTTCTCAGTCCCTCTACTAGTTGACTATTGATCTAGGAATTTATCACAACTTATCTTTGGTGATTATGTAATAGAGGTTTATACTCAAGGATCTACTTAGTTGAGGGTTATTATTCACAATGATCTTAGGAGTTATTGCTGATTTCCGAAGAGAAGATTATTGATATGAAGAAATTTATTCAAAAAGGTCATGAGACTACGAGTTGTTCTAAGTTTGGTTTGATGCAAGATGTTCCGATTATTCTTATCTTTCACCATAAAAATCAGTGTCTAATTTGTATGGAATTGCATTTCTTTCCTTCGTAGTGACCCGGATCTATGATATTAAGGAGCCTTAATATGCACCCATATCCAATACTCGGATGATGCCAATAAACATATAATAGGTGATGTTGCATACTATTCCATGAATTATAAATTAGACCCTTCCCCCTCTATTTATTAAGGTTTTTCAATATATATATACATATATATAATTTTTAAAAACTTAATAACAATTTACAGTAATCTTAA
Source organism: Ottelia alismoides (assembly GCA_037367405.1). Classification (NCBI taxonomy): domain Eukaryota; kingdom Viridiplantae; phylum Streptophyta; class Magnoliopsida; order Alismatales; family Hydrocharitaceae; genus Ottelia; species Ottelia alismoides. Next base: position 169,536 of record JAZKJV010006857.1, on the reverse strand, counting down.
CATAGCAGAGAACTTTATTTCTAAAAAAAACATTTTTTATACAATATACACAGTAGCATATCAAGTATTTTCCTATCTTCAATCTAAGCTCTTTTTTTTATCACTAACAACAATCAATTGAAATAGAATCGTTGTTGATTTTCCCTTCTACAATTGTTATCATTAATCCATTAGATATATAAACCGAGGATTAGGAAAGATTGAATCTGTGCATGCTTGTTATTTGATGCTATGAAGTAGCTATCCATGCTTTGGATTGGTATCTAGATCTTTGTTAAGACTCCACCCAATTTTCCACTTGACTTGCTTACACTATAAATCTCATAACTTGTCACTGGACATTAAAGTTACACATCCAGGCTTATTGAAATTGTCCAATTAGCTTCTGGTGAGTACAAATATATATATATTCCATACCAAAGCATCAGGAAGGCAAATAGGGCATGCATGCATGCATCCTCTAATAGTTAATCCATGGTAACTTGTATTTCACCCCAATCATCCGTAGATCATGAAATAATGAAATTGTTGGATATCATATCCAGAGACTTATACTACTTTCAATTTTTTTAAAACAATTGGAATTTATTTAACCTGGAATGATAATGAGTATTATCATTATTATTTTTTATATATTCTCCCTTGATATACTAAGAAAGCACCCCAAAATCTCCCAATAACACTTGTCTATTAACCTAAAGGGTAATATATAATGTAGTTCATCATACCAAATTTCTGATTTGATTAGATAAACAGAAACAATGATTTATGGAAGAGAAACATATGATTTAACTCCAATCCTCAAAGCATATCACATATGAATATTCAATTATGAAAGGAGGAGAAATGTTTAGCTTATTCATGTATGTCAGCAAAGGAAGTTAAGGATAATACAAAATCAAGGGTAACAAGCATACATGACAGCAATGAGGAAAATGGGAGGGAATAGTACCTAATTTGACCTTAAATTTTGCATGCAAGTGCTTGTACAGTGGCTGGACAACAACAGGAGGAGGAAGAAAAAGGCTCCAGTCCTTAAGTTGTTCTTGGAGTAACAAGATCTTGCAAAAATGGAGGTAGTAGCAGCTTTCAGAGCTGTTGGACAACAGACAAAATAGGGAAATGAGCCCTCCTTTGGCTGGAGAATGAAGAGAAAATTTTGGGGGAAAAGAATGAAGAAAAGGAGAAGGGATTGTACCTATTTTTCTCCAATTTGGAGAAGGACCTTCAACATGCCATGGCTCTATTTGAAAGGGGGGAAACATCAATTCCAGGTTGCCTTTGAAATTGCAGAGAAGAACCTTCAAGCAGTGGCTCCTAGATGTTTGGACAGCAGCTGAGCTGTACTTTGTAGCCGAAGGAGGAGTAGAATTTGGAAAGAAAAGTGGAGAAATGGAAAGGGGGAAACGGAGGTTTCGTTGGGATTGGAAGGAAATTAAGAAAGAGTGAATTTGGAAGAGAAGAAGGAAATATATAGGAAAAAAGAGAGTGAGAGGGAAGCTTCCTGGAAACTTCCCCTCAATGTATTTTTTTAAATAAATGTTTAGTGACATCATCGCAATGATGTCACCCATGACATAATATTTATGATGTCATTACCACTCTTATATTGTATATTAAAATTGTAATTATTATTATATTCCTATTATTATTTCTACAACAATCGTAACAGCTGTTGTTGTTTCAATTTATTATTATTATTATTATATATATATATATACTTCAATTATTTATGATGATAAAATTGCCCGTATGCGCACCTCGAGTATCAGATTTTGACGCGTAATATCTTATTTTGATCGTCTCGGAACGACGATCAATATGAGTATAATGTTGATATACTTCCGATCGAGTTTTGAATACCCGAAATTTTCGGATACGGTTTTTGTTTAAGATTAAATTTTACGGTTTTAAAATATCAAACGACCTCCGATTGACGAATGGTCGATTTCGTTGGTCTTCTTTCGTCGAATCGGATCTCATGGTGGTCTCGGTTTGTTTTACGGTTTCCGAATTTTCATCGCGGTTTTTTCGCGGCACGAATTACGAAGCGACCGATTTTTGGTCGATTTCGCCCGAACGACTTTTGATTGACAATCAATTAGTCGATATAAGTCATCCGATACCGATCGGCAACTTTATTGGGTTAAACGAACCTTATTCGGATCGAGTTCGGGTTTGTTGAAACTCGGATGTTACAATTATAAAAACCTCAAAGGGAATCTCGTCCTCGAGACTCGAGTTAAGGTTATTAGGTGTCTTGTTTGAATCTCATATGACTATAAAAACCTCAAAGGGTTTTGAACCCATAAAAACCTCAAAGAGAAAACAAGCCATATATTTATCATGTATCTTTTTACAAAAGCTTGTTTTGATGCTAATTACCTCAGAAAAGTTGCGGGTATCATGCCCGCATGTCTGCTTCGGTCTCCTACGTTGCCTCTTCGACGTCGTGTCTGTGCCACAAAACCTTGACCAATAAAATCTCTTTGCTGCGAAGCTTTTTCACAGCACAGTCAAGTATCTGAACTGGCTTCTCTTCATAAGTCAGATCTGACTCCACATCTAAATTCTCGTAACTGATGACGTGTCGAGGATCGTGCACATACTTCCTCAAGTTGGATACATGGAAGACATCATGGATAGCTGAGCGATGTGGAGGAAGAGCTACTCGGTAAGCAACCTTCCCCACTCTAGCTAGAATCTCAAAAGGTCCAACATATCGCGGCGCCAACTTGCCACAACACCGAATCTCTGCACTCCCTTCATGGGAGATAGACGGAGTAAAGAGCATGATCACCTACCTCACGCCAACTGAGAGGTGTGAGACATCTCCGCCCGTATAGGGCTTCGAATGGTGCCATGCCAATACTGGAGTGATAACTGTTGTTGTACGTGAATTCCACCAAAGGCAAATGGTCCTTCCAGAACCCTTTCCACTCCAAAGTGCATGCGCGAAGTAGATCCTCAAGCGTCTGAATGGTGCGCTCTCCTGAGGATGCCAATCGCTCAAAGCTGCAAGCGTATCCCACGTGTATAGCCAGTTCGTTGTACCCTCTGCATGCGCTCTCCTGCTAAGTGCATTAGCCACCACATTTCCCTTACCGGGATGGTAAGAGATCGTGCAATCATAATCCTTCAGCAGCTCGAGCCATCTGCGCTGCCTCATGTTCATCTCCTTTTGATCAAAGATGTAATTCAAACTGTTGGGGTCTGTAAAGATCTCAAAATTCACCCCATATAGATAGTCGCGCCAAATCTTCAAAGCGAAGACAACCGCCGCCAATTCCAAGTCATGCGTGGGGTAGTTCCGCTCATGCGGCCTCAACTGATGCGATGCATAAGTAATCACCTGACCTTTTTGCATCAATACTGCTCCAAGACCTTCTCCAAATGCGTTTGTGTAGACTGCATAGTCCTAAGTGCCTGAAGGAAGAGCAAGAATAGGTGTTGTAGTCAATCTCTCCTTCAGAGTCTGGAAGACCTGTTCACATGAATCGTCCCAAATAAATGGGAATCCCTTCTGCGTCAGTCGTGTCAGAGGACGAACAATGCGTGAAAATCCGCTGACAAAGCGTCTGTAATAGCCCGCTAATCCGAGGAAGCTCCGAATATGTGTAACTGTCTTGGGCTGCTCCCAAGACATAACTGCATCTATCTTTGCAGGATCAACTGCAATGCCTGCTCCAGAAATGATATGCCCAAGAAATGAGACCTGGGATAACCAGAACTCGCACTTGCTCAACTTGGCATATAGTTTGTACTCTCGCAAGGTATCCAAAACAATCTGTAGATCATTCGTATGATCCCATTCATTTCGTGAGTAAATGAACACATCATCAATGAATACCACTACAAACCTGTCCAAGTATGGACGGAAGATACGGTTCATCATATCCATGAAAGCCGCAGGTGCATTGGTGAGCCCAAACAGCATCACCACAAACTCGTAGTGTCTATAGTGTGTCCTGAATGCGGTCTTCGGAATATCTGACTCACGAATCCTCAGCTAATGGCAGCCTGAGCGAAGATCGATCTTTGAGAAAACCGAAGATCCCTGGAGCTGGTCAAACAAATCATCGATACGTGGCAAAGGATAACGGTTCTTCACCGTTCTCTTGTTCAGCTGCATGTAATCGATGCACAGTCTCATGGATCCATCCTTCTTCTTGACAAATAGAACCGGAGCACCCCAAGGTGAAGTGCTCGGCCTCACGAATTCCAAATCAAGTAACTCCTGTAACTGCACCTTCAGCTCCCACAACTCAGCTGGTGCCATACGGTAAGGAGCCATCGAGATCGGCTGGGTGTCTGGTAGTAATGTGATCTCGAACTCGATCTCTCTCCCAGGAGGTAGTCCTGTTAGCTCATCAGGAAAAACATCTAGATATTCAGATACTACTCGGATGTCTGGTATCATCGGCTCCTGATCAGACACCTCCCAAACAAATGCAAGGTAGGAATCGCAACCTTGATCGACAAGTCGCTGTGCTTGCAACACTGAGATATACTCCATGGCGGAGTCATGTATAGTACCCTCAAAAGTAAACTCGGCTAGATCTGGAATCCTGAAGACAACCGTCTTCCTAAAGCAATCAACAAGTGCATGATGAGCGGATAATCAATCTATGCCTAAAATCAAGTCGAACTCATCAAGCTGCAGAAGTAGACAATCTGCGATCATCTCGTGACCGCCAATTAGTACGGGCAAGTGCCTGACTATCAGGGAAATGATAAACAACTGGCCACCTGGCCCTCGGATATGATATGGAGAAGAGAGAGTCTCTGCGACTCTACCTAAAGAAGCAAGTAGTCTCGAAGTAAGGAAAGAATGTGTCGCACCAGAATCAAATAGAACATAGAAAGGTCGGTAAGAGTAGTCAGTATGTGTGCTAGTTGGTTAGTCATCTCCTGGTCTGGTCGGTGGAGTAGTCGTATCTATACTCCGGGTTGGTTCTGCAGGTGGTCTATCTGCTCGTTGCGACCCAGATGGTCGAGCGAAATCTGTGCCATTCACAAATACTTATCAAAAATGCTTTTCACTTTTTGGGATATAATATGAAAATTAATGAAATTGGTGACATCTGTGGTTATTTAATTCGAATGTCATATTTCCCTTCTCAGATTCACGACAAGTCGGGAGACTGTCTCTATCCGAGAATTTAATGCGATCGGAATAGTAGTACTGCGAATGTACGTATCGGGGTACCACTGCTCTGATACCAAACTGTGGACCCCCTAGGATCCGGGTACCCGTTTACGCAATATTCGCAGCATTTCATTCATATATGAATCGCATAAGCTACAAAAGACAGGGAAATTTTTTTTCGTTGCAATTATTGGCATCTGACATTCACATTTATATTCATAACCACAAGTTAATAGAGAAAATTGACACCAATATTTTATTTCATTAATTTCCATATGATTTTACAACATGTACAATGTCTAACAGTACATATAACATCCCAAAAATTTGACTGAAGAGAAGAAGCAATTTACAATATCAATTGAACTAAAAATTGTAACAAAAACTACATACCGTCTAGTATAGACCTTGTCTTCTGGAACCCTGTATAGCTACTGAACAATAAACTCCTTTCCTGCCATGCGTGCAAGGAAGAAAAGGAGTCACAAACGTGAATACAAACCCGTAGTTTAAAATAAATAACAAGTAATTTAATGTGCAAAAGAGAGCAAGTAGAAAGGTGGAATAAGCACTATTTACATCTACTTGCATAAGTAAAAAGGTAGTTAGACTTGTAAGCATTTCTCATAAACTCCCATTATTCCAACACTTTTCATATTTAACATATTTATTTTGTAATCAAATGTTGATAATTATAGTAGTATGCATATATGTATATATCTCTATTATTATATTGACCAGATATCAAATCTGTGGATTTGTCGATGTGAAAGATGGAATAGGAAATATTTATAGATTACTTGATTCCCATGTTTAATAGGTAGGCATCCAATTCTTAATTTCAATTGTTTCAGATATAACTCCAGATGATGTAGATAAAGATCATGATTCTGGGTCTTGGAGATCATGTCGTGGAACTTGATGGCACATGAATGATGAAATTGCTAATTTCTTGTCATTGAGATTATATCATGGTTTTCGATATAGGACTGATATAATGATGATGGATTTGATCCTTAATGCTATTTACTCCTTTTTAGTTAGTGGATAGTCTGTGGTCTTGGTTCGTGTGAAACCTCACACTATGACTCTAAGGTATTAAAAGTACCTTAGGGTTGGGGGGCCTCCGTAGGCATGCGGTGTTGTGTAATGCATCCTAACTAAGTTCCCAACACGTCCACTAACTTATAGAGATTTCGAATCAAATTTTAGTCACCTCCAATCAACTCAATTTTAATTGTAATTTCCTCCAAACCTTCACTCTAACTCTCTCAGATGCAACTCTTGATGATTTAGATGTAGATATAGATGATATGGATGTAGAATCGCCAAGTATGTTGGCGAAAGAAAACTCAAGCGGTGAAGAAGCCTACAAATGGCTCTTCCGTCTCGCCCTCTAGTTGAAAGGACGGTCCAATAGAGGGATAGGTCTACTCCCCAACTATGCCACTGAGACGGGTGAGAGGGACTTCCCGGAAAAGTCACTCTAGAAAAACAGCCCGACCGGTAACGGGCAACCGAGCTCGTACGTAAAACTGAAAACCAAGGATCCCCCGCCTGGGTATCCTAAAACAGGGTCAGCGGAATGGTCTAAAGTCAGAATCCCAACGAGGCGTAAAACACTGCGAGCTCGCGTAAAAACCGTGTAAAAGACTGGGATCCTAGACCCGCGCACTTGGCGGCCGCTGCCCAATCTGGGCTTCCTTTCCTCCGCCCAGTTGAGAGTCACCGCGCTCTCGCACGGTCAGGCATAAGGTCGTCCTGACCGGCTCTCTTGATTATAAGTCATCGTTGTTCATTCCTTCCTTGACTATTCAAATATTTCTCAGTCCCTCTACTAGTTGACTATTGATCTAGGAATTTATCACAACTTATCTTTAGTGATTATGTAATAGAGGTTTATACTCAAGGATCTACTTAGTTGAGGGTTATTATTCACAATGATCTTAGGAGTTATTGCTGATTTCCGAAGAGAAGATTATTGATATGAAGAAATTTATTCAAAAAGGTCATGAGACTACGAGTTGTTCTAAGTTTGGTTTGATGCAAGATGTTCCGATTATTCTTATCTTTCACCATAAAAATCAGTGTCTAATTTGTATGGAATTGCATTTCTTTCCTTCGTAGTGACCCGGATCTATGATATTAAGGATCCTTAATATGCACCCCTATCCAATACTCGGATGATGCCACTAAACATATAATAAGTGATGTTGCATACTATTCCATGAATTATAAATTAGACCCTTCCCCTCTATTTATTAAGGTTTTTCAATATATATATATATATATATAATTTTTAAAAAACTTAATAACAATTTACAGTAATCTTTACATAGCAGAGAACTTTATTTCTAAAAAATCATTTTTTATACAATATACACAGTAGCATATCAAGTATTTTCCTATATTCAATCTAAGCTCTTTTTTTATCACCAACAACAATCAATTGAAATAGAATCGTTGTTGATTTTCCCTTCTACAATTGTTATCATTAATCCATTAGATATATAAACCGAGGATTAGGAAAGATTGAATCTGTGCATGCTTGTTATTTGATGCTATGAAGTAGCTATCCATGCTTTGGATTGGTATCTAAATCTTTGTTAAGACTCCACCCAATTTTCCACTTGACTTGCTTACACTATAAATCTCATAACTTGTCACTGGACATTAAAGTTACACATCAGGCTTATTGAAATTGTCCAATTAGCTTCTGGTGAGTACAAATTCAATATATATATATATATTCCATACCAAAGCATCAGGAAGGCAAATAGGGCATGCATGCATGCATCCTCTAATAGTTAATCCATGGTAACTTGTATTTCACCCCAATCATCCGTAGATCATGAAATAATGAAATTGTTGGATATCATATCCAGAGACTTATACTACTTTCAATTTTTTTTAAAACAATTGGAATTTATTTAACCTGGAATGATAATGAGTATTATCATTATTATTTTTTATATATTCTCCCTTGATATACTAAGAAAGCACCCCAAAATCTCTCAATAACACTTGTCTATTAACCTAAAGGGTAATATATAATGTAGTTCATCATACCAAATTTCTGATTTGATTAGATAAACAGAAACAATGATTTATGGAAGAGAAACATATGATTTAACTCCAATCCTCAAAGCATATCACATATGAATATTCAATTATGAAAGGAGGAGAAATGTTTAGCTTATTCATGTATGTCAGCAAAGGAAGTTAAGGATAATACAAAATCAAGGGTAACAAGCATACATGACAGCAATGAGGAAAATGGGAGGGAATAGTACCTAATTTGACCTTAAATTTTGCATGCAAGTGCTTGTACAGTGGCTGGACAGCAACAGGAGGAGGAAGAAAAAGGCTCCAGTCCTTAAGTTGTTCTTGGAGTAACAAGATCTTGCAAAAATGGAGGTAGTAGCAGCTTTCAGAGCTGCTGGACAGCAGACAAAATAGGGAAATGAGCCCTCCTTTGGCTGGAGAATGAAGAGAAAATTTTGGGGGAAAAGAATGGAGAAAAGGAGAAGGGATTGTACCTATTTTTCTCCAATTTGGAGAAGGACCTTCAACATGCCATGGCTCTATTTGAAAGGGGGGAAACATCAATTCCAGGTTGCCTTTGAAATTGCAGAGAAGAACCTTCAAGCAGTGGCTCCTAGATGTTTGGACAGCAGCTGAGCTGTACTTTGTAGCCGAAGGAGGAGTAGAATTTGGAAAGAAAAGTGGAGAAATGGAAAGGGGGAAACGGAGGTTTCGTTGGGATTGGAAGGAAATTAAGAAAGAGTGAATTTGGAAGAGAAGAAGGAAATATACAGGGAAAAAGAGAGTGAGAGGGAAGCTTCCTGGAAACTTCCCCTCAATGTATTTTTTTTAATAAATGTTTAGTGACATCATCACAATGATGTCACCCATGACATAATATTTATGATGTCATTACCACTCTTATATTGTATATTAAAATTGTAATTATTATTATATTCCTATTATTATTTCTACAACAATCGTAACAGCTGTTGTTGTTTCAATTTATTATTATTATATATATATATATTTTTTTACTTCAATTATTTATGATGATAAAATTGCCCGTATGCGCACCTCGAGTGTCAGATTTTGACGCGTAATATCTTATTTTGATCGTCTCGGAACGACGATCAATATGAGTATAATGTTGATATACTTCCGATCGAGTTTTGAATACCCGAAATTTTCGGATACGGTTTTTGTTTAAGATTAAATTTTATGGTTTTAAAATATCAAACGACCTCCGATTGACGAACGGTCGATTTCGTTGGTCTTCTTTCGTCGAATCGGATCTCATGGTGGTCTCGGTTTGTTTTACGGTTTCCGAATTTTTGTTGCGGCTTTTTCGCGGCACGAATTACGAAGCGACCGATTTTTGGTCGATTTCGCCTGAACGACTTTTGATTGACAATCAATTAGTCGATATAAGTCATCCGATACCGATCGGCAACTTTATTGGGTTAAACGAACCTTATTCGGATCGAGTTCGGGTTTGTTGAAACCCGGATGTTACAGTTCTGCACACTTGCCTCCTCGATGTCTACAATCGCTTCCCCACCGGTATGAAAAAGTCCATATCTGAAATGATGTAACATCTGCAGATCTCAGGATTTGATGATTGTGGTTCTCCAAATTTAAGAATGAGTGTTTTTTCTTCTTCTCAGTGGTATAGGATATGGGTAGAGATAAAAATGACCGGAGACAGAAAAACATAGTTATTACTGTATTCTTGTCTATTTTAAAGTATGAATACCAATGCGAATATTAGTGAGAATGTAATATTGTATCCTTAATTAAAATGAGTACGAATAAAAAATCGAAATAACTGAATAATTAATAAATTGACTTAGATATACATGAATAAGATGGTGTATATATATAAATATATTAAATATATTTTTAACAAAATTTATCAAATATAATGAAATGAAAATGCAACCGTGAGACTTTCTATGCTCTATAGATATGAATGTTGGCCTATGAACCATAGACATGTGCAGAGATTGGCAGCAGCAAAAATGAAAATGCTAAGGTAGATGTATGGACATACCACGTAAATATCGGATTCGGAATGATGCAATCAGAATGGAAGTTTGTGTAGCTCCTATCGAGGATAAGATGTGAGAAGACCGCTTAAGGTGGTTTGGTCATTTGCAAAGGAGGCCAGCTGATGCACCAGTTAGGAGATGCGATTTTGGGATGCTGAGCTGCCTAAAAGAGGGCGAGGAAGGTCCAAGAAGTGTTGGAATGAGACTATACGGAGGGATCTTAGTTTTTTGGATCTAAACCAAAGAATGATCCAAGATAGATCTGAATGGAGGTAAAGAATCCATATAGCTGACCCTACTTAATGTGGGAAAAGGCTTTGTTGTTGTTATCAAATATAATGAAAGAAGTTCTTACTCGCATCTATAAATAAATTTACAACTATATCTATATGTTAAATGGGAACAAGACACAAATATAATCAAAGTGATATCCATATCCCACTATAATAAAATTTGCCTACATAAATGAATAATTTGAATATTTGATGTCATATATTCTGATATTAAAGATAGAATAACAAATATTATTTGTTGCAAAATTATATTCTGTTCTTGCAATTTGCAGTGAATGTCACATTTGTTGTTAAAGGAATACCCATTGCGTTTTCATTAAAACAATGTAGTTATCGTGACTAGTGTAATAACAATTAGAAGGAAAAATCAACAAATAACCATTATTACATGCCTCACTAGCAATAGAAAACGAATACATTATACGTTGAGAGTTTAAAAAACCAAACATCGGATACTCATTATTTTACATTCAACTAGGAAGACATGACATATACCATTTTTGTTTTAGTTTTTTGTTCTAGTTTTTACAACCATTGTAAGGTGAATATGAATACCAATGCCAAAATCTATATTACACGAAGTTGGTAATGGGTTGAATATGGATATATCCTTATTCATTTCCATCCCTATATATGAGACGATTGGGTCCGGATTTGAATTTGGCCAAAGTGACAAGATCTCTCATTGGAGATTACTTTCCTCTTTATATCTATGGAAATGCATAAATTTAATGAGATGACCTTTTCTTAAGGCAAACGAGGATAGCTTTTTAAATGCTCTCAGTGGACATTGGGCTAAACTCTTGGGAGGGTAAGGGGGCACCTATGGGAGAGGGTTTTAAGAAACTTTAGAGAATAGAGGGGGCACGTGCCTGCCATAATTATTGACTCACTTTTTACACTGCATGAGTCATGATCATGCATATGAGAGTAATATCTGCATCAAATACAAAAAAAAAAAAGATTTTTTTGGCTCAAATACGAAAGTAGATAATTCTTTCCTACCAACATGTTTTTTATTAGGGAAATCATATGTATCTATTTTGCACGCTTTTGATGACAAAAAGTGACATTACTTTTATGAAATCTTCATCGAGGCATAAAATAAATTATTCTTCTGCAATTTATACAAGATAAATGCTTCCTTTTCTTTCTAAGAGAGGCTAGTGAATCATCAAAATGGGTAGAAGGGAAGATTCAAATGCATACCATCGACTTCTATGCCATTTGGCACAAATGGAGCTGAACCAGTGGCGATGATAATGTCCCTCGCAGTAATTTCTGTGTCAGTGATACCAACTTTCCCATATTTCACCTTTTGCTTTCCCTGAAGCATGATAATACAAAACATGTATTCATAATGCTAGCTGGTATGCCGAAATACCATTTAACTAATGCATAATCCTTTGAATTCAAAGTTAGCATGTTAACTTATAAAATAAAAAACTATTAAAATGTTAGATTTTCATAGTTCTTTAAAAAAATCAACTTTCTCATAGATTTGATCACAGTGCACCTGTTATAGCACACAGGATCTGTCAACAGAATACAACTCACCTTGCCTCCAAAGCATTAATGCTTATTGACCATGACATACGTCATAGGCATAAATCCTCCACCAAAGATTAACTCATTTTCTCAAGGTGTTTGGCTCATACAATTCCCAGAAAACTTAAGCAGAATCTCTTTGATCTTCGGAGATAATCACATATCTGCAAGAATTATGGTTTAATGTTGATGAAACAGATTCTCCCAATGCTGCAGCCAAAGGATAACCATTATGGGGAGAGAAATAGAGAAAGGGACCATTGTGCTGTGTCTTTAAAAAGGGCACCCTAGCACTTCTTAAATAGGAAGATGACAGGGTTAAAGTTGCATAACGTTGAACCTCAAAATAACTAAAAGGCATAACATCCGGAAGGGTTATAAAATATCTAAAACGAAACGTCCATCTATAGAAAATATCTCGCAACACTCCCCCTTAAGTTGGAGCATAGATGTCTATCATGCCCAGCTTGGACACATCTCTTGAATAGTCCTTTGGCGAGAGATTTAATGAACATGTCAACCATGTGCTCAGATGAGGAGTTATGAATAGCAAAGATGAGGCCCTTCTGATCATGTCTCTAGTGTGGTGATAGTTATTCTCAATATGCTTTGTTCTATCATGTAATGTACGATTGTTTGCTATAAACAATGTTGCTCAATTGTCTCCTCATAACATGGGTAGAGGAGTCTCAATATATAGATTCGTTAAAACGGATATGACCCACATCATTTCGGCAGTGGTATAAGCTATGGCCTGATATTTTGACTCAGAGCTAGATCTGGATACCACCTATCGCTTCTCACTCTTCCAGGTGACTAAGAGTTCACCTAAAAACACAACAATACCCGTGGTGACATTTTGTCCACGGGTCAACCTGCATGGTATGCATAAGCATACCCTAGGAGAGTAATTGAGCCTCCTCTTTTGGAAAGAAGACCCTCTCATGAAGAGGTCTTCAGGTATCTGAGTATCACCGCAAGAGCAACCATATGGGCTTCTCTGGATCGAGCCATATACTGGGTTACGTGGCTCACAGTAAATGAGATGTCCAACTTGGTACGGTCACATACAAATTTATCCTAAGTTCTATGCATCTCCTAATACAACTTAAGATTAGGATCCATATGAATGGTTGTGGGCATGCAGTCAGTCATCCTAATCTCCTAAAAAACTGTCATAAACTTCCTCCGATACATCATAAATCCTATGTCAATCTAGGCGAACTCCAACCTACGGAAGTATCACAAATGTTCTAGACCTAGATCTAGATTCTGTATAATAAACTTCTGAGCCCTAAGGAACTTGATCCTTTTAATGCCTTGCATGTCATCTATGGTGATGTCATCAACGTAGACCAGAATGTAGATCTAGATTCTGTATAATAAACTTCTGAGCCCTAAGGAACTTGATCCTTTTGATGCCTTGCATGTCATCTATGGTGATGTCATCAACGTAGACCAGAATGATGAACGGTCATGGATGATGTATGAGATATGTAGAGAGAATGACATGCATATGAACAATTGAAACCTTGTTCTTGAATAATGGTTGAGAGCTATTAGAACCATGCTCTTGAACTATGCTTGAGACCATCATATATTGATTTTCAATGCAAAAATATCTTGTGTATCTCCCCCTCAATAGTAAATCATGGTGGTTGTTGCATATAGACCTCCTCATTTGAGGTCCCTGTACAGATATGTTCTGTTGTATTAAAAATTGTAATTAGATTTTAATTGAAAAATCTATGTAACTACAATTGAAGTTAATTTGGTTTCAATTGAGAAACCAAATGGCTTGGAGGGAAAGTTGGGAATTCCCAAATTTAAAACTTTCGGTGGACTTATATATGAGTTCACACCCCAAGCTCTTGTAGCAATAGTAGAGAGGAGGAATGGAGGACCACACACGTGCGTGCGCGCACGCTCCGATCCGTCTCTAGCTCAGGCTCGAACTCGGGCTCGGGCTCGGGCTCGGGAGAGTCAATTCGGATCTCGGATCTCGATACTTTTACTGCGGGTTTCATTTGGTAAGTCGATTAAATTAATCACACGATTAATTTTGTTAAGTCGATTAAAATGTGAATTCAACTCGCCGTTATGGCCGCGATTATGGCCGCGATTTCAGGATCCGAAATGGCGCTCCCGTTGAGGGGCGTTTTCGGAAATCGAAATGTAACGCATGCTAAGGCACGCGACCGTCTTTATTTATCCCTTCCCCTACGTCGTGTTTTATACACACTCGCAAGAAACACTCTCACACCGTCTTGGCTTTATTCTGGTTCTTCCTCTCACGGACGAACCTGCTTATCTTTCTCTCGGCTGCAGTTCTCTGAGGTACATTCGAGGACGATCTCGTCGTTGTGCGCAAACGAAGATCATGTGCCGCTGTATCCTGAGAGTGGATCGCCAGTACCTTACACACCGGTATTGTGGGGGCGATATCCTCTCTAAGGACAGTCCATTTCATGGACACTTCGGTGATCTCTATTCTAATCTATCTCTTATTTTATTTGCCGCAATTTGTTTATTGCTTTACCTTTCCTGGATCTCACCTGGTTTTATGTTTACATTTGGTTAATCGGTTCCTGCTTGCATTTTTTAATCGGATAATGGCTTGGAACTGCATGATATTAACATTGATAATCTATAATGCCTTTCGTTCAATCCATTTGGATCCGTGTAATTACTAGTTTTTATATACGGTAACGATCCTGTTTACAACAATCTTAGAGAGGATATCCGGAACCGTTTTTAAAATCATGTCGGAAACAATGTTTAAATCGAGGGTAAATATGACGGGTATGCCTAAAAAATTCGGTGGTCAGAATTTCAAGCGTTGGCAACAATGCATGAAGATCTGGTTAACCACAATAGGATTAATTACTATGCTTGAAACTAATTGTCTTACGGTGGAAACGGAAAACACCACACCCGATAGCCAGAAGGCGCAATCCGCGTGGAAAGAACGCGATCGTATATGTCATGGTTGCATCATGTTGGCTCTGTCCAACACGTTGTTTGACGTGTACTGTTCGTCCACGCAGACTACGAAGGGGCTATGGGAAGATTTGGATCGGAAGTACAACACCGAAGACTTCAGTATTGAGAAATACTCTGTGGCCAAATTTTTGAAGTTTTCCATGGCCGAAGGGAAGTCTGTTTCTGAACAGGCACACGAGTTTTTACTCCTGCTCTATGGTTTAGAAGATGCCGAATGAAACTTCCAGAGAAGTTTCAAGTCACGTGCATCATAGAAAAATTCCCCAAGTCGTGGGAAGACTTCGATATGACCATGAAACACAGGAAGGGGAAAATTTCTATGGATGACTTGATGGTGGCGATTGCCATAGAGGAGGAGCACATGAAACAAAAGCATGTGCTTCCTGTCGATATTCAGGCTAAAGTCAATCTCATGACCTCGAAGGGCAAAGACAAGAAGGGAAAGGGTATTAATAACAATAAAATGAAACAAAAGGGCAAAATCCAGAAAAGGCAAAGAATAAACCCTGTTGGCACTGTAATCAGGTTGGCCATTCGAAGAAGGACTGTTCGTCCTTAAAGGCTCAACCTAAGGCTGCAGACGGGAGTCCGCAAGTGAATATGATCACTATGGGACCCGGGGCCAGCGAGGGATATGTCTCTTTAAAATCTGAACTATACCATATCCATGATCCAAATAAGCGGCTCATGGATAAGGGAGCCAATGTCAATATTTGTTCTGACAGAACATTGGTTTCTTCTTATCAGACCTGCAGTGGTGGGACTGTGAAGATGGGGAACGATTCTGCAACCAAGGTGCTAGGGTCATGACAAGTCAACCTGAAGTTCTCCTCTAGACGTGTCTGGACGTTGCACAATGTGTTGCATGTTCCTGACATCAAGAAGAATGTTTTATCTGGCTCTATCTTAGTTAGAAATGATTTTGAATTGAACTTTAAATGTAATAAAGTTGTCATTCTGAGACATGGTATTTTTTATAGAAAAGGCTATTTGAAAGATTTTGACTTGTTATTTAGAATTAGATGTGATTCAGTAAACATCAATGAAATGAATGTTTTAAGTTCTGAATGTTCTAATTCTGTGTCTCATGTTGTGAATAATCTAGAATCTTGTGATCTGTGTCATGTTAGATTGGGACATGTAAACTTAAATTCAATTAAAAGAATGATGAGTCTAGAGTTGATCCCTAAACACACTATTGATAAAACTCAAAAATATGAAATCTGTGTGCAAGTTAAGACACCTAGGAAGTCTTTTCAGTCTGTCTCTAAAGATAGTGAGATCTTGGATCTAGTACACACGGATATCTATGAGTTTAATGGTATGTTGACCCGAGACAATAAGAAATACTTTATCACCTTTATAGATGATGGCAGTAGATACTGCTATGTATATCTAATGAAAACCAAGGATGAAGCCTTAGAGAAATTTCTTATATTTAAGAATGAAGCTGAGACACAATCAGGAAAAGTGCTTAAACGTCTTAGATCAGATAGAGGAGGTGAATATACCTCTAACTTATTTGATGAACAATGCAAATCATTTGGCATAGTTCATGAAGTTACAGCCCCATATTCACCGCAATCAAATGGGATAGCAGAACGGAAAATAGAACCTTAACTGACATGATCAATGCTCTCCTACAGAGTTCTGGACTTCCAACCTATATGTGGGGGAGAAGCCTTGAATACGGCCTGCCATATTCTAAATATGGTTCCTCCAAGGCATATGAAAAAGTGTCCTTTTGAACTTTAGAGAAATAGGAAACCGAGCTTAAGATATCTCAAAGTGTGGGGCTGTCTCGCTAAGGTTTTAGTCCCAGAACACAAGAGAAAGAAGCTTGGTCCTAAAACTGTTGATGCGGTCTTCTTAGGTTATTTGGAAAATAGCTATGCATATAGGTTCTTAGTAATTTGATCCGAAATACCGGGCATAGATGTCAACACCATTGTTGAACTCAGTGATGTTACCTTCTTTGAGGACGTCTTCCCGTTGAAGACTGGGATTCCTCAGAATCTGACCATTGAGGGTATCTCCACATCAGGATCTATTCCAGATCAAGTGGAAAGGATAACGAATGTGGGGGTTGAAACTCAACATGAACCTAACGATCTTTCAGAAGAGATTGAGCCAAGGAGGAGTAAAAGACCTCGGATAGCCAAGGATCTGGGTAGCGACTTTGTTGTCTACCAGATCGAGGGTGATCCACCAAGTTACAAGGAAGCCATGGCTTCATCTGAAGCAAAACAATGGAAGGAAGCCGTCAAATCTGAGATGGATTCCATTATGGCTAATGGAACTTGGGAGTTGGTTGATTTACCCAAAGGGTGCTCTACCATTGGGTGCAAGTGGGTGTTTAAGAGAAAGCTTAGACCTGACAGATCAATTGAAAAGTACAAAGCCAGATTAGTTGCAAAGGACTTTAGGCAAAAGGAAGGTATCGATTATTTTGATACCTATTCCCCTGTGACTAGGATGACTACAATCCGGATGCTCATAACATTGACATCTGTATATGATCTCTCCGTCTACCAGATGGATGTGAAGACCGCCTTCTTGTATGGCGATCTTGAGGAAGAGATCTATATGGATCAACCTGATGGACTTGTGACTCCTGGGAATGAGAGAAAGATTTGCAAGCTTGTCAAATCCCTTTACGGATTGAAACAAGCACCAAAGCAGTGGCATGAAAAATTTGACAAAACTATTTTGTCATGTGGCTTTAAGGTTCATGAATCCGATAAGTGTGTCTATTCTAAGGTGAAAGGTGATGAGTGTATTGTCTTGTGCTTGTATGTTGATGACATATTGTTGTTCGCATCACATATGAGGATTATTAATGAGACTAAAGCATTCTTAAGTAGCAAGTTTGAGATGAAGGACATGGGTGTTGCTGATGTAATCTCGGGTCTCAGACTGACAAGGTCAGTTGATGGGATTGTAGTTTCTCAATCTCACTATGTTGGAAGGTACTTGAGAAATTTGGATATCAAGATTGCAAAGCTGTAAGCACTCCTTTTGATTCATTCAGAACGCTATTTAAGAATAAAAGTGGAATACCTATAGCTCAGCTAAGGTATTCACGATTGATAGGAAGTTTAACGTATCTTGCAAATTGCACGAGACCTGATATTTCATTCTCGGTTGCAAAGCTGAGTAGATACACTAGCTGTACTGACCGTACTCACTGGGAGGCTCTAGATCGAGTACTGAAGTACTTGAAGGGAACTATTTCCCTTAGTTTGCATTATGGTAGACATCCATCTGTACTAGAAGGATATAGGGTGCGTTTGGTTGGGGGGTTACCCCCCACTTTGGGTGGGTAACCCTCCAAAACCCCCACTTTTAACCCACTAGTGGGGCCCACTCCCTTCCCATCAAAAAAATTATATATTATACCATCATATCATCTAAAAATCATAAAATACTCAACTTCTATTCACTATTTCAAACTTCAATACAATCACATCACAACAACCACCCACTTTTTCAAATTTCAATACAATCATATCATAATAACTACCAACTTTTTTAAATTCCAATATAATCACATCACACAAACCCTCCCAACCCTTAACCCACCAACCAAACACACAAACACAAAACTGGGTTATCCACCCCTGGATAACCCATGAACCAAACGCACCCATAGTGATGCAAGCTGGATAGGGAAAATAGAGGAGTCTGGGAGTAATGGTGTTACTGGGTATGTATTTACCCTTAGAGGCGGTACAGTCTCCTGGAGGTCTGTGAAGCAGACCATTCTAACTCATCCACCTTTGAGGCCGAGCTATGTGCTTTAGACACCACTGGAATTGAGGTTGAATGGTTGAGGAAACTTCTGTCTGAAATTCCCATGGTAGGTCATCATGTTCCTGCGATCTCGGTACATTGTGATAATATGACCACAATTGCCAATATCAAGAGTTCAAAGTTCAATCAGAAAATAAGGAGACACATACAAATCAGACTTAAGACGTTAAGGGATTTAGTGTCTCGAGTAGTGTTGGTTGTGGATTTTGTTGGATCCAAAGACAACACGGCAGATCCGTTGACTAAGGGACTTGATAGATCTTTAGTCCTAAAGTATAGGCTTGGAATGGGACTGAGATCCATTAGGAGGTCCTCTACAGTAGCAACCCAACCTACCTGAGTGGAGATCCCACAAAGGAGATTCAATGTGGTAATAACAAGCTGTTTGGAGAACTGGTTGGCACTCTAATCTTAATGCGTATGCATGAGTGTCTTATCCCTGGAAGCCTGAGTGTTATTTAAGCTGCAAGTTTAGGAAGAGCGTAGGCTCTGCAGGATGTTAGCAGTGCATCCTTGGAAAACGTCACCTATGTGAGTGTTATTGTGGACCGCAGTTAAAGGAAGAGGGTCTTTCCTGAATACACTCATGAAACAAGATAAGGGTGCATGGCCTTTAAGAGCATCAACCCTGAAGACTGTACCAAGAACAACGCTTTGTTGTTTCTACCGTATACTTTAACACTAAGGTCTGAAGTTCAAGACGTAGTTCACTTCGAACTTGTTAAAGTGAAAGTAGTAAACTCAAGTAGAGGTTCAAACCGGAAGGTACCTTTATTGAAAGTAAAGTGTGGCAACCGAAAGTTGTGTTTTAACTCTCTTTGAATCTCTTTTTCAAATTAGTGAATTCGTGGGGGATTGTTGTATTAAAATTTGTAATTAGATTTTAATTGGAAAATCTATGTAATTACAATTGTAGTTAATTTGGTTTCAATTGAGAAACCAAATGGCTTGGAGGGAAAGTTGGTCATTTCCAAATTTGAAACATGGATAAGTTTGGGTGGAAGTTTAGTACCATACCTTAGAGCTTTAAACTTTTGGTGGACTTATATTTGGGTTCACACCCCAAGCTCTTATAACAATAGTAGAGAGGAGGAATGAAGGACTACACACGCGCGTGCGCTCCGCTCTGTCTCTGGCTCGGGCTCGGGAGAGTCAATTCAGATCTCGGATCTCGATACTTTTGCTACGGGTTTCATTTGGTAAGTCGATTAAATTAATCACATGATTAGTTTTGGTAAGTCAATTAAAATGGGAATTCAAATCGTCGTTATGGACGCGATTATGGCCGCGATTTCGAGATCCGAAATGGTGCGCCCATTGATGGGCGTTTTCGGAAATCGAAATGTAACGTGCGCTAGAGCACGCGACCGTCTTTATATATCCCTTCCCCCACGTCGTGTTTTATACACACTCGCAAGAAACACTCTTACGCTGTCTTGGCTTTGTTCTGGTTCTTCCTCTCACGGACGAACCTGCTTCTCTTTCTCTCGGCTGTAGTTCTCTGAGGTACATTCGAGAACGATCTCGTCGGTATGCGCAGACGAAGATCATGTGCCATCGTATCTTGTGAGCGGATCGCCAGTACCCTATGTACCGGTATTGTGGGGGCAATATCCTCTCTAAGGACAATCCGTTTCATGGACGCTTCGGTGATCTCTATTCTAATCTATCTCTTATTTTATTTGCCGTAATTTGTTTATTGCTTTACCTTTCCTGGATCTCACCTGGTTTTATGTTTCCATTTGGTTAATCGGTTCCTGCTTGCATTCTGTATTCGGATAATGGATTGGAACTGCATGATATTAACATTGATAATCTGTAATGTCTTTCGTTCAATCCATTTGGATCCGTGTAAAAACTGGTTTTTATATGCGGTAATGATCCTATTTACAACATGTTCTTCATATCTCACTCATATAGAAGCCATTCCTTGTTGGCCGCGACAACAAATAGAATACAAAGAGAGGCATACATGGCAACATATGAATAAGTCTCATAGTAATCAATGTCGTATGTTTGGATGAACCCCTCAACTATTAGTCTAACTTTGTAGCATTCAATGCTACCATCCTTTACATGCTTTACTATGAAGACCCACATGTATCCTACCGTTGCTGCATTATCAGGAAGTCATATGATTGTTCATGTGTCCCCAGCTATAATGTGACCACTCCTTTGATCATGGTTGTTTTTCATCTTTCATCTATTAATTCCTCCTGATTTGTATTTGGAATATCTACGATAAATGAATATGAATAAATTATTTATATTTTTGAGATAGATGATCAAGAGTAAAATTGTTGTTGTTTGCGTCGATAGTGTCTATCTTTTCTCAGGGATATTGGTAGATGGTCTTTGCTATGGGTTCCTCCTTTTGATTGGCACATTCCTGCAAAGAGAATTCGCTACCAGTGCCATTAGTAAAATTTAAGCATTCAGTAGTTACTGTTGGGAAAAATAAGAGACTTATTTATTCCATACGCCTTAGGCTCTCTTATATAGGAGAGTAGCCTATGGGTAAATTACATCAAGAGTCCAAAAGAAAGAGAAAATATGAAACGGTACAAAATAGAATAACATATATCTCTACACTCCCCCTTAAGGTGGAGCATAGATGTCAATCATGCTCAGCTTGGACGAGCACTTCTGAAATGGCCCTCTAAGTAAAGTCTTGGTAAAGATGTCTGCAGTTTGGTCCCCTGAGCTAACATGGGATGTAGAAATAAACCCCTTCTGAATCATATCTCGTATAAAGTGACAATCAACCTCAATATGCTTGGTTCATTCATGAAATGCTGGATTATTTGCAATAAATATAGCAGCTTGATTGTCAAATTCCAGAGCCATAGGAAGAGGGACTTCTATATATAGATCTGTAAGAACAGCTTTCACTCCCATCATTTCTGTACTGACCTGGGCCATAGCCCTATATTCAGACTCGTCACTGGATTTTGCTACAGCCGTTTGCTTCTTACTTCTCCATGAGACCAGAGAATTTCCAACATACATAGCAAATCCAGTGGTGGACTTCCTATCCTTGGGGCATCATGCGTAATCTGCATCTGCACATGCTGAAATAGTAATCTCCTTGTCTTTCTTGAACAGCAGACCTGCACCAGGAGATGACTTAAGATACCTGAGTATCATATGTATAGCATCCATATATACCTGACGTGGTTGCTTCATGAACTGGCTCAATCGACTAACAACAAAAGAGATATTGGCTCTGGTAATAGTAACATAGAGAAGCTTGCCCACCAGTTCTTTGTATCTTTTCCTATCCACCTCATCAGTGGCGTCATCATATAATTTCATACTGGGATCAATGGGTTTAGTGGCAGGTCGGCAACCAAGCATTCCTGTTTCACTCAACAGGTCAGTGACATTTCCTCTGGGTCATTACCAGCTCATGAGGATTTCTGGCGAACTCCAGTCCCAGAAAATATCTAAGAATTCCAAGGTCCTTGGTGACAAATTCACGACCCAGCATTTCTTTCGCCCTCTGAATTCCTTGTCCATCATCACCTGTAATCAAGATATCATCTACATACACCATAATTGCAATAATACCTCTGGATGTCTTCTGTACGAACAGGGAATGATCTGCATTGGAATGTCTGTACCCCTGTTTTTCAAACAGGTCTAAGAGCTTCTGGAACCAAGCTCTGGGGCTCTGCTTAAGGTCGTAGATGGCCTTATGAAGTCTACACACCTTAGAACACTCCCCCTCAACAGCAAAACTAGGTGGCTATTGCATGTAGATTTCCTCCTGCAAGTCACCATATAAAAATGCATTCTTGACATCTAATTGGAATAGTGGCCAATCACGAGTAACCGCAACAGAGAGAAGGATCCGTAGGGTGGAATGGCGAGCAAGCGACGAGAATGTATCAAGGTAATCTACCCCATATGTCTGTGTAAAGTCACGAGCAACCAGGCGTGCCTTGTATCTGTCATGCTGCCATCTGCATTCTACTTAACCGTAAAGACCCACTTGCAGCTCACTGTAGACACATCGGTAGGTGCAAGAACAAGGCTCCAGGTACCTCTTGACTGAAGAGCAACCATCTCTTCTTCCATGGCTAAACGCCATCTACTATCCTTCAATGCATCTTGGTAATTACGTGGAATATCCACCGTCAATAGTGCAATGAGAAAGCTCCTGAATTCTCCAGATAAATGATTAAAAGAAACAGTGGATGCTATAGGATATGACGCGCAGCTGCACTTCTATTTCCGAAGCACAATAGGAAGATCCAAATCACCTGCATCCTCATATGGCCTCTGTAAAACATCATGCTCAGGTAAATCGTCAGATCCATCAATATTGATTATATTCTCAGAACATACCTTAGGCGAGCTAGATGATGAGCGGTGACCATGAGCAGAAGCAGGCCGACAGGTATAGTGGAGTGGCAATGGGGGAACAGGAATGGTAACAGGAGGTGCAGGAGATGGTAGTGGTGGAGGTGGTGATGGTGGTGGCATGTATATAGCTTCATCAGTGCTAGAGGATACCGACTGATCACCTATAGAAGAGAAGTACATAACAGACTCGAAAAAGGTAATATCAGCACTAACAAAATATCTCCTGCGCAATGGATCATAACACCTGTACCCCTTTTGTGTTCTGGAGTACCCGACGAAAACACATTTGACAGCCCTAGCAGAGAGCTTGTTAATACCTGGAGACAACTGGTGGACAAAGGCCACCGAGCCAAACACATGAGAAGTGAGGGAGAACAATTCTCTTTCTGGAAAAACAAGGGAGAAAAGAATCTTTTCACCTATAACAGACGACAGCATACGATTAATGAGATAACATGCCGTTAGGACAGCATCGCCCCAGAAAGAATGAGGGGCATGACTCTGTATGAGAAGCGACCTGGTGACATCAAGTAAATGATGATGTTTCCTTTCTGCAACTCCATTTTGTTGGGAAGTATAGGCACAAGATGTTTGGTGGATAATCCCTTGAGTTGAAAAATAATTGGAGAGAGTATGAGTACAAAATTCCAAGGCATTATCACTTCTCACAATCTTTACAGATGCAGAAAAAACATTACGAACTTTAGTGATGAAATTTATGATAATATCTCCCGCTTCAGATTTATTCTTTAACAAAAAGACCCAAGACACACGAGAGAAATCATCTACACTAACCATATAAAACATGTGTCCCTGATGATCAGGAACACGACTAGGACCCCAGATATCGACATGAAACAACTCAAACTTGGAGCTACTACTCCGACTCTGACGATTGGGAAATGTAGACCTATGATGATTTCCCAACTGACAAGCCTCACATTGGATGGACGCGTGAGGTGAAACCTGGGGTAACACACGACACAATTTCTGAAGCGGTAGATGTACAAAGCGCAAGTGACACACGAAGGGAGAGACAGATCCAGAAAGTAGAGAGGAGGCTCCGGCATAAGGGGTCCGACTGAGACGATATAGGCCGCCCTGCTCATAGCCACGTCCAATCACGTTGCATGTAAGGATGTCCTGAAAAATGAGAGAAGATGGATAAAAAATTGCTCGACAATGTAAATCCTTTGTAAGTTGGTTAATGGACAACAAATTCATAGAAAAATCAGGTGCGTGCAGCACGTTCTTTAGGTGCATAGAGGGTGTCAGGCTAATCTCCCCCTGACAAGTAATTGGGGATTGCGTCCCTTTGGCAATAACCACAGTACGGCCTGGAGGAACCTGACGGTAGGCTGTAAGTAGACCTTGTTCGTCACACAGATGGTGTGTGGCACCAGAGTCCATAATCCACTCTAAAGTATCTGATCCACTACTGCTAGTAAATGCATAAGTGCTACCTGAGGTATTGATGGATGCAGAAGCAGCAACATCGAGTGACTATCAGAAGTAGGCACTGATGCAACGGGACCGGATGGAGGAATAATGCCCCTCAGACGGGCTACAAGATCATCAATGCGTTGATCCAGAGATGAAGCAGATGGGGGCTCAATCTATTCAGCTACTCGTGCAGAAGAAGAAAATCCATGTTTGGAATAATACGTATCTTCGGTATGCCCAGAACGGTGGCAAAAGATGCATGATGCTCGAACACGACCCCCTCTGCCCCGAGGTCCACGACCACTGAACTGATGATGACCCCCACGACCTCGATTCGCTGCCATGGCTGAGGCGGTCTGATTTGCAGTGGATGAAAGAATAGTAATACGACTCAGTCTGTGAAAGGCTTCCTCCATCAGAGGAATGGTAGAATCTGCCAAGATCTGGGAACGTGATGCCTCGTAATCTGGATCTAGAGCCGCCAGAAATACATCAACCATAGTGGCATTCCGGTAGGTCTTCTGTTGCTCAGGAGTGACTGTGAGAGGCATGAAGCTGTAAAGCTTCTCAAACATTCCACGTAAAGATGTGTATAATGAGTGTAGAGGCCGTCCATTCTGCTTGATGGTAAAGATGTCATGCTGGAGTTGCAGAATCTTCGTCTCATTCTTTGTTTGTGAATAAGTAGCAGGCATAATATCCCACATTGCTTTTGCAGTGGGTTGATGGAGAATATCATTAGCAATCTCAATTGCTAATGTTCCTGATAGCTAAACCTGGGCATATGCATCATCTGCCTCCCAAAAGGCGTTGACCCCAGTCTTCTCAGCAGGCTCTTCCTCAGTAAGAATATGCTTCTTACCGGTCGACTTCATTATACTCATGAACTGCATTGCCCACAGTTCATAGTTGGACCCGTCCATCTTCACAATAGGCGCAGGACCTCTGAAGGCGCATGTGGATGGGATATCTGCCTTGCTCTCTATCATGATGATAATAGAAAACTAGGGTTGTAGACTGAAGATATGTACACTGACATTCACGGGTTTAGTTGCATGTGTGGACTCAAGCAACCAAACCCATTAACTTGAAGACGCGGGCGAGAGTTTCCTCTGTAGCGAGGGTACCCTAGGGTTAGGCGAACCCTAGGATATGGGACTAGATGGCGTGTGATGGTGCACGGAGAGCCGAGATACGCTGGGAGTAGCGCACAACGCTCAGTGCACGCGCATGGTGGATGCACACCGCACGTGCGCGACTAGGGCTGCCCCCTCACGCGCACGGGACTGTGGCTAGGGCTGTCTGCGATTAGGACAGCCTGCGCGGGACTAGGGACTAGGGCCGCCTGCGCGCACGGGACCAAGGTTGGTTCCGCACACGCGTGGAATCGGGGTTGTGACCTGGCGGCGAACCGGCAGCAAACTAGGGCTGGAACCTGGCGGCGAGAACGCGGGGCCGAGCGCGGCAGAGGCGGCGCGAGTGAGGGGAGGCATGCGGCCGGGGCGGCGCGAGCGTGGTCGGGGAGGCGGCACACGGAGGGCTCGAATGTGGAAGCTAGGGTTAGGGTTTTGGTTCGAGAACTCCGGTCTAGGACCGTCACTCTGATACCATGTTGGGAAAAATAAGAGACTTATTTATTCCATACGCCCTAGGCTCTCTTATATAGGAGAGTAGCCTATAGGTAAATTACTTCAAGAGTCCAAAAGAAAAGAGAAAATATGAAACAATAAAAATAGAACAACATATATCTCTACGGTTACCATTGGTTCTGTAGATTGGATGAGTGTTGTGGCATGAGGGGCGATCTCTAATAGCCTAGGTCTTCTGGTATGGATGTTGTCGAATGTTGAGGCTAGATTTGCAGACTTAGAAGGTATACGATTCAAAATAAGAGGTGGAGGTAAGAAAAGCTTTTTCTCAAACTAGTGTGAATTCAGCATCTTGAATCTTGTGGACAAGAAGTAGACAATTAACTCAAAGAAGGTAACATCAACACACACATGATGCCTTACACACACATGATGCCTTCTGTAGATAGGATCATAACACCAATTATCACTTTGAATTATGAAATGTCCAATGAATTTACATTTAACCCCTCCTGGTGAGAGTTTGTCCAGCTTGGAGACATACTACGAACAAAGGAAACAAAGTTGGGAATACGTAGAGGGACACTAAACAAATCTTCCTCAGGGAATAAACCTATCACCCACGAAGGCATAAGATTGATTTAGAAGACAAATGCCGAACAACATCTCTCCAATATATATTGGGGGCATTACTATGAACCAAAAGAGCGCATGTGACATCTAAAATATGACGACGTTTTCTCTCAACGATGTCACTCTATTGAGATGTGTAAATACATGATGTTTGGTACATAATATCATGCAACTTGAAAAACTCAATTAGGAATAAAGTGCAAAGTGCATTAGTAGATCTGATATATTTAATATTAAAAAAATGACGAAAAATGATGAAGCCTTCTCCCACTATAAGTAGGGTCGGCTACATGGATTCTTGTTCAAATCCATGTTGAAAGATTCGACTATTTTTTATGATGGTTGTCGACTACCTAATGCAACCCCGACAAAGGGGGATTTAAACCATGATCGTTTGGGTGGTAGGCACATTGCACTACCACCAGACCATTTAAGTGGTTGTCATTGCATGTCCAACTTCAAATCTAAGATAATATCTGAAATAAAGGTTGTCATTACATGCCCAACTTCAAATTTATACTTTAAAAAATGATCCATGAAACACGAGAATAGTCATAACTGCTACAAGATAAAAACGATATCAATAGAGATGGACACGACTAAGACCCCAAACATTGAAGTAAATCAATTCCAAACATGAACTACTAGTGTGAATAGGACACTCAGGAAACTAGAATGATGATGAGCCCCTAATTGGCATGCCTCACATTGAAACTCAACTGAGGGGAAACCACAAAAAGAATATGGCAAATCTTCTGAAGAGGAATATTACCAAATTGCAAGTTCCGACCACTCGATTGTATGAAAGATGCCTCAAATAGGGACTATCTAGGCTATAAAGATCGCCTTGCTCACAACCCTACCCAATCACCTTGACCATAAGTATGTATTGAAAAACAAGAGAAATAGAGTCAAAGATGGCATGTCCACTCAAATTCTTTGTAATTTGACTAGTCGAAAGTAGATTAAGGGAAAATCTGGAGCATAAAGAACCTGCAGTAACCACATCTGTAAAGTTAGTTGTAACCCCCCCCCCATTCTTGATACTGTGGAATGATGGCAATCACTTAGTGATTATCATGTAGCGGAGATAATATACATGGTGAGTTGCTTATGGCTTTGATAGAGACGTCTAAAGGCTCATGAATTTGTTATCCATTCTGCATCATTTTTATAATAACTAAGGACAAGACTATTACCCGATGAACCCGTCATGGCAACAATGCTAGCAAATATAGTAGGAGGTATAGGGGATGGAGCTACCACCATCTCCCTGAGTTGAGACAAGAGATTCCCATAATTCCGATCATGTATCATAGATGAGTCAGCTGATTCTACCATACTGCGGGTCGAGGCTGGTTTGTCATGTTTCTGCCAACATGTGTCTTTTTTATTCTCTAACTGTTGATAATGTGTGTAATGGGAGCAAGATGCCCCATTGTGTCCACCCTGCATGTAATGTGATCCACTACCTCTACCACTACCCATGTATCCGCAACCTTTGCATGCGGTGAATCCTCCTCTACTACGAGATGCAGCCACAAATGAAGGTGTATGCGGGGTAGTAGTAGGAACAATGATCCTAATGAACATGGTGTAGATCTCCTCTAATTGAGATATGATGGTGCTCGTCAGGAGTTGAGAACGGGTTGTATCATAGGTGAGATCAAGCCCGGCCAAGAATTTCCCAACCACGAGCATATTCTTATATGTTTTCTAATTTTCAAACCTGCATGGAAGAAGATAATGATGGAGTTTTGCAAACATGCTCTCCAAGGCATCATAATTCGTATGGAGGGAATGACCATTTGCTTCGTGAAATGGATGTTCTAGTGAAGCTGCAGAATCTTCCTCCCGTTATTGGCCTTAGAGTATGTAGTGGCCAAGATATACCACAGACTTAACAGTAGGCCAATTTAATCATTGGCGATTATAACGTGAGAGAGCATGTCAACCACAGCTTTGCATATGTGTTTTCTTGCTTCCATGACATCTTTTCTCATATTTTTCGGTCAGTTCTAGTTGTAAGAGCATGTATGCTTTGTTGACTCTTTCCATCGTGCTCATGAACTCCATGGCACATCATAATTGGTCCCATCCATCTTGACAATAAGACATGTCGACTTTGTGGATCTGAAGAATGAAAGAATATCCCCCTTATCTTCCATTGCAGAGATAGAGAAAAAATGAGCCGAGAAGGATAAAAACTCGAAGAAGAAAATTTGGAAAATTTTACCCTTGATTTAGCCCATCAAGGGATCCACTGGTGGTGATTGGAGGCCTTGAACATTGGAAAAGTTTACCCTTGATTTAGATCATCAAGGGATATGCTGGAAGTCGTTGGATGCCACACGAGTACTTAGTTTATTTCAAGTGTCGTAAAGTTCAAACTTTGGCAATTATCTTAAAGGTATATTTGTACTTTCAATTGATGGAGAACAGATAATCTTATCAAAGCTTTTCAATGCCAAAATGATGCAATTTATGATAAACACATTTAGTCATAAGTTTCAAAATACCCAACATTCTCAGCAAATCAAATATTATGTAAATCATATATATATATATATAATACCCAAAAATTCCTACTTTTGATGCCAAGCTAGGTGATTAGCTCCCTACCTGAAAAAATAGGAATGAGGAATTGGCTCAAAAATGGATGGTGATCAAGATACAACCATGCTTAAGTGGCTTGCTCCCTCTACGTTCCCCCGCACAACACAAAATGTAGAGGAGGATGATGGTGTCGATGCATCTCATATTTCATACCACCCTTCTCATGATCTGCAAACATTAAATTCACAACCTTTACATCAAGAAGCACCATCGCTTCCCTCCATCCACTACGAGCTCTCCCTATAGGTCGAACCTCTCCTCGTAGGTTGATCGTTAGCTCTATATGCGTCAAAATCCCGGTTCAGGAATATCTCTATTCGAGAAATAAGAGGATCAAACCAATTCGTTTTACTCCTTTTCAAATTTGATAAATGTCGCTTATTCGTATATTTCATTGTAATTATATTATTCAGAGTATTATTTCCTATTCAATCCCTTGGAATGCCATAGCTGAGGGATTTATCAACTAAAATAATCGGTTCAAAACATTGCATATGTATCCACAGGCAAAAAATCATGGAAGAGGTGTATTCTGAATCCTGTTGGGCCATAATGAGTTTGAAATTTCAGAAATTCTCAATTACGTATACATGATACATGATGAGAATAGAAAATTCCAGTTGTTGCATTTGTGAAAAAATATCTGAAACTTTGTATCAGATGAACCAATGTACTTTAAGAAGTTCAAGAAGGTTGTAATAGCTTCGCTTACCACAATTGTGCCAACACCAGTCAGTATATCTACACCCAGAGCTTTCATCGAATTAATCAAGTTCGTCCTTATTTTTGAAGCAAGATTATTTGCATGATCAGCCACCGCTTGTCTGTTATAGCCAGATGCTGAGACCTATTATTTTGACAGAATAGTATCTGTTATAGACTTCAGATAAGTGTTATAGCATCCAACCATCTATCTTGCTAAAAGTTTAATTACTGGGATAAGGTTGTTTTAAAAAAATATATGAAAAATATTCAGATTTAGTATGGTGAGCTCAAATTCACCAGTCCAGTTACAGAAGAAAATACGAATTCCAAGAAAACCCCAAGAAGCTGATAAGATAAAAGAAAATATTTCAAAGACAAAGTAATGACATCAAAAGTCCAATAAACAAAGAAGTCCCATGATAATTGTGGTTTTTTCCAAGTTACGTCCTAGGTGAGTAATCAGAATACATGGTTGTAGTTTGAAATCTCTTAATACATGGTTGTAGTTTGAAATTCGCCTATCATACATATAATACATACATCACTGATCTGTCAACAGCTGTAATTATCTCTACTGAAGTCAACCGTTCACTAAGAGAAAAATGACAATAGCCTTTTCAAATAACAGATGTGCACAAGATGGGGAATGAAAAAAACACCAATTATTTTTAGATCTTCAGACAAAATTGATGATAAAAAGGAAGAACGCCACCTGTATACCAAGGGCCCTCATGTGATGCTCATCCTGCAGCTCACGCATTCTACCACTTACAGCAAGTAGAGCTTTTGAAGGCACACATCCTCTGTTTACACAGGTCCCACCAACAACATCCCCTTCTATGATGGCAGTTTTTAGACCCTGAAAAGTCATGTGTTGATACATGGTATAAAAATATATTATATATACACATTCTACAACCAGAGTTCTTTTAGGGCTGTGCTCAGGGTATTTGATCCATGGGAAACGTGTAAGGATCACTTTTTGAGAAAAAAACTTGTAAAGATCAATATGCGACAAGATATAATGTCATAATTCAATTCCACATGGAGTTGTTGAATGCTAGAATTTTTTAATTAACGGGGACTGAAAAAATGGTAGACGAAGTCATTAAATATTAACATAAAATGAGTTAGAATGTTAATAATTTTATGAATATGTAGCCCATATCTCATGTTGTAGCCAGATGACGTAAACAGTACATAAATATTATAGTGGCCAATGCGTACAACTAACTCGCGTAAGGAAGTTCCACTGAAATAATAACGATCATGTCCAGACAAATGTCTTTTTATTTGAAAATGGAATGCCCATAAATCACAAGAAATGAGATATTGATTACGAAGAATCTACAATGATTGCATGTCTTTATTGTTAATGAAGTAGGCAAGCACTGGTCGATTGACATAAATTTGGATGATAGAAAGAAGACATATAATTAAGAAAAATAAGAAGCCAAAAGGAAATGACGAGAGAAAAAGAGAGGAGGGGAAAAGGGCTATCAGATGACCAGTGACTAGTAAAAACAGTTTTGGATTGTAGAGGATAAGGAGAGGGTCGCAAGATGGGAAAATGATTGTTTAGAGAGTCGCCATGCAACATATACCGATCAAATAAATAGTTTCACTGTAAGGATATCAAATGTATACAAGACACCTGAAGCTATTCAACCTTCTGTGTATAGATGCGCATTGTAGTGTTTCCACGCAATGGATGATATCTGTTAACCCCACCTTAAATAATAATATATATGACGATGCGACCAACTCTGCAATGACAATCGAATCCCATCAGACCTTCTCAACAGCATGGAGTGCGGCCCCGTGTCCCCCAACACCCGCGCCGATGATGACCAGATCGTAATCGAACCCCTTCGAGAGGCTCCCATTGCCCGTGATCGAAGCTGAGACCTTCTTCAGCACTTTCCTCGCCGAGCCGCAGTGCCTTTGGGAGCAGAGACCCGTCGCCACCTCCCGCCGGAGCCCACAGAACCGAAATCCGGAGGGTCTGAAGGGAGCGAAGGAGGTGCAATCGGGAGATCGATCCGATGTGGGAATGGCGGTGAAGTGAGGTGCCGAGATCGCCGCCTGCATGGTGGGCGGAGATTAGAGTTTTGGAGGAGAAGGAGACAGGAGATTGTGAGAGTAGGAAGCGGGGGATTGAGAGAGTAGAAAGAAGGATGGAATGGCCTCGACAGGTCCGCCATTGGGAGGCGGAGAAGGCGAAGTGAAGATAGGGAGGGGGCGTGGAGCGGGAGTGGGTGTTGCTGTGGTGTGGTTACCGGGATCGTGCATTTTGGGACGGTGGGAAAAATGGGGATGGGTCATGGGTCGGTGGATGCATTCGGGTTACCGGAGTTGAGGGGATTGGGGAGTTCGCGCCATATTGTGCAGTTAGGGGTGTGCATGGGTCGGATATCCGATCCGTTCAATCAAGATCCGCCCCGATCCATTATTATCGGGTTGACGGGTCGACCCGACCCACTTCAATGGGTAACCGTACTAACGGATACCCAATGAGTCTCGGTTACCTGCGGGTACCCACGGATCACTAAAACACATCATTCAGTGATACGCTTGAGATGTGAAAGAGTCTAACTTAGGAACTTTTAAGCCCAAATCAACACTCATAAATCCGTGATACATGTATCATGCACTGACATTGCTTATATATTCACACATCTTTTGGTTGAAAAGATCACGACGGACATAAAATTTAAAAAGAGAGGAAACCGACTTTGATATATGCTTTTGCTTTTTCAAAGCAAATATAATACGTTTATCTTTGAATTTTGAATGATCGGATAATTGATAAATAAATACTCGTTGATGTGTTGATGGACCGAATTAAAGTCCAATCTAATTGGAATATCACATGACCCAATTTATCGATTTCAATCACAATAGATTAGCTCGATCCAAATGAGATTTTGGCCGAATTTTGACCAAAATTTTGGTCATTTCTATGAACATTTCTTTTATCGACCACACACCGCATTAATATATCAACCATTTCAGTCGAATTTCAACACTTGTCGAAATCAAAATTCCGTCGAATTTTGATGAAATTTGAGGCCATAAACCTTGCGAACTTGACGTTTATTTAAATTATGTTGGAGATTTTTTAATTCATCTCATTGGTGACATACATGATACATCTAGAATTTTTAAATGGACGTATGTTTCATCGTATGGTATTCAATATAATTTTTTAGTTTCCTTATTAATTATTTTTTCGCATAAAAAATAAATATGTTATTTCGGTTAAAAATACAAACATCTAAAAACCTCTTCTCTTGAAGTCATCCAACAATCTCGATTCATACATTTTTGTTATCTCGATTCCAAGTAACGATCTCAATCACAGACAATTTCAAAGCTCGGTAGGATGGAACATTGGACCGAGCCACCCCGAACCCAACCTTGACCCGACCCGTAAAAATCCGCATCCGACTCGAATCCGATGTCTATTTAGGCTGGACTCGGGCCCACGTTTATTTTAAATAAGACATTGGAGCCGGAGCCAGCCTGAACCCGCAGAAACCTCGAGTTGTACCGACCCCATCCGTGCCCCCGTACCTCAATATAATAATAGTATTAGTATTTTTACAGATTGCAATCCACATAAAATGATGTGGAGAAAAGAAAAGATAACAAAGAGGCCGAAGTAATTTGTGTCAATATTTTAAAAAGAATAAGTTTCGGATCGACGAGATTGTCTTACATCAGATAAAAAAGAAATTTAATTCAAGCAAGTACTGTGATTTAATTCATGCAACTTGCAAATAATTAGTCTGCTTGGAGACGGCTCTAGCCCGCCCCAAGCCTGGGTCCGAACCTACGGGTCTTGAGCTGACTCTCGAACTTCAAAATTATGCGGACCTCATCCCGATCCACATCTCGGGAAAAAATGATGGCTTTCTCAGGTTGGGTTGGGGCGAACCAAATGCTCCACCCTAGAAGTCGGCGAAACGAGATTGCCAAACCTCTGGATAACGACCACGTTAGAGGAGCAATGAGATCTGTCATTCCATGGACATTATCCGAATTGGAGGGCAATGAAATGGATCGACCCGTGGGTATCCATGGATCATAGGGTCGGAATTCCGTAAGTCCTGGATCAAATAGGGTCGGGTATCCGATCCAAAATGGTTTGTAGGATACCCACGGGTTTAGGGTCGCCCCATATGGATCGGAACGGATACACGTCTAACCCATAAACCATGCACAGCCCTAGTTGAGGAGAGCCGTTGGCGATTTGTTCAAGTAAACGTCGAAGGACATTCAGCATTAAAAACATGTATTTTCATGGTGTTCTCAATGTCTTAAATGAACCGTAAGATCTCCCAAAAAATTTTAAGTATACAATATATTTTTTTAATGGCTTTTTACATCTATAATTAAGGATGGGCATCGAGTCGGACCCCTTCGTATCCAAAGTGACTCGCCCAAGGCTCGATAAAATTAATGGGTTGCGGGCCTGGTTGAAGCTTGAAGTTTTTTTCTCCAGCATGGGTCGGGTTCATGTTAGACCGTCCCATTAAAAAAGCTTCGGATGGGAGATTGGAAAAAGAAAATAGATGACTGAAGGTACCTTTGCAATATATGAAATACCGTGAATGAATGTGTATACGAGTATTATTGGTATATGAACTACTGATCCATAACTAACAAATTATAAATAAAATAGAACGTGTTATACATGATGCATATAGGATGAACAATAAGAGATTCATCATGTTGTGAGAAAGTGATGTTACGATGAAGATAATAAGAAAAACTCACTAATTTATCTAAGAGAAGAGGGTAGACAACTATGTGTATGCAGGTAGTAAAGATTGATGAGAATATACAAAACTACACTACTTTAATGAGATTATGGATTATTATATGGATTATCTTATTGGGCCCTTATCGTTTCGGGCTGGTCTAATGGGTTTGGGTTGAGGTTGGCCCCAGCCCGGCACATTTATTTAATTTGCCAAAAATTCAACCCGAGTCCGGTCGATATGAATGGGATTGGGTTTCGGGTTGGGCTCATGGGTTGGGTTCGTGGGCTGAGTCGGGTGGCTCAACCCAATGCTCATCCCTACTTATAACTATCCATAACAACTGACTTCTTCATATTTACCTTAGGACACTACGAACATACTAACTCTTACACCATGACCCATGTGATTAACCCCCATCTTTAACTCTCATCTATCTGGTTGTTGTATGAATGTCAAAATGAATATATTCCATCAAAAATATGTTAAATTTATTGTTATTCTTCATCAAATTTACAAAATAATGTCATTTCCCTTCCGCCCACACCCCTCATTCCCCTCCCTCCTTCTCCCATCCCCCCTTGGCCTCCCCCTTGCTGCCACCCCTCCCCCTCCCATCCCCCAAGTTGTCCCCTACCCCCCCTCGCCTTCTTCATCTTCGAGCTCGCTAATTGAGTGATCCTCCATCAATCCAAGTCATTGGTTGCCCATTAATTCAGAGCTGAGCACCCCTGAATTCATGAATCGAGGCTACTCGCTGCTCGAACTACGTTATCGTGAACCCAGGTTATGAAGGCACAGTGGACGGCTGGCTGATGAATCTACATTTCATCATCTTTATTCTATCATTTTGGCCTCAAAAATCCTGATGAATGCATGTAAATAGCCTTAATTCATACATTTTAGCATCCATGCATGTGTGTATAAATAGTGTATAAAATACAGTTTTTAAAGCCAAAATTATAGAATAAAGAAAAGAAAAGAAAAAGAATAAAATATTGTAAATATTTTATGACCCAAAACCCCGAGACCTAGGCATCTGGATGAATAGGTCGACAAGGAATAAAGTAGGGGGAGATAAGGGCCACAATACCAATAAAATTCCCTTTCATTTTATTCACTCTTTATTCATTTTGGGACCTATTTTTGATTTCACTTTTTATACCTCAAATAAAGAAACCGTGTACATGAAAGTTGTAGATAATTAAATATAGAGAAATACAAAATTGATTTCACTCAAAAATAATGTACGGATAAAAAGATATGATCTGAATAAAAATCTAAAATACCAACTTCCCAGACTTGTATCTCTCAAAAAAAGCTCGAAACGCATCAAAATCACCTTTAATTGTATATAATTTTAAATAAGCTATTTAATAAAGGGTGGTTTCGCATTGGACGGAGCTACGGTTTGAAAGTTGAGTTTTGGACCCCTATTGTATACTTGTACAGATTAAAATATTCAATTTATTTATTATTCATTATTTTCCTAATTTTATATTTTTATAATTTTATAAATATTATTTACAATATGTATGTACATTAAAATCAAAATAAAAACCTAAAGAAAATTTAAAAATAAATACATGAATATAATACATAAGTACAATACCAATACATATACCTATAAAATTAATACTTCTATTTTATTAAGTGTACAAAATATATCAGAAAAATAAAAAAATATTAAAGTATATAAAAATATTTTATAAATTTATAAAATATTAAACAAAATAAATAAAATTAAATATACAAAATAAAAATTAAATATTAAAATATATAGAAGAATATACCTATATAGGACATAAAAGGTAATTTGTAATTATGTACCTCATAAAAAATAAAAATCATCATAAAATTCTTTATAAAATAAGGAACAATTTTTATTTTATAACCTAAAATAAATAAAATCTTTTACTATTTTATTTTGAATTTACGAATAATTTTCGCTTGGATTTTCCTGGTTGGTCCACGTGGACCAACCAGGTGCGGTCATTTGTTGACCTCGGTCAACTCCCTGACCGAGGCCTGCCAACCTTCTGACAATGTGATTTCGGCCCGATTTCGGCTATTTTTCGAGCCAAATCCCTTTATCTTCCTCCGTCGCCTTCTTCTTGACTTCTTCTATCTGTACATCCGTGATTCTCGTTGTGCCTTCAGATTGCTCCAGATCTCCATCATTAGCGTGTGGTCTCGCCCGCAAGTCACGCAACCATCTCTCTACTTAACGGACTCGCCACCTTCGAGCTCAAGTTTGAACCCCTTTGGATCTGCTTTCTCCCCACCTATTGTGCTCCAGAGATAGAGGGAGGTGACAACTCCCCACTCCAAGCTTCAGGAGGGTCGAGGAAGGGCCAAGGCGGCTCCACCATCTCCGCCGACCACCGGCGTCGAGGTTCTTCTCCTCTGGCTTTCGGCCATCGAGGTCTTCCCTCTTCTCCCATTTTTCTTTTTGCTTTTTATTCCCCATAGCCGTAGGATCATTTTCCCCTTTAGATCTTCGAGTTTCGTTCGCTATCTCTCCCAATCGCACTCCATCGCCGGCGCGCACCGTCGGCCGAATCTCCTCCGCTTCCATAGCACATCTCCGACGCCCACTTCGCCTCTGTAGGGTCCATGCAGTTTGCCCTGGACCATCTCACCCCTTTTTGCAGGTCAATAGCACGTAATGATCCAGGGAGACCCCTCTTCGTACTTCGTCGGAGGTACCTGGAGCTCGAAGCCCCGCTGCCTTCGCGCCAACGCCACAGAGCCCCTCCGACGACGTTGAGCCCTCCAGCACATAGAGCGACCTCCCAGGAGCTCCCCAACCGATTTTGAGCCCGAAGCATCATCAGAGACCCGAGATCCAGCTTGGGGAAGTTCGCCTCGCCGGCGTTCTTCCTTGTTCTTCCCCCTCGCCTCTCCGTCGTCCGATCCGGTCGCCGCTCCAGATTGCACGACAGCCGTTGGATCCTCGAGCGTCACCACCGTTCGATCAAGCCCTGAGGATCTAATTGCAGCCGATCATCGCCGAACCGTCATCGGCCGTCCCCGAAGCGCCACGTGGATAAGTGAAGGACGTCCGCTATTGGACAGGCGTTGGGTATTTTGCACCTACACCCTCGCCCATTTTTGTATTTCTATTTAGTCCATAAACTTCATTTGTAGTTTTAATATTTCTGTAATATTTAAATTTAGACCCCCGTACTTTTAATATTTACATTTAGGTCCTATCCACGTCACCTCACGTGACTCACGCACGTGGGGTGGTGGGTATTTTGCATAGGATCCCCTGGGGTTTGTTTATTTCATTCCAGTCCATGAACTTTTTATTTAAGTTGTAATATTTTGGTAAAATTGCAGGTTATCCCCTGGAACTTTGTAAAATTGCAAAAATACCCCTACTAGGTCACGTGTCTTGTTTGCGTGAGTTTGGAAATTTTGCAGAAACCCCCCTCCGGGTTTAGGTATTTATATTTAGTCCAAAAAGTTGAGTTTAACGTTATATAATTTTATAAAAATTGCAAGTGGGCCCTTGAATTTCTATGTATTTACATTTATGCCCTTGCCAGTACAGTATCTTTGCTTGGACGTTTGTATTTATTTCATGCATCTTTTTAACTCGAAAAATTACCAAAAAAATAATATAAGCTCATGTTGCATTGTAGTTTAACGCCATATTATTATTTTGCATTTTTGTTGTATTTTCATATTTATAAAAATTCAAGAACATGCATTTTCAGCACTGTTAACATTAGAAAATACATAAAAATTATAAAAAGTCTTTGAAAAACTCCCAAAAAAATATATTTCATGTGCTTTAGTTTATTTTATTTTCTGACCAAAAATCCCTAAAATTTACAAAAGAAAACCCCTAAAAATAGCAAAATTCTCAAAATCTTCATAAAAATCTAAAAAATTCATAAAAACTCCAAAATTGCATTTTCTATCTCTGAAATTTCCTTATATTATTATCTATCTATAAAAATTAAGTTGAAAATTTTCACTCATATTTGTTATTCTATTTCTATATTTTTGTCTCAAATATATATTATATTCACTATTTACTAGTAATTTTTATTTTAAAAATACCAAAAAATAGGAAAAT
Organism: Ottelia alismoides; assembly: GCA_037367405.1. Lineage (NCBI taxonomy): Eukaryota > Viridiplantae > Streptophyta > Magnoliopsida > Alismatales > Hydrocharitaceae > Ottelia > Ottelia alismoides. The sequence continues at coordinate 130,445 of JAZKJV010006857.1, read as the reverse complement.
CTAGAAAAATTACAAAAACATTAGAAAAATATAAAAATTACAAAAACATTTTATTTCCTGAAATTTAAGTATTTTTCCTTATTTTTATCTCTCTCTTATCTTTAGTGTGTATATATATTCCTTATATATATTATATCTTTATTAAAAGAAAAAGAATATAAAAAGTATAAAATATAAAATTAAAATACAAAATTAGAAAATCAAAATATAAAAATATAAATTAAAAATAAATAAAAAATATAAAATTAGAAACCCACAAAAATATCATAAATAGACAAGTTATCACATTCACACTTTTGTGCATTTTGCCCCGTTCTACCTGTCTGCTCCCTGTGTTCGACCTCTACACTGCTTTCACACTATACACATCCTTTGTAGAGTTATAATAAATTTTAACTCCGCACCGCTTTTCATTGCTTGATTTCTGTTGTGGGTTAATTATTGATTTATACGGGTTTCGTGAGCGGTCGCTCAGCGAAAATGTAGTCCCGCCTTGTGTGGACTATTTTGGCCCTCGCAAAATCCGTATCATCAAATGGCGATGTTGCCAGGGAACAACAACGTTTAGATTGAGATTCATTATTGATTGTGATTATTTGCTTATTTTTGAGCTCTACTCATTTGATATTATTGCTTGACTTGTCTAATCACACTCTCTTTGTACTTTGTGCGAGGTACCGCTGATCGAGGGAGGCACTATATCCAAGGCGCTTGTGCACCCACGTGAGGGCGGAGCGTGACTTCTGACCTAGCATCAAGGGAGATTTGGAGGATCTGAGGAGACAGTCGCCATCTTGAGCATTTTTGTTTATTTGTCTATTTGTGTAATTTGAAGTGAGAGAGAGACTTTTAAATTGTAATAACTTGGACTCTAGGACACCTGGGCCCAATTTCTGAGGGATTGTTCCCTTGGGGGTCTCTTCTATTTTCGTGGTTTTATCGCCGATTTTGTTTTCTTCGCTTTTATTTTATTTTGATTCACGAAGATTTTGACCCCTAGACTTAGGATTTTATTGTGAGTGTGACGTAATTGATTAGGACCACACACCTAATATTTTTCTTGTGCCTATAGATCGTAAGTGGACCTGTTTAATAACTCATAAAAGAAAAAGCTATCTTGGTCACCTGAGGAGTCACCTTCCGCTAGAGGCCGTATACAGCGTTGGCAGGATCCGTTGTAGCAGACACCGATCGGCATCAGAGACCGAACTCTGACTCCTCTTGTTGACCATTTAGCTATTGTTCTTCTCGTGTAGAAATTCTTGTCTAAGGCCGATTTCTTCTTACATCATATAGGTAGTTTAATTTCTGTCTTTAATCTATGCGTGGATCACCCTGCATGTAGAGTGCTGGAGCAAGGTACGCATTTCTATTTCTGCATGCATCATTGTATTTGATCGCGCATCGGTTTTTTTGACTTCCTACCCCGTTTTATTGGACTTCAAATAACCAGGAGATCGAAAAATTCGTTAGGTATTGTCTTTATTTCGGAAAAATACTGAAAAGTGAAAATCATAAAATTGGGACTGCTAATGCAAACTTGACCTTAAAACTCATCCCACAAAAAATATTTTGTCTTGGGGAGAGTAACCCCCTCCTTGTTTTATTTATCTGCTGCAAGAGAGTGACCCGACACTAAGATAGAGCCACACCTAAAATTCTGGTTGACTACTGATCGTGGTTAGTCGTTCTCTAGTGAGATCTCTCCGGTAACCGGTAAAGTGGACCAAGACGTCCTTAGCAGAGTGAATTAGCGGGAACAACCAGGTTACGGTCCGCAATTCATACTGGTTGGGAAAGATCTAACGTGGATCGTGACAGTCAGCTAGGAAAGTAGGGTTCCTAACAGCTTGCTCTAACGCTCTGATTGATTGACTAATCACCTAATAAAATTTGACAAGATAACAAACCGAACCTTCATGATCATCAACTCAAGAGTTGTGTAGGTGAATTGGGGGTTTGATTGACCATCTTGTTTGCATTCCAGATCTCATCCGCTTTTCTCTCTAGATCAAGATGATGGGAAGGAGATCCCTTAGGCAACGTCCGGTGGCACCGCTATCAAGCACTCCTCCTTTTTCATCTAGGTCAGCTTCGAGGAGTTTAGACCCACTCTCCGAGCCCGAATTCACGTCCACCCTGTTCCCCCTCGATCACCCTTCTTCTTCTATCAGTCCAGAGGTGTCAGAATTTAGTGCAGCATAGAGTTCAGAGCATTTGACGGCACCTGAGATGGATTTTTTTGACTTTGCAGAAAACCAAGATATGGAAGGCAGAGAGGAACAACTAGATGAATAGAGACCACCTCCGTACATATATGATCAAGCTGCCATCAACAATTCACTATTAGCCTCCCTGGAAACCATGCAGAGACAGATCAAAGACCAGGGAGTGATCATGGGTGAAATCATGAGGGAGATGCGTGACGAACGAGAAGAACGACATGAGGGCGATGATATACCAGACACAGCAGGCGAAGGAGAAGGACCTAACCAGGAGAGGCCGCCTCCGAGGACCATGAGGCAATTGCACAACCCATGTGCAACCCTCACGTACCGATGGATCTGACTCCCTCCTATCTATGGAGACTTCGAGCTTCGCCCACATACCATCCAGCTACTGCCCAAGTTTCACGAGTTGGCCACCGAAGAACCTCACCTCCATCTGCAGAAGTTTGAAATGATATGCAATACAATCCATGACAGGTTTGTGACTGAGGACACCATCAAAATGATAGACTTCCCGTTCTCCTTGGTTGATAGAGCCGCCTATTGGCTGAAACATTTGGGGAGGTACATCGACACTTGGGAGCAACTCCGAACTGAGTACTTGAACAAGTACTATCCACTCGGCCGGACAAATGCAGCAAGAGCAATGATCAGCAATTTCACAATGATCCCCAACGAACAATTCCATGAAGCTTGGGATCGCTTTAGAGAGCTCATAGACCGATGTCCACACCATGAGATATCACAGCCCAATCTTGTCCAAAGTTTCTTTTGCGGGCTGACATCGGAATCGCAGGGGCTAGTGAATGCCTCTTGTGGGGGATCTTATTTCTCCAAGGATGCAGAAGCGGTCTGGGCCATCTATGAGCAGATGGCAGAAAATTCTATAGTGATGTCCCAAGGCCGAATCTACACAAACTCCAAGGTCCCGCCATAGGCTACTTCTTATCAACACATTGCCAGGATCGATGCTGGGAACCATACTTCATTAGCAGCAGCACAAGATGAATCATCAGCCGCCTACATGGGCATAATTAGTGAAAAATTGGACCGCATTGAGATTTTGGAGAAGAAGCAAGGCCAAGGTCTGGCACAGATATATCAGTTGGCTAAGATCATGAGTGACCTGAAGACTCACATCTTGAGTATTCATGAGGCACAATCAGCTTCACATCCGCCTCCCAAGTCACTAGTTGAGTCCAGAGGTAGCGCTACCCCACCACCCCCCGCATATCGACAAGTTCACCATATCTAGGAGGTGCCGGTACAGCAGTTACCACACTATTCCCACCAGCCACCATCTCATGACACTCAGATGGTGGTCTATCAACTGGATCAGCCATTGGCAGCACTACCACCTCCACCCTTTCAGTAGGAGCCGTTGATGGAAGTCAATGAGATATGGTACGATCGGTACTCCCAGCAGGCTGGGATTCGTCATGATCACCTAGGATTCCATTGGACCACCGGAGGTGCCTCATCCCAACAGCAGCCTCCAGCTCATGGCGGTCATAGTAGCCAACACCAGCAACCCCAATACTCCCAACAGCAGCAGCATTATTAGCAGAATCCTCGTCTCGCCTATCAAGGACAACAGTGGGGGCATCGACAATAGACTTACCAACAGCAGTACTCCCAGCCTCACCAGCAACCTCAGTTCCATCAAGGGAACACTTCCAGTTCTCCCGCACCTGCCTTGGAGAACCCAGCACTTGACGATCTCGCCCGCTTGCTCTCTGAACATCAAACATCTTTCCGGTGAGAAATGGATGAGTTCCGGTAGGAAATGAGGGACATAATGAAAGGAAAAGCCGCCATACCTGCACAGAGCGAGCTTAACCCGAATAACTTGAAGAGAAAGTCTAAGCAGGTACAGTCTACAGAGGATACCACTCCTAGTGCTTATTTGAATGACATGCATTCTATGTTTGATACTCACTTCGTGTCACTTAGGAGCGGTAGGGAACCAGCCGACGGTGCCTCATCTGAGGGACAACGCCATGGAGAATCTAGAGCCCTAGATGAGGAGAGAAGCGGTGCTGATGCCACTAACAATAATGATGATGATGGTGGTACTGATGCCACCAAGGATGATGATCCAGACGACGGTGCTGAGGCCGTCGTAGAACCAGATGCAGACGGTGGTTCTGAAGCCACCATTTTTGATGCAGAACCAGAGCACGGTACTGAGGCCGCAAAGGAGAATATTTTGGGTGGTGATGATGCCCCCATTTTGAGTCCAAATGTATTCCAACCTTTTGTATTGCCATTTTCTGTATCTCTGGACACTATGAAAAAGAATAAAAAATTGAATAAAGGAAAGGGTTCTTCATCAATTCCAAGTCCATGTGTATTGAATGAAAATGTTTGCATGGATTTCAGTCCTTCACAGGCCCAGAAACCTTCTCCTAGACCTCTGTCTGAGGAGGGCCCATCCATACCTTTCCCTCAAGCACTCCGCTCGGCGAAGGGGAATAAAACAGAAAATCCTAAAAAGAAGGAAGAGTTAGAGTTCAGCCAACAGATGATAGACATATTTTAGATACATCTGACTCTACATGAGGCACTTGAGCACATCCCCCTTTTCCAAAAGAACCTGAGAGAAAAGACCACCGTACGTAGGAAGAGACGGAACACTAGAGGAGAAATCCATGTGCTGACCCGTGCCACATGTTGTGCCATTCGGAACCAGCTGCCAGCCAAAAGACCTGATGCAGGAGCTCCATATGTTTGATGCCAGATTAGTGAGCAGTTGTTTGATCGTACTCTATTAGACATCGGCTCTTCTATCAACCTCCTTCCGGCAGCCTTACTCGATCGATTCGAGTTCGGCCCGCTCCATCGGAGTCAGACAGTCCTTCAGTTTGCTGATAGTTCTATCAAGAGGCTGATGGAGTTGTTGAGAGACGTGGTCGTCACCATTCAGGGCCTGAAATTCCCCATGGACTTTGTTGTATTGGACACGGAGATCCCTGAATCGGTGACCGATACCCCCATCATACTAGGACGCCCATTCTTGTCCACAGCCAAGGCGGTGACCGACCATGATAGTGGGAAGGTGTACTTTCGCGTAGAGGGTGATAGTATACAAATAGAGACGATTGACGAAACTCGAGCGAGAGATTCAGCCTGCTCAGAACCATGCAGTGACACAATACAAATGATAGATGCAGAGTTAGACGTCCACCAGGAGTGTGATTTTGTGATGACCGACGATGAAGCAGTTTGAGAGGACCCAGAAGCACGAGCCCTCGCCTTATCTACAGACTCAGAGTACACACCTTTTGTGGCAGACAAGAGTTCGGAGAGCACACCCTTGGCAGAGGACACTATAGAGGCTGACAGTTGCATGATGAGTGGAGATACTGATGTTTGTTCAGATTCAAATCCCTCGGAGGCAGACTTTGATTGGAAGGATTTTAATGCATATTTGCCATGTCTGTTTCCTGATGAGCCGACAGAGAGGACGGAGAGCGAGCCAGCACAGATGATAAACACACCAACAGGGTTTCCTTCATCAGAGTTACAAGTACAGCGAGAGTTCTCACATGCAGACCTGGTTGCTTTTACACAGACATATCAGAAGCCAGATTTGCCAGCTCCCACCAAGCCATAATTGAAGCCTTTACCGCAGTCGCTCTAGTATAGATTCCTTGCAGGAGAACCAGATATGCACCCAGTCATTATCTCAACAAATTTGACTGGAGAACAAGAATCTCGTTTGATGGAGGTTCTTGAACGAAACCGCAAGGCAATAGGATGGAGTGTGGCTGATCTCAAGGGGATAAGTCTGGCTCTGTGCTCCCACCGTATCTATCTCGAGGAGGATGCTAAGCCATCGCATGAGTTCCGGCGACGGCTGAACCCGAACCTTCGAGATGTGGTAATGAAGGAAATATCTAAATGGTGGAGCGCCGATTTTATCTACCCCATCTCCGACTCTAAGTGGGTTAGTCCTTTACATGTGGTACCCAAGAAGACGGGTGTTACTACAATTGTGAATGAGTTTGGAGAGATCGCCACCCAGATACCCACTTCTTGGAGGGTCTGTGTGGACTACATGCGATTGAATGAGGCCACCAAGAAGGATCATTTCCCACTACCATTTATTGATCAGATTATCGAGAGGCTAGCTGGGAAGAGTCATTACTGTTTTCTTGAGGGGTATTCCGGATACAATCAAGTGGCTATTGTGCTCGAAGACCAGGATAAAACAACAATCAGCTGTCCATTTGAGACTTATGCTTTCAGACGGATGCCCTTTGGTCTATGTAACGCTCCGACGACATTCCAGAGGTGCATGTTGTCCATCTTTTCAGACATGATAGGTGACTGCTTGGAGGTCTTCATGGATGATTTCTCGGTCTATGGTGGTGGGTTTGATGCTTGTCTTGACTGCCTAGACCGAGTACTTCAGAGCTGCATAGAGGTAAACCTTGTACTATCTTGGGAGAAGAGTCACTTTATGGTGACTCAGGGGACGGTCCTTGGTCACATCATCTCCAATAAGGGCATGGAGGTTGATCCTGCCAAGGTAGATATCATTAGAAAACTCAATCCACCGTCCAATTTGAGACAGTTGCGGTCTTTTCTGGGGCATGTCGGATTCTACCGACAGTTCATTCAGGACTTCAGTCATATTGCCCGACCGTTTACCAATTTATTGACTAAAGACACTGAGTTCCTCGTAGATGATAAGTGTCTTAAGTCCTTCGAGACTCTCAAGAATTTAGTTGTCGAGGCTCCTGTCCTTCAGCCACCCAATTGGTCTCTCCCATTTGAGATCATGACGGATGCTTTTGATTATGCCATAGGGGTTGTGCTTGGATAGAGGAGGGATGGATTACCCTATGCCATACACTAAGCTAGCCAGACGTTGGATGCAGCTCAAAGGAATTATACAGTGACTGAGAAAGAGATGCTAGCGGTAGTCTTTACTTTAGATAAGTACAGATCTTACATTCTTGGATCTAGAGTGACAATTTTTACAGATCATACTGCCATTCGGTACTTGATGTCAAAGAAGGATGCCAAAGCCAGATTGACCAGATGGATCCTTCTCCTCCAGGAATTTGATATCGAGATTAAGGATAAACCTGGAGTTAAGAATGTTGTGGCAGATCACCTCTCCCGCCTATAGAACCTTGAGGAATCTGAGCCCATAGCATCTATTACTGAGACTTTTCCAGATGAGGTGATCCTTGCTATCACCTCTCTTCCATGGTATGCTGACATTGTGAATTACCTTGTTGCCAAATCTATTCCGCAAGGTTGGCCCAGATAGCGACTTGAGACCTTCCTTGCGAAGGCAAAGTCGTACCATTGGAAGGACCCCGTCCTTTATCATGAAGGAGGGGACAACATCTGGAGACGGTGCATTCCTCAAGATGAGCAACATAGCGTCCTCACCTACTGCCACAAGCTTGAGGCAAGAGGACATCATTCTGGGAGACGGACAGCACAAAAGGTGCTCCAGTCCGGCCTTTGGTGGCCTACCCTTTTCAAGGATTCTGTTGAAATCATGAGAAGGTGTACTGACTGTCAGAAGATGGGTACTTGTGGATAGAGAGACATGATGCCCATGCAGCCCATTCACTTTTGTGAGGTTTTTGACGCATGGGGGATTGATTTCATGGGCCCATTTCCTAAAAGTTAGGGGTTTGAGTATATTCTCCTTGCTGTAGATTATGTGAGTCGTTGGGTTGAGTCCATCCCTACCAGAGCCACAGATGCAAAATCCGTATGTCGTTTCTTGAGGAAAAATATTATTTCACGGTTCGGGGTATCTAGAGTCTTGATTTCAGATGGGGGGTCTCACTTTATTAACGACAAGGTAAAGGCCCTTGCAGACGAGTTCAGTATTGACCATCGTGTTGTCACGCCATATCACCCTCAGACTAATGTCTTGCTGAAGTATTGAATAGGGAGATCAAGACAATTTTACAGAAGGTAGTCCGCCCAAACCGAAAGGATATGTCACAACTTTTGGACTCGATCTTGTGGGCCTATCAGATTTCCTTCAAGACACAATTAGGGACATCTCCCTTTCGTCTCGTCTATGTCAAGCCATGCCATTTACCAGTGGAGATAAAACATAAGTCACTTTGGGCAGTTACAGAGCTATTATTGGATCCTAAGAGTGTAGGAGAACAGAGGAAAGCAAAGTTGGCAGCCCTGGAAGAACTAAGAGATACAACCTTCTCAAGTGGCCTATAGTATAAGGAGAAAGTTAAAGTATGGCACGGTTCCCGAATCAGCCATAAACAATTTGAGCCAGATCAGCAAGTATGGTTATTTGATGCTAGGTTAAAATTATTCCCAGGAAACTACAAAGTAAATGGAAAGGACCATATGTGGTCCGGAAGGTGCATGATAATGGTAGCATTGATATATCCGAACCTTCATCATCTTCGACTTTTAGAGTCAATGGTCAGCGCTTGAAACCACATCTAGATCATGACTCGATGACCGTTGATGTTGCCCCGATTCATCTGGTATGAGATGTGCTCTTTGACTCACACCTTCTGCATCTCGTACATGATTATCACTTCTATCTTCCTCTGTATAGATCTATTTGTCTATATCTTTCATTCATTCTTCCGTTATGTCTGCCACCCCGTCGTCATCTTATGATTTGCTATACTTAGGACGCACTTTGTCCTAAGTATAGGGGGGTGTGCACCCCGAGTTTCTCTATTCTTTGATCCTCTCCATTGTCTCCTCTTCTTGTCTATACTTAGGGATATCTTACCCTAAGTATAGGGGGAGACAATCGGAGTACGATTTGTTCATTGCCACCCTTGATCCTCCCTGCTTTGTGAACAGTCTGCTATACTTAGGATTATTTGATCCTAAGTATAGGGGGACGGCCAATTTCTCATTCATTCCTTCCTTCCTCTATTTATTTATTTATTTATTCATTCATTCTTTCGACTGATCTATACTTGGTATGAGTTATGTCTTCTCTTTCCTCTCCGATCTATGAGGACATAGCTCAAGCTAAGTATAGGGGGGTCGTATATACTCCGTATATACTTTAGCCATAACTCATACTTTCGTATTTTCTTAGTATTTATGGCTAATAACACTTATAAAAATTCATCAAAAAAACTTAATAAAAAGATGTTTATATTCCTCAAATTCTTTTTGTATTTACTGATTAATAAAGCAGGTGAAAATATCCTTTGCAAAATGTTTGAAAAATAGTTTGAAAATCTTTGTGAAAAATCTTTTGAAAACTATTTGGAAAATGTTTTGTTACATGTTTTCAATCTTTGTAAAAACATTTTGGTTTGTAAAGTTTATTTTCTTTGTGTGAAATAAAATGTTTAAAAAATTATTTGCAAATGGTTTGAAAATGGTTGCAAAAATATGTGAAAAATCTATATATACTGTTTGGAAAACCTTTGCAAAATGATTTTCAAATGTGTGAACTTGTTTGTAAAAATGTTTGTAAAAATTATTTTGGACTATAGTTTTTCAAAATTGTTTATAAAATTATTTTCAAATAAGTTTGAGGAATACATACATCACACCAAAATCCATTATATATCTACATCTATCAAATTGACCACTTACCCTTGTAAATTCTTAACATCTACTTCTTGTAAATATGAGATGCATCCCCGTGTAAATATTTGTACATAGCTTTTAGCCAAAATCTCTTTGTTTTCAAAAAAATCCCAAAAACAATTACAAAATTAAAATACCAAAAACATTTGAAAAATCTTTTTGAAAAATACAAAAATGCATATGTATCGTCATCATCTTTTCAAAAATCCATAAAAAGTTCAAAATCTTGAAAATTGCATCACAAAAATATTTTCTGCATCGCTTTTGCATAGCATTCACATTTTTCGGATTGAGTTTGATAGTCGAACAAGTCTAAGTAAAATATGGAGATTGGAGCTTGATTGGACCTTAAAATCTACCTAATAACAGCAACCTTATAGGAGCTGGAATTGAGGTACTTCAGGTCTAGTTGACTTAATTCTTTGAGGATCACGAGTCTGGGTTCAATGGATTCTTAACTGCCTAAGTAGAGTATTTCTGAGCACACACACGACTCTTGTTGATAATGACCTAACTTGGACACCTGCACCTTTCACATGGCTCAACTCAGTTGGAGTGGTGAGGGGATTGGATTTGCCGGTATGAGACGCACACAAGTGGAAACACTTGTCCTCCTCTAGGGAGGGAAGTGCACCCCAACCCGTCATGTGATGAGGAATTCTAAAGAAAGGAGAGTGTGGGTTTCAATAAAGCTTCAAAAGAGGGATAGTCTACTGTTGAGGAAAAACTCCCTATGTAAATGCTGCTGTATATAGTATCAAAAAAAGGACAGGCTTGTACAAAAATAAAATGCCTGCAAAGTATGTGAATATGTTGTATAGCCAATAAGCACGCTTGAGTTCCAAAGTCAAATTATGTGAGCCTGCAGCTGGATGACTTGACTATATAGGTCTTGCATCCTAGGATAGGTAGCTACACTGGCTACCATCCATTCTTCTCTTCACCCTCTCCTCCTGAGCTGGTTGCCACTTGAACTTAGAAGGGAATACCCCGCTCCTCGAGGAAGGAGTCATTGGATTGGGGAATCATTGGGTTGTCATGCTGGAGAAGTCAGTCTCTTTGTCATTCTAGTTGGGGAGAGCCACTATCACTTACACCGTACGAGTCAGCTTCATAGTCGTAAGGGTTTGCGTATGAGTTGAGATATTTCTGACCTGGCTATTGAGGAGACTTGAGCAGAGTTTTGGGATTTTCGGAGGCTGTTGAATTTCAAATCCGGTTCTCATTAAGGTTCCACCTGCACTAAAATTCCAAAGGTTCGACTTAAGCTCCAAACTTTGATTTTGTGAAGACAAGTTTGATAATTAAACAAAATCCACTTTCTTCTTTTCTTTTCTTTGTTTTTCTTTTCTACACTTATTGCATAAGTGTTTGCTAGGGATTAGCAAAGGTAAGGTATAGGGGGATGATGAATCCACATTTCATCGTCTTTATTCTATCATTTTGGCCTCAAAAACCCTGGCGAATGCATGTAAATAGCCTTAATTCATACATTTTAGCATCCATGCATGTGTGTATAAATAGTATATAAAATACAGGTTTTAAAGCCAAAATTATAGAATAAAGAAAAGAAAAGAAAAAAGAATAAAATATTTTAAATATTTTATGATCCAAAACCCCGAGACCTAGGCATCTGGATGAATAGGTTGACAAGGAATAAAGTAGGGGGAGATAAGGGCCACAATACCAATAAAATTCCATTTCATTTTATTCACTCTTTATTCATTTTGGGACCTATTTTTGGTTTCACTTTTTATACCTCAAATAAAGAAACCTTGTACATGAAAGTTGTAGATAATTAAATATAGAGAAATACAAAATTGATTTTACTCAAACATAATGTACAGATAAAAGATATGATCTGAATAAAAATCCAAAATACCAACTTCCCAGACCTGTATCTCTCAAATAAAAGCTCGAAACGCATCAAAATCATCTTAATTGTATATAATTTTAAATAAGCTATTTAATGAATGTGGTTTCGCATTGGGCGGAGCTACGGTTTGAAAGTTGAGTTTTGGACCCCTATTGTATAGTTGTACAGATTAAAATATTCAATTTATTTATTATTCATTATTTTCCTAATTTTATATTTTTATAATTTTATAAATATTATTTACAATATGTATGTGCATTAAAATAAAAATAAAAACCTAAAGAAAATTTAAAAATAAAATACATGAATATAATACATAAGTACAATACCAATAAATATACCTATAAAATTAATACTTCTATTTTATTAAGTGTACAAAATATATCAGAAAAATAAAATAAAAATATATTCAAGTGTATAAAAATATTTTATAAATTTATAAAATTAAATATATAAAATAAAAATTAAACATTAAAATATATAGAAGAATATACCTATATAGGACATAAAAGGTAATTTGTAATTATGTACCTCATAAAAATAAATAAAAATCACCATAAAATTCTTTTTAAAATAAAGAACAATTTTTATTTTATAATCTAAAATAAAGAAAACCATTTACTATTTTATTTTGAATTTATGAATAATTTTCGCTTGGATTTTCCTGGTTGGTCCACGTGGACCAACCAGGTACGGTCATTTGTTGACCTCGGTCAACTCCCTGACCGTGGCCTGCCAACCTTCTAACAATGTGATTTCCGCCTGATTTCACCGATTTTTCAAGCCAAATCCTTTCATCTTCCTCCGTCGCCTTCTTCTTGGCTTCTTCTCTCTTACATCCGTGATTCTCGCTGTGCCTTTAGATTGCTTCAGATCTCCATCATTAGCGCGTGGTCTCGCCTGCAAGTCACGCAACCATCTCTCTACTTAACGGACCTGCCACCTTCGAGCTCAAGTTTGAACCCCTTTGGATCTGCTTTCTCCCCACCTATTGTACTCCCGAGATAGAGGGAGGTGACAGCTCCCCACTCCAAGCTTCAGGAGGGTCGAGGAAGGACCGAGGCGGCTCCACCATCTCCGCCGACCACCGGCATCGTGGTTCTTCTCCTCTGGCTTCCGGCCATCGAGGTCTTCCCTCTTCTCCCGTTTTTCTTTTCGCTTTTTATTCCCCATAGTTGTAGGATCATTTTCCCCTTTAGATCTTCGAGTTCCATTCGCTATCTCGCCCAATCGCACTCCATCGCCGGCGCGCACCGCTGGTCGAATCTCCTCCGCTTTCGTAGCACAACTCCGACACCCACTTCTCCTCCGCGGGGTCTAGGCAGTTTACCCTGGACCCTCTCACCCCTTTTTGCAGGTCAATAGTGTGTAACGATCCCGGGATACCCCTCTTCGTACTTCGTCGGAGGTACCTGGAGCTCAAAGCTCCGCCGCCTTCGCGTCAGCGCCACAGAGCCCCTTCGACGACGTTGAGCCCTCCAACACATAGAGAGACCTCCCAGGAGCTCCCCGACTGATTTTGAGCCCGAAGCATCGCCGGAGACCTGAGATCCAGCTCGGGGAAGTTCGCCTCACCGGCGTTCTTCCCTGTTCTCCCCCTCGCCTCTCCGCCGTCCGATCCGGTCGCTGCTCCAGATTGCACTATAGCCATTGGATCCTCACGCATCACCACCGTTAGATCAAGCCTTGAGGATCTAATCGCAGCCGATCATCGTCGAACCATTATCAGTCGTCCTCGAAGCGCCACGTGGATAAGTGAAGGACGTCCGCTGTTGGATCGCAAGGCATCGGGTATTTTGCACCTACACCCTCTCCCGTTTTTGTATTTCTATTTAGTCCATAAACTTTCATCTATAGTTTTAATATTTCTGTAATATTTGCATTTAGACCCCCGTACTTTTAACATTTGCATTTAGGTCTTGTCCACATCACCTCACGTGACTCACGCACGTGGGGTGGTGAGTATTTTGCATAGGACCCCCTGGGGTTTGTTTATTTCATTCCAGTCCATGAACTTTTGATTTAAGTTGTATTATTTTGGTAAAATTGCATGTTAGCCCCTGGAACTTTGCAAAATTACAAAAATACCCTTGCTAGGTCACGTGTCTCATGCGCGTGAGTTTGGAAATTTTGCAGAAACCCCTCCGGGTTTGGGTATTTATATTTAGTCTAGAAAGTTGAGTTTATATATTTTTGGAAAAAAATGCAATTGAGCCCTTGAACTTCTATGTATTTACATTTATGCCCTTGCTAGTACAGTATTTTTGCTTGGAAGTTTGCATTTATTTCATGCATCTTTTTAACTCAAAAAATTACCAAAAAAATAACATAAGCTCATGTTGCATTGTAGTTTAATGCCATATTTTTATTTCGTATTTTTATTGCATTTCCATATTTATAAAAATTCAAGAACATGCATTTTCAGCACTGTTAACATTAGAAAATACTTAAAAATTATAAAAATTCTTTGAAAAACTCCAAAAAATTATCATTCGTGTGTTTTAGATTATTTTATTTTCTGACCAAAAATCCCTAAAAATTACAAAAGAAAACCCCTAAAAATAGCAAAATTCTCAAAATCTTCATAAAAATCTAAAAAATTCATAAAAACTCAAAAATTGTGTTTTCTGTCTCTGAAATTTACTTATCTTATTATCTATCTATAAAAATTAATTTGAAAATTTTCACTCCTATTTGCTATTCTATTTCTATATTTTTGTCTGAAATATATATTGTATTCACTGTTTACTAGTATTTTTGATTTTAAAAATACAAAAAAATAAGAAAAACCTAGAAAAATTACAAAAACATTAGAAAAATATAAAAATTATAAAAAAAATTTTATTTCCTGCATTTTGAGTATTTTCCTTATTTTTATCTCTCTCTTATCTCTAGTGTATATATATTCCTTATATATTATATCTTTATTAAAAGAAAAAGAATATAACAAGTATAAAATATAAAAATAAAATACAAAATCCGAAAATAAAAAATCAAAATATAAAAATATAAATTAAAAATAAATAAAAAAATATAAAATTAAAAACCCAAAAAAATATCATAAATAGACAAGTTATCACATTCACACTTTTGTGCATTTTGCCCCGTTCTACCTGTCTGCTCCCTGTGTTCGACCTTTACACTGCTTGCACACTATACACATCCTTTGTAGAGTTATAATAAATTTTAACTCCGCACCGCTTTTCATTGCTTGATTTCTATTGTGGGTTAATTGTTGATTTAAATGGGTTTCGTGAGCGGTCGCTCAGCGACACTGTAGTCCCGCCTTGTGTGGACTATTTTGACCCTCGCATAATCCGTATCATCACCGACCACCCCTTGCCTTCCACCTCTTCCTCATGTTCTTCTCCCTGAAGCTACACATGCTCCCTCCTCCTTTGTCACCCCTCCTCATACCTTGTTTCATCCTCCTCCTTCCTCCCCCATAGAACTTGATCCATCCATCTCAAACAAACCATTGGATATGTTAGTCGAATTATTCAAAAGCGAGCTTTCCTTTCCAAGTAGTGCATACCATGGGACATATCATGCATATACAATGTTCAGTCAAAGACTAAGAGACTCAATGTCGAGGAGTAGAAGCCATGCATCTTCACCATTGATCCAAACCACTACAGCAACACACAAGTGACACATGCTCTAACACTTTGTGATGATCGACCACTTCAGATATGTTGACATGCTCCAGTTGTTGCATGCCTCGTAAATGCCAAGCTCAATTCCAAGTGGGGCAATGACCATGCACTAGTGTGCTGACTGTGCTCGACGGATGGTTCCTACTGAAGCTCATGCTAAACACCAGGAGAAGACAGGTAATACAAGGATGATGAACCAATCTTCGCAAGGGTGGGGTATGATAGGGATTGGGAGGTTGACTGAGATCGCCAAATTGCTATGTACTTGTGGCCTTGCTTGCGATGAAGGGTAAGAGAGAGGAGAAGGAAGAAGAAATAAAAAAATCATTTGGATGTTGTTGTGGTTTGATTAACTTGGGAAGTGTTAAACTGACGGTAAGGGTCATGATATAAGACAGAGTAAGTTTACAGGGGTCATATGTAAATATAAAGAAGCCAGTGTTGTGGAGTAATTGACAAAGTTTATATGGTCATGGTTTTATAAGCATCTAACAAAAAACATATTTTAATCTATAATGAAAATGTTTCATGTTTGAAAGGGGATTGTCACACTTATGTGTCTAACTTCTAATGATAACACTTGTGCTACTAAGTTCTTATACTGTAATATTTATGTCCTTCTAGTTAGTTGATGTCACATTTCCTTTCTAACAGATGTTAAAACTAAGGGCGCAAACACAATTGATCTATTCTCTGTTTTCCTCATCCACCACCCACATTTCTTCCTCCCCCTACATCCTCAAGCCCCTTCTTTTGAGTTATCACGCCGCCACCAACGTGAGCACCACCATTCCTTTGTCCCCCACCCCAACACAACTTTAGGCATGCATCACTGCCACCCCAACCCTTCTCCTCCCCCGCTCTGCTCCTCTCTTCCATTCCAGAACATTTTACACCCTCATGCCTCCCTTCTCTCCTCATTTCTCAAGTTTCCCATAACTACAATGTGGGTCGAGGAGTTGTAAGAGGAAGGGGACAACTAGGGGACAGAGTATGACATCATAAAAGATGTATATTTATAAGAAGGAGCGGGGGAGGTAGCTGCGGGTGGAGGTGGTGGATGCCGACTGGGGAGTGGGGAGGGTTTGTGAAACGGGGTTGGAGTGGAGGGAGCTTCGAGCAGAGAAGATGGATTCATTGGAGAGATTTCCCAGGAAGAAGAAGGAATGAAGGAGGTGGTTATGGACAGATAAGGTGGCTTCAGGTGAAGGGAACGAAGGAAGTGGTTGCATGATTGAGGAGGTTTCTTGGAGCAATACAATTATCCTTAACTAGGTATTGGTTTGGACGAACCATTGTCTAGTTTATTTAGATGATCAACTAGCATAAGGCTAGAAATGATAACGATACAAGAACATATACAATGGTACAAATGTTATTACAAAAACGATAGGGGCATGAATGAGTGTAACTACAAAAACTTAGAAGGGTACACGTGTAAAAGTTCTTCTAAAAATGATCATGATAAAATCACAGTTATTTTGAAACATTTAAGATTAACAAGCAATATGCACAAATATATTCATATATGCAATATATATATATATATAGAGAGAGAGAGAGAGAGAGAGACATATAGAGGGTATTTCTAACGAGCATAGGTCGTATTGGCAAACTAATAAGCACACAATCTCAACATTTGTCTTTTATATGTTATCATCATTTATTATATGAAAACTACTCCATAATTTTAGAAAAAAATAGTATTTTTGTTTGTGTCCATGTTTACATTATTTTGAAAATAAGTACTTTAAAGTGCGGCATTTTATGAAGATCCTCAATATGGAGAAATCTTTGCTACAATTATACAACTTCCTATTTGTTTATTACGATTGTTTTGTTGTATTTTACGATTTCAATATTATTTATTACGATCTTATGTAATGATTTTTGGTTTATTAAAATGTCATGTTTATTTTATAACTTCCTTTTTCTAACAACTTTGTGTTTATTTTTACAACTCCATTTTTACAACTCTATGTTGGAGGGATAAACTCCAAGTTTATTTTACTTTGTTTACAACTTTCTATTTATTTTTTACAACTCTATGTTAGTTTTTTGCATCTCTTTGTTAGAGAGACGGAGGTAGAACCTTTAACAATTTCGTAGTTGTTTTTTACAACCTAGATCCCTCCACCACCCTCTCCTTTCTGAGTGTTGGACACCTCGTGGAGCTTTGCTACGTGTCGAGATGACAACAATGGAGACTCATGTTCCTAGTGAAGGGAGACTGTGGTGACAAGGAGATATAAATCATTGACTTGCCTAGAGGTTGGAATGTCTAGAGACAAACAACGACAAAGTGGAGATGTTGCGAAGGCTAAACAACGTCAGTATAGGGCATGTTTCATGAGGTTGGTTGCTCAGCAGGGAAGAGTACCACACAAAGGAGTTGTCATAGGTATAAGTCGATTTGGGTAATGGAAATTGCAAATCTAGAGAAGCAGAGCTCGAGCTTTACACCCCTCAAGTCCTATCAATGATAATGAAGGAACCTCCAAGGAGGAGGAGGCAATGTGATTTGCTGGAATATCAACAAATATGATGCTTTCCAGAACAAAATCAAAGGCAAGCAGAGTGATGGCAACTACACCATTAAGAATTGAGTGATATGGAGACAGAATTTGAATCCCCTCTCCCTCTTTCTTAAAAAATACATTATTGTGTGATGAATAATTTTTCTATTTTAATCTGAAATCAGGGAAAGCAAAATGACTGACATCTGATTAAGAGTATAAAAGGAAAATAAATGGAACAGTTTGCTCATCATTTTAATGAGTCATGTGCTTATCAGAACACCTCCTCCCAACACACAGACATGAATACAAATATGCATGCACACATGTGCACGTATATGCAAATGAATTTCTAACTATTATGATCTTGACTAGAATGAGCTTTATTGGTGTTCTAAAACTTAATGTATTTTTTTCGGGCTATATTCTTAGCAAGGAAAAGAGAAACTTGTTGCTATTCAAAATACAATGATGAGTTGTAAATGAGCAATCATGTGTGTTGGTGGAACTAGGACTCATATTACTAAATTCTTTGGTTGGTTTCATTTCATTCCAATAGAGAAATGAACAAACACCTCTAGGTCTCTACTTTTTAAACCCCATGCATCTAAATATTGTTGGGCATGCAAGCCCACGACGACTCATTATGCAATAAATGTTATTGTAAATATCATTCCTTGATCTGAAATGAAGAATAATTAATTTGGATAATAGGTTCCTTATTACAATTAGGGTTATGTACCATGGCCATCTTGATGATCATACAGTTGTTGATTCAATTATTGAATCATAGAGGTTGGTGCTTGGATGAATATCTAAACAGTTAGATTGAGGACTCATCAAGCACTGTCAAATAATTATTAAGAGATGATCTCCAGCTTGAGTAGGAGATGGAAATCTTTTCTCTAATTGACGGATATATAATCTATCTCTTGATGTAGGTCCTCTGCATAGGAATAGAGATTCGGAGGTGTTAAATAAGTTAGGCCAAAGAGTTGACTTAACGAGATCGAGATAACCAAATATCTATATCGTATGCTATCACGATATAGGAATGCATCCTCTGACTGGAGACCGATGTGTTACTATATGTTTGAGTATGTATATTTGGCAGACCGATAGATTGATGATTTAATCAAGGTTTATACACCGACGTGCTGGTGTGCATACGAGGGTATGTGAGTAATACGATCTCTCAAAGGTATCATACATGTTCATTTACTAAACCGGAAGACATGATCTATGATAAATCTCGTATTTATCATCATTAAGCACAAATATTATCTCTCTTACTTAAGTCAATCACAATGATTCATTGACTAATTAACACTAATAACTAATTTATGTGTTGTAGATAATTAATACTATTTAATACATATTAATATAACCCTATTATTGTGCTAATATTTTATGTTTGTATTCCTCAGTAAAAATCAAATATAAATTATAATAATATTGTATATAAATAAATCAACATAAAAGAAAATAAAAATACAAAAAAATAAGCAAAAGAAAAGATGAAAGAAAACTGTTCTATATTGTTTTACTATATATTTAATTTTTATCTATGTATAGATAATCTCTGATCTCTTTTGACTTTTACATGAAAGTTGTATATCTCATCGAGATGTACAACTTTCATATTCAACACTTTTCTTGATTCGATTCCTAATTAATTCTTTTCTAACTTTTTTAAAATTTTCCATTATTCTTAACTTTGATTGGGCCATGTGGCGCCTTCAGATTGTGCCATATGGCCCACTCTGGTCTTGCCACTCGCATTCAATTACTTGTCATTGATCCTTGATAAAATCCAATCTAGCCTTCCATCTCTGCTCCTACACCGATAATCGGATCTGGTCTTATGATCAGATCAGAACCCTTCGTACATGCCTGGATTTGGACCATCTGATCACATGATCAGACGGTCAAGGTCCGTCGTCAACCTCCAGCATTCTCCCTCCTTGTCCAAACCGCCCCCTCTTCTCCTATATATTCCAACCATCCCTAGTTGTTGTCCGACCAGCTTCCACCATTAATCCCTTCTTCTAACTTCTCTAACTCTCGCAAACCTCTGGTTTTATACTAACTCTAACCACCCAATCACTGGTGGTGGTTGAAACTTCCGCCAAAACCTCATGCAACAACCACCTGAGTCTCATTCAAAAACCCAATGATGCCCCAAATGGCGGTTATCCACCTTTATGCGAGGATCCTTGGAGATCATCCTCCATCTATGACAAAGATAACGAGATAGCTTGAGTGTGGAAAGGATAGCCCTCCGGTGTGATCCATGGCTACTTAAAGCCGTGTCGTAGCCCTCTTAACAGAGCTGCTCGAGCTCTACTTCCATCTTAAGTATCGAGTGATGAACTGGGGCCCTTTTGGACCTCTCCACAGGTTGAAATATCCACTATATTATTCAATTTGACTATTGATTCAAACTCCGTTTTCAGGTGATAATTTTCATCTGATTACATTTTCATAACTATGTTCTGATTTTTCTAGGGATAAGAACTAATATTATTTCATGATATGATGAATTGGACACTTCCGTAGACAATTGGTCATTCACGCATTCCAACCTTGTGAATCCTTACATTTCTCCATATCCATGTTCACTCCGATCCATTCCAATCATCTTCTCAGATTGGAACCTAATTAAGGCTAATCCTCCATCTTCATGAAGCCTTTCATTCCGCCTCATATCCACATCAAATTAGAAGTGTTTGTGTTCCTGTTTGGATTGGACTAACACTGCAGGTGGACTTAGCTTAAATAATCAGAGATTGAAGCATGTCTCCGTTCATCTTCCTCTTGCCCTAAAAGAAGAATACATCTAAAGCCTCCATGCTGTTATGGAGATTGCCTGAGTTCTTCTTGCCTTCGCCAACCTTCCAGCATCATGCTGGGCCTCTTTGAGAATTCGAGGGGAAGAGGAGGAAGATTCTTAGCATCACCGGAGATCCGGCCGAGCCCCACCATCCGCGGAGGAGGGGAGGAACATGCGAAGTGCAGTAGCCGTTAGATCCCTATTATTGGGCGAAATCTAACTTCTATTAGATCGCTACATCGTAGTTCCAAGACAACGATTCGACCCAAGGTTTGTGATTTAAACCTGCATCCGAGCCAGCCTCAAAGCATCATTGAGTGCCACGTTTACCGAGCCTTACTGACAAAGCCTAGCTGGATCACGTGCTCTGTGCATGCAAGGGGGGATTTGCATCGGTCTCCTCCAATTTTTTACAATTTGCAGATAAGTCCCCCCATATTGAGTAAATTTCATATTAGCCCCTACAGGTTTTATTATTTGCATCTTAATCCAATTTTGCCCTATTTTGAAATAAAAACTTGTAGTTTTTCTTGTAAAAATGCCCTTGGATTAAACTTTGAATATCTTTCTACACATAAATCCAAATGATGTGATTTTGATCTTGTTTGAAGGCTCTTTTGATGCTCTATCTATGGGTCATGATTTGTTGCTAATTTTAACTTAAAAATCACGTTTAATTTATTCCTCTTTATTTAATATCTTCTTTTTGTTATGTGCCTCATCGTATTGTGTTAGACCTACTCAAGCTTGTGCATGATTGATTTCATATAAATTAAGTGCATAAAAAATATGTTGAAAATCATCATTATTGTGAACTGTGCATTTGCTCAACATAATTAGCCTACAAATTACCACTTAAAATATTTGACATTTAAACTTTAATCACTAAATTGCTTGCATCCTTGTGTTCCATCATGGACTTCCCAGGTTATAAATTCAAGTCGAATCCTCCTCGTAGAGATCATTTATTCGATTCTGTATGACACACTCAGTGCCTATCCTACAACGTATACATTTTAATACCTGAATTTAGCGATTCATCAAGCTCACTCATGAGATATAGGGATTCAAATTCCATACACAGTCGTCTCGCTTTGGAAGCTTGACTGAATTTGTAGGTTCGATATATACTTTTGGAAAGTATATGGTCAATATCTAGGTATAATATATACTTTTAGAAAGTATATGATCGATATCGATCAAATGAGAAACTTAATGATAAAACCCTGAAGGAGATAGGTCTTCCAGTATGTAGGATGTACATGTATTAGGAATACTTGATGGTGATGTGATCATAAACGATTGTATAACCATGGCGCTTCCATTTCGAGGGAGTGATAAAATAGATTTGGATTTTAGTGAAGCCTCTCATAGAGAAGTGATCTGATCTTAGTCCAAATGTCAGACATTGATCTAAATGTGATTCATATGCAATAAGAAGATTAGATCTACGACTTTGATTTAATCAAACATCTATGGGAGGTCTCCGATATTTGGATTTGAGATGTGATTTCAATATCCAAGTTACTATACGTGGAATGTACAATCTCCATGTCCTTATCTCCACGTATCCGCAGAGAAAGTGCATTATCCTTGAAAGAGTTAAAGGATAATTTCATTGTTGATAATATATCCTAGCATTGAGGAAAAATGATAATTAAATGTGATTTATTTCTCGTGAATAATATGAATTTGATCCATATTATTTGGCCATATAAGGAGAGTTATCTAAGATAATAAAATGTGATTTAAATATCAACGATGAATAATGTGAATGTGATTCATATTATTTGGGCACATGAGAATGGTGATCCAAGGCAATTAAATGTGATTTAATTATTTTGGATAAGAATAATGTAGATGGCATTATCCAAGTTATTCATATATTTTATGAATGTGATTTATAATATATAAGAGAGAGTTATTTATAAATAACATTTAAAATTTAAATGTTGATGTGAATTAGATTAACATTGGATAGTTAATTGAAAATATAATTTACATTTTATTTTGGGTCGTGAATGTGATTCACAAATTTCCAATGGCATGATTGCATTGTTCAGAAAATAATTATGAATTATTTGTGTCAATAAATTTGCAACAAAAGTTGTTGAAAATATTGGAGAAATCTATGGGATAATTTAATCTCATGGAATAAAGAGGTGATAACCACCTTACATGTGGAGATGGTGGGCAACCACCAAGTCCTATTTGAAATTGGTGGCTGTCCCCCCTCTTTATGGAAGGAGGCTAGCCTCCTTCCTATTTCTTCAAGGTGGATTGATTTAATTGAAATTGATTATTATTCAGTATATTTTAATGTAATTTAATTTAATTAATTATTCTTGTGTTTTTAACAACAAAATTGTGGCTATTAAAAGAAACACAAATCAATATCAACCATTGATTTTGTGTTGTCCACGGATTGAGATCCATGGAATCCCAAAATATTATATAAGAAGAGGCAACCCTAACTCTTCTTTACACAATTGGAATATGCGCTCTCCCTCTTTCTCTACACGCCAATTCTCTCTCTCTCTCTCTCTCACATTATGGCCGTCACCATGATGCCCTAGAGAGAGATCGTCATCGTCATCTCCTCACCATTATGTCACCACTTCAACAACTCGTGGATCTATGTCTTCTTCAGTGCATCACACTCGTGAAGAAGACGTCGGATCTCGTGAGACGAGATTAGGAGATTCACTGCTTGGATCATCAACATGGATTGTGAAGAGCACACATTTCATCAACGCACTCGCAAGCATCTCCTCCGTCAGATCAGATTTGAGGCAGGAGTTCTCTTCCTTTAGATACTCGATGAAAACCATGCTTCAAGAAGTAACCCTAATATCTTATTTGTGATTTATATGAAATGATCAGAGAAGTGTTCTTGGATCATGTGATTTCATCGATTTATTTTTTTTTTAAATTCTACTGCCCGAGCGATTAGTACGACTAGTCGCTCCTGATCGCATATGATGAATGCGCTTAAGGATTTTCCCATATCCTTCAAATGGTATTAGAACCATAGTTTGGATGTTTTAAATATGGTCCATAAACCTAAGCTGACTTGGGCATTTTGGTTATATAAAGTTTCATTGAATTTTATTCACACAACCCTATTTTGTATGATTTTTTCGCTCCATTTAAAAGTGTTCAAACACACAATTATCAATTGGATTATGTTACCCATTAAGTAAAGAAACCATGGAACTTGATTGCTTGATCTGGAATCCGTATGCTCAAGTTATGCCTTTTTTAGTGAACATGTATCCATTATTTTGGGAAGGCGAATTATGGCGTGTTAAAAGAGTTAACCACGGTTTTGATTCGTATGAAATGCATGCAAATCACTTGAGTTATGTTGTAAATCAAATTAACAAAGTATAAAAATTATTTTTGCAAGATTTGGATTTAAATTGATTGAGATATGCTAATTTTAGTAAGTAGGGGTTACTGCTGAAAATTACTTTCCCAATCAAGAACCTTGTGACTGTTATTTAATCAGTTAATGGAAATTAATTGCTAATTTCCTAAAATAATTGTTGATAAATATTTTTTAAAATATTTAAAGATGGGTATTTCCTTAAATGACATTGCCTTAACAAAATTGACTAGATATGATCTAGATCACAATTGGTTACAACAATTCCAACAAGCATAGTTGTTTGAATAAGATTGGAGATTTGTTTAGAAAATCTCCTTATATATTAATCAAAATGTTTTTAATAAATATTATATGGTATAACTTCGGTTGAAAGACTGATTATCATCTCAAATACAAAATGATCAAATCGTATTATCCTAACCTGAGGCAGATATGGTGTCTAGTAAGGGATTGTTGGGGTAACAGGTTACTCCGTGAGCGGTCTGTCCCACTCCTGTTGGTACTGGCCATGACAACGAATAAGAAAAGGATAATACTTGAAGTGATCATGATATATTTTTTTAATTATTAAAATTCGAATAATACGTATTTTGAGATTTTACCATCCTTCAAATAACAATTAAAATTTTTTTGGTTGATTGATAGTATTGATTTAATATGATTAAATAAATGAAATACAATTAAAATTAAACTCTCTATTATGAATAGATTAGCATTTCCCTTGGAAGAATTAATTATTTCAATATAATTCACAATAATTAATTGAAATTTGAAAATGATACGGAGGATCACTTGAGTGACATCCATGGTCTCTCCTCTCAAGGCGAAGGGTTCCGTCGTTTGGGATTGTATGTAGGAGACGCCTGCCCGAAGTGACAACTCCTGCATACAAATGCATCAGGATCGGGCTCTTTGCCTCTGGAAAGAGTAAAGCCATATGCGTAGTGACCCCAATATCGGTTCCTCATATTATTGGGGCGATATTTGATTATACATGGCGAGTGCTATTCCTGTTGACGATCGATTCAATTAACAACGGGTCAACATCACCTTAAGGGTGGTGGGCCCAGGTGTTAAAGACCAAATTGGGAAATGCAAGTTGGACTTGCAAGACGGAATGAGTTCTCGCTTCTATTTATATGAGTTATAGTTTCTCATATTATTGGGATGTAACAAAGATAAGAAAGGAGATCACAGATCTTGCTTGGTATATAATGGTAAGTATATCTCTTATATTGAAAGTGATTAAGGGAATGAACTTGCAGCGTTGACAAGGTAAGACAACTTTGATATAAAAAACTTCCAAATCAAAGTAATATAAAGGGTTTTTATCAGTTGTGCCCCTCCGAGATATCGCAATATCAGTTATGCCCCTATCTTTTTGGTAATATCAGTTGTGCCCCTGACTTCTTGCCAATATTTCACTTGTGCCCCTCAGAGGGGCATAACTGATAAAAATCTTTTATCAGTTATGCCCCTCTGAGGGGCACAAGTGAAATATTGGCAAGAAGTCGGGGGCAAAACTGATATTACCAAAAAGATAGGGGCATAACTGATATTGCGATATCTCAGAGGGGTACAAATGATAAAATCCCTAATATAAATATGTATTTATGCAAATATCTTATTTCATATACCTAATTAAACCTACTCAATACTATACTTAATAATAATCAGTAAAATATCTTGGATTGGATCCATGATCAAGATATTGTACTTGCAATTGGATATATAATGTATGTGGTTCTAGTGTGCAAGTTTCCTCATAATGATGATTAGCTACAATTAAATTGACAATAGGACAACAACCTAGGGTTTGTATATCTCTAAGTCTTGATCTCTCATCGAATGTACTTTGGAAGTATCATGTCAATGATGATCATAATTGTCAAAAAATCCTTATAAAATCTAAGAAGATGTTTTGGTATACATATGTGCTCTCAACATTTAATCATGAATGACATGCTTCACTGCATTATGCAGAATGGTGGCTCGATATGAGAAGATGTACTCAAAAATTTTTGAGTACCTACCTGAACCAATATCTTTAAGAGTTAAGATGGATGTAATCATGATGGGTGTCATCATTATACTATCTATACTTTAGTCATTCATGAAGCTCCAGAATTATCCATATTGTATGAATTGAATGAAGGATGTATAAATGTTGAAATACTCTTATATTGAAATCTTTTGAGTTCAACATAAGAAATCCTTTTATCTTAAGCAATTGTTGTTTATAGATGAAGGGAGCATAATGGAAGCATGGATCTGACCCAAGTAAGAAGGAAAGTCAAAGAGATGACTGTACTTCTATGGTTTCACACATATGACAACTAAAGAGTTAGAGAATGACAATACTGCAACAAGCCAATGTACTGATAGTGTGACTATCTAGAATCCTTACAGAAGGACATAGATAGGGCATCAGAATATTATATAATCTACAAATAATCATTGAAATTGACTTTCTTATTAGATAAGATCAAAGTCTAATAATTGTATCTCAATCTTCTAATAACACTTGTAATTGGTTGCATATGTTTTAGAAGACTAGAAAATTTGATCATAAGGTTTAATAGTCGTCCACATGGATATTGATGCAATTGTTGTGACAATCTCTATTGGTAGATAGACCATATTTTCAATGGGAGAGCCCTAACTATTAGAGAATGTCTCTATGATCGAGATAATAGAATACACTCATAGTTTATTTCTAAATGGTGGAAATAAACATGAATGCTAGAATAGACCTATCATAAATAGTTATGATGGATATATTCTAGATAGTAATCTAATATCTAGAGGACTCTTCTAAATTCGAATATTAATGAATGATTCATTAACATTTCTAATACTGGAAATTAAACCTTTAAAGATCAATTGGAGGATGGAGATCATTTGACAATGATCTGGCATCAAGCCTTGGACATATGTCTGTTGATAAGATCAACGGATTAGTGTAAGATGTAATAGTATTCAAGATCGTATACATATTGATGTATGTGGATTATCTATATCAAAATAAACATTGATGATATGAGATATCAACTAATGATTTTTATGATGTGAGATTTCTTCCCTTCACCTTAGAAAACTTTGAAATGTTCAAAGATTTTACAATTTTGGTTTAGAACCAAAGTTTGAAGGAAGATGAAAGAATTTGATCTAATCAAGGTATCAAGTACCTTTTAGATTAATTAAATGAATATCTTATGGAGACAGGAATATCATTCCTATCTCACTCCTCCAAATACATCTAAACTAAATAGAGTTGTAGGGAGATACAATTGGATCATGTGTGACATGATTTGATCAATAATGAATCTTAGCATAATTACCTCTTAGTTTCCGGATATATATGTAGCAGAGACTATAATATATATCCTTAATAAGATTCCATGCATATATAAACCTGACATTCTCATAAGCTATGGTTTGAAATCTAGCTTAGTGTTGGACACTTTAGGATTTAGGGTTGCTTGGTCCGTAACTTTGTCATGGATGCAAGTAAGTTGGAATCTATTACCAGAGAGTGCTACTTCATTAGGAAAATAAAGGATGGTATTGGATACCTACTTTATGACCTTGAGATTCTTCAAAGATTTTGTATATGAGAATGTGATTCTTAGAGGATGACTTTCTTGAGAATTAAGATGAAAATGAAGTGAATGAGCTCATTTTATCTTGAGAAGATAACGAGGCTCCTAAAATCTGAAACTAAAAGGACAATGAAAGATGAAACACTCATACCTCTTCAAATTAATTTGAGGATGTATTCCATGTGTCAGTTAAGTCTGACAATAATCTGACTTCATATGATGAAGCTTCTGAAGATCATGACATGGAGAGATGGATGTTAGCAATAAAGTCTAAAGCAAACTTCATATACAAGTGTTGTATATGAACCCTCGAGGATCCACCTATAAAGGTAAGACCCGTTAGGTGTAAATGGATCTTCAAGAGAGATCGAACCTGATGAGAAGGTATAGACCTTTAAAAGCACAGCTTGTATCTACAAGATACACACTAAGAGAAGGCATTGCTTGCGAAGAGACTTACTCTTCAGTGACCATGCTTAAACCCATCAAAATAATGATAACTGTAGCTAAACAACTTAACTTTGACATCTACAAGATGGAAGTAGATATTGCATTCCTCTATGAATACCTCTTCGAGGATATTCATATGTAGTATCCCCATGGCTTCATAGTTGAGGAAAGAAAGGTATGCAAGCTGAATAACTCCATCTATGGAGTCAAAATAAGCTTCTTGTAGTCAGAACATGAGATTTGATGAAATTATAAAGGTTATGATTTCAATAGAATCTTGATGAGCCATGTGAAGCTTAGTGGGAGTGCCATTGTGTTCATAATGCTAATTATAGATGATACCCTAATAAATTGGAATGATATAAGGATAATAATAAATGTTTTATGATATGACTAGTCCATACCTTGAGATATGATCTCAAAGACACCTCTTAGATCTTAGTTCTGAAGATGTTCAGAAGCTAAGAGAAGAGGGCATTGGGACCGTCGCAATAGTGGTGCACCTTGGACGTATTCCAATTTGGAAAACTCCAAGGAAGGCTTCGTTCCCTTAAGATATGGTATTGACCTATCTGAGGAAAATACCTCAATTTGAGGATGTGAATACCAAAGCTACATGCCATAGTGCATCATCTTTGGGAAGCTCAGTGTATGTTAGATGTGCACAAAAGGCCAGATGTATGCTATGTAGTGTGTGTAATAAATTATAAAAGATCATACTATGGAGATAAAATACTTGATTGCAGTAATAACAATATCTTCAAAGATGAAAACACTTTAGAGATAATTATCTCTAAATTTAATCTTAAAGAACTTAAGATTTTATAGATAATGATCTAAAAGGTCTTAACTACAGATACCTTACAAGACTTAAGATCGGGTCTTGGTCTTAGGGGATAGAGATCTCAGGGGAATTTCGATAAGGATGATAAAAATTACATACTGGTTATAACGATTATTGAGCTGTAGTGTCAAGGACACTATAACAACTTTAATAAAATTGAGTATTGGTTGCATAAGATGCACAATTTGCATTGGATGCGAGCAGTGTTACTAGGAGATATGTAAGTACCATAAAAGGACTTGGTGTAATCTCTTGGGAACAAATTAATTGATCACCTTACCTAGCTATATTAAATAGCTTATGATTGTCACATGAGTGTGGGTTTAAAGATTAGCCCATTAATGGCTCTTTGGGATCGTGTGAGATTGTTGGATATGCGAGCCCACGACAAGCCATTATGCAATAAATGTTAATGAAAATATCATCCCCTAATCTGAAATGAAGAATAATTAATTTGCATAATAGGTCTCTTAGTACAATTTGGGTTATGTGCCATGGCCATCTTGATGATCATACAACTGTTGATTCAATTGTTGAATCAAAGAGGTCGGTGCTCGGAAGAATATCTAAAGAGTTAGATTGACGACTCATCAAACACCATCAGATGATTATTAAGAGATGATCTCCAGCCTGAGTAGGAGATGACAATCCTTTCTCTAATGGACTGATATCTAACCGATCTCTTGATGCATGCCCTCTGCATAGGAATAGAGATTAAGAGGTTTTGGTAAGTAAGGTCAAAGAGTTGGCTTAACGAGATCGATATAACCAAAGACATATATCGTATGCTGTCATGAAATAGGCATGCATCCTCCAGAGACAGATTTATTACTATATATTTGAGTATGTACCTTTGGCAGACCGATATGTTGATGATTTAATCAAGGTCTATACACCGGTGCGTTGGTGTGCATACGAGGGCATATGAGTGATACAATCTCTCAAAGAGACCATACATGTTCATTTACTGAACCGGAAGACATGAGCTCACTCATGATATATAGGGATTCAAATTCCGTGCACGATCATCTCGCTTTAGAAGCTTGATTGAATTTATAGGTTTGATATATACTTTTGAAAAGTATATGATCAATACCGAGGTGATATATGCTTTTGGAAAGTATATGATCGATATCGACTCTCAATGATCAAATGAGAAACTTAATGATAAAACCCTGAAGGAGACAATCTAGATGTATCTAAAACTTCGGGTTTATTCTAAGTCTTCCAGTATGAAGGATGTATAGGTATTAGGAATGCCTGAGCGTGATGTGATCATAAACGATTGTATAACCATGATGCTTCCATTCTGAGGGAGTGATGAAACATGTATGGATTTTAGTGACTCCTCTCATAGAGAAGTGATCTGAGCTTAGTCCAAATGTTGGACAATGATCTGAATGTGATCCAGATGCAATAAGAAGATTAGATCTACAGTTTTGATTTAATCAAACATTTATGGGAGGTCCTCAAGATCTGGATTTGAGACGTGATTTCAATATCCAAGTCATTATACGTGGAATGTACAATCGCCCTGTCCTTATCTCCAAGTATCCACGAAGAAAGTGCATTTTCCTTGAAAGAGTTCAAGGATAATTTCATTGTTGATAAATATCCAAGCATTGAGAAAAAAATGATATGTGATATAATTCTCATGAATAATATGAATTTGATCCATATTATTTGGCCATATAAGGAGAGTTATCTAAGATAATTAAATGCGATTTAATTATCAAAGATGTGAATATTGTGTATGTGATTCGTATTATTTGGGAACATGAGAATGAAGATCCAAGACAATTAAATGTGATTTAATTATTTTGGATAAGAATAATATAGATAGCATTATCCAAATTATTCATATATATTATGAATGTGATTTATAATATATAAGAGAGAGCTATTTGTAAATAATATTTAAAATTTAAATGTTGATGTGAATTGGATTCACATTGGATAATTAATTGAAAATGTAATCAACATTTTATTTTGGGTTGTGAATGTGATTCAAAAATTTCCAATGGTATGATTGCAATGTTTAGAAAATAATTATGAATTATTTGTGTGAATAAATTTGCAACAAAAGTTGTTGCAAATATTGAAGAAATCTACATGATAATTTAATCTCATGGAATAAAGAAGTGATGGCCACCTTCCACGTGGAGATGGTGGTCGGCCACCAAGTCCTATTTGGAATTGATGGTCGTCCCCCTCTTTATGGAAGGAGGCTAGCCTTCTTCCTATTTCGTCAAGGTGGATTGATTTAATCGAAATTGATTTATATTGATTATTATTCAATATAATATAATATAATTAATTGTTGTTGTGTTTTTAACAATAAAATCATGGCTATTGAAAGAAACACAAATCAATCTCAACCATTGATTTTGTATTGTCCATGGATTGGGCTCCATGGACTCCCAAAAAATTATATAAAAAGAGGCAATCCTAACTCTTCTTTACACAATTGGAACATGCTCTCTTCATCTTTCTCTACATTCCAATTCTCTCTCTCTCCCTCTCTCTCTCACACACACACACATACACATACACACACACACACATACACACACACATTGTGGCTATCCACCTTGATGCCCTAGAGAGAGATCGTCTTCGTTGTCGCCTCTCTGTTGTACCGCCATTTTGACCACTAGTGGATCCCCGTCTCCTTCGGTGCATCACACTCGCGACGAAGACATCGGATCTCATGAACAGGATCAGGAGATTCATCGCTTAGATCATCAACATGGATTGCGAGGAGCACACATTTCATCAACGCGCTCGCAAGCGTCTCCTCCGTCGGATCGAACTTGAGACAGGAGGTCTCTTCCTTTAGAGACCCGAACAAAATCGTACTTCAAGAAGTAATCCTAATATCTTGTTTGCGGTTTAGATGAAATGATCTGAGAAGTGTTCTTGGATCATGTGGTTTCATTGGTTTCAATGTTTTTTAAATTCCGCTCCCCGAGCGACTTGTTTGACTAATCGCTCCCGATCGCATATGATGCGACTTCCACGCTTTTGTGGTGCACTTAAGGATTTTCCCATATCCATCAAATACATTAATAATCGTTGAAATTCTTCCGAAATTCCATGATTACCATTTTTCTATCAGGGCCATACTAACAAGCACATTGTTGGATTACTATAATGGCTCGAGTTCTAGGCTTGTGACATTACAAATAGTATTAGAGTAAGGTTCCCTCCAAATAGTGGAAATGTTTAGCCACGATATGGAGCCACCTCTACGAAAGCAATAGGAGGCAAATGAGGAAGTTATAAATATACGTGAGGGATATTAAAAACCCCAAACATAGTCTCACATCTAGCACTCACAATATGTGAGAGTGGGTATCAAAGGGAGATTAATACTTCACAACTTGGGATTCAACATTGTAGATGGTGATCAATCAGCCCAATCAAGCTCAACAAGTTCTTAGGGTAAGTTATCCTCGATAACAACGCAAGTATAGACGGAAGACCATACATTGATTGTCACATATGTCCATAAAACTTATTAACATGGATAACAACATGTATGTGTATCATGGTAATTTCATGGAACATGATCTGAACATACTGAAGAACCCAAAAATGCCCTTACTATTACATCGATTTGTTGTTGTAGTCTGGCAATTAAGGATTGATAAAAAAACCACTTAAATCAATTAATCAATTAGTGCAAAAGCGGGCGAATTTATTTTACTTGGGCAAGTGCAAGGTCGAGCACAGGGAGACCACTTTATCCTCAGGTTAATTTTCAAATCCTAAAGTCATTAGGTTTTTACGGGGACATTTTTTGGTATTTTAGATGCAATGAAAGATGAAATGCAATGTGGCTAAGTAGAGGGCCTATTTTACAATTTTCCAATCAATTAAAGTTCAAAAAATTCCAAAACATAGCCATAAAAATTAATCTACTGTGAATTTTTGACATTTTTCTGATGCAAAATGAAGTTTTAATGAACTACACAATGTAATAATGGTGATTATGAATAAAAGAATGTTAATAAATATCAACTACAAGTATTTTCCAGAGATCAGTTTACCCTAGACAACTCTATATAATAGGAATCCAGAACAACTCTAATTTCCTAAAAGTACTCATTGATTGGTTAATTAAAATTCATTTACAAAAATCATAAAATAATTTATTCATAGTAAGGTAATAATGCAAATACTTGACTTTTGGATGGATTACAAAAAACACATAATTCTACCAATTGTGATTTTTTGAGAATTTTTAGGGCACTTGAGAATTTCCTAGCAATTATTGAGCAGAAATTAGGTAAACTATATAATTTCACAGCTATTAATTTTAATAAATCAATCTAGTCTCACAAAAATACAACTATTTATCTTGATAAAAGAGAATTAATTTTTCATAACAATGCAGCTTATATATACATATATATATATATAAATATGATACCAAATGAGGAATCAAAGAAATGTTCAAACACATGGTTCTAAATGCAATTACAGAAAATAAAAATTGAAATAAACATGAATGGTGCAAAGAGGTGGTTTTTTAATTACCATGAACTGCAGGGATTGAGGCATAAATTTTCCATGCCCATGTGAGAAGCACACGATGCATTGGTTCAGGTGAAGCCTTGGACCTAGACCTCCGGGTGGCATGAAGATGTGGCTCCTAGAGGGTTCGGTGGTCCTGAACCTCAAGGTTCGGACCGAGGTCTAGAGCAACTAACTTGGAGAGATCCAAGCTAACAATGGAAGAGAAAAAGGGGTCTATCAAGCAATAAATGTAGTTGCCCCCTTCTACCTTTTATTCTCAATTACAAGACAATGCCCAATGGAACTTCGACGGAGGTAGCTGCTGGGCGAAGGTAGAGGCTTCGACGATTCTCCCTCTCAGTTGTAATTGTGGTCCTGTTGCATTCTTAATGATCCAAGCTATTATGATGTTGTCCACGGGGATCTTATCTCCAAAGATGGGAGAAGAGGAACAACCAATGAGGGAATGACTATACGTCCTCGACTAACACAGATGAGTCCATAGAAGTTCTCTCCAGATGCGTATCTTGATGCATGTCTCAAGGATGGCTCGAGAATGAAGGTGTTTCATGCATGACTTGATGGTTGGAGCTCGATCGACACATGACTGATCGGGAAGCCTACTATTTGGAGATGAAGCTCTGCTATCCTTGTGAAGTGAGCTCCAAAGGAGCTTTGTCTTTGGAGTTCATGCATGGTTAGTAAGGCAACTCACAATATAATGGAATGGCGGTAGATGGGGACATGCATCCTTGTGGAGAAGGTGTATGCCCTAAAGCTCAAGCTCTTACAGAACTTGAGGTGGTTGGGTGTAGGGATCTAATGGAGGGAGGAAAGGTGGTTGATTAGAATAGGGAAGAGGGGTTGATCTGTGGGTTCTAGTTGGAGTCTCAAAGAAGATGAAAGAATGGAAAGGAGGATTATAGAAGAATAAAGAATCAAGAAGAAGAATATGAGGGAAAGAAGCGGGTAAAGGAGTTCCCTGGGTTTTCGTGGAGGTTAATGCCTGGGAAGTCGGCCGGAGAAGAGGCTCGGTCGTGGTCCTTTCTCGACTCAGCGACATACAAATCTCAACAGTTACAGTTGATGCAGCTGCAACAAAAGGTCGAGTACCTTATGGATCTCTCAGAGGAATGCAACTCATCTTCGCTCGACTCACTCTCATCTTCCCTATCACTGATGATAGAGGAGGGACCAGAGCTCTTTACTCTCATAGTGGCAGATAAAGGTGAAAGGGGGTGAGGCAATGGGTTTTATTGAGGCTTCGATTGGGGTTCACAGTGAAGGTGAAGGCGATGTGGAGGAGAGAGATGGAGGTGGTTGACAGTGAGCGTGGACTTGGTCAAAAGGAGGTGAAGATGTTGCACGTGAGTGGGGACAAAGAGATGGGTCATCGAGCGGAAAGACAAAGGAAGGGGACAAAGTCTCGACCGTTCGATCGATCGAGATCAAACGATCGAGAGATGGCCACATGGAGAATAAAATAAAAGAAATAAACATAAAATAAAAGGAAAAAATAAAATAAAATATGAGAAGCCAATGACCCAAAAGGGAGGAGACTGGAGTAAAAGGGGCGATGTGTGGCAGCTCTAGCAGCTGCCACTTGTCACTTCTAGAAAATTCAAAAGACTCAATAAATGAAAAATCGAAAGAAATAAGAAATGACCTCAAATAAAAAACATTCTTTATAAAAGTTGTTCATCTCGATGAGATCTACAACTTTCATGAATCAGAACCAAAAGAAGTCATTTGTACAAAGTGATATTTTGGGGGTATTCTATGTATATAAAAAACCATATTTTATTATTTTGCATTTTTTTGTGATTTTTAACTAAAGATACATTAAAAATAAAACTAATACAATAGAAGATAAATATTTAAACTTGAATATACTTTTTTTTTGAAATTTTTAATATTTGATTAAAAAAATAAATAAGACAAAAGGGACTTATGTACAAACCGTATATACAGACTTAGAATAGTTCTTTTTCTTTGATCTTTGAGTAGTTTTTTATTTGGATTTTTACACATATTATTAAAATTTAAATCAAAGAAAATAAATGAAAAGGAAACAAAATAAAAAGTGTCAATTATGTACATAAAATAATGAGTTAAAATTAGAAGATATATACAATATACAATGTGGACCCGAAACCCAAGTTTCTTATATGAACTTCGATTCTTTTGGATTTGATCTTAATTTTAAGGTAGTTGAACGTACCATAATTCAAAAGTGAGTAAAGATTCATAATCTACTATATGTGAGAGTTTTTCTACTTTACGCATTTTTATCTCAAAACTAGGGTTTAGTTTCATTTGACAAATATACGAGTTATTTATTTTTTGATATTTTTCATATATTGATGTTAGTAATATACACACATTGGAGTTGATTTTATTTGATTTGGAGTTACTATAAACTAATGAAAATGTGAGAAGTTCTGTTAATTTACATGTGCTTATATACATACAATTTGTGGCTTCTTATTAATGCAATTATAAATATAATATATAGATATTATTTACGCATGTATGACAGATAATAATGCTATGTTAATTCCTAAATGCAATCAATTACTTGAGAACATAGTTATATTTTTAGCTTTTAAATTGACGAATCACATATTCATCAATCCCATATATTTAAACCCTACTCATCTCCGAGCAACTAAAATGAATGCATAAGTGAAATGAGATTGGTTCCATACCAAGGTCATGAACAAAAAGGTGAAAATGGAGCTTTACTCGGCCCTTGGTTTAATAGTGTGATGGAACTCCTTATGAGAATTAGGCTTTTAAAACCAATAGTCTCTAAGTTGTGAAGGGCATCATCTAGGTTCGACTCATAAGTCATCTTAGATCAACCCCTCCCAAAGTATACTACATGGATATTGAATAACTATCACTGGTGTGTAAGGGGTGTTTGCTCTTCCCATTCAAAATGTCAACTACCGTATAGACCTTCCCTCAAATAACTCATCCTCGGGGAGTCAGGTATTTCCTTCTAAGTTCAGGTATGTGCTAGTTAACAACGAATATGGTGAAAGAAGTCTAGAAGAATGAGAAAATAACTGGAGTTTGACCAGTGTAGTCACATCTCCAGTGAAGTTTGTCCAGTTTAACCAAGTCTCTACCAAGATATGCAGGCTATCTGAAGCTTGGAACATTGTGGCCAATGATGTATTTTGGGAATTGTCTTCTTTTGATATGAATTGTGATTGTTCTGCATTGATCTTTTTGTGCCCTGATGGATATACAATCTTTTTCCTCCCATGTTTCGGGTCTTAGAAAAAAATATGCTAGCAATCCATTCCTCATCCGAAGCTTTATTTCAACTCGTACTCCAATTGTCAGATGTCCATGCTACCAGAAAAGATGCCCATACAATCTTCTAACATCCTCTGAGTTAAGCTAAGTACA
Organism: Ottelia alismoides; assembly: GCA_037367405.1. Classification (NCBI taxonomy): domain Eukaryota; kingdom Viridiplantae; phylum Streptophyta; class Magnoliopsida; order Alismatales; family Hydrocharitaceae; genus Ottelia; species Ottelia alismoides. Next base: position 93,536 of record JAZKJV010006857.1, on the reverse strand, counting down.
TAATGCTAGAGTACATATTTGTTCCATATTCAGGTGTCGTACTCAAAATGAGGCGATTATGTTAGAAACTAAGAGGCGAAGTCTAAATACTATCATGTAAAACTCAGAGAATTAAATCTATAATCCAAAGTTTCTAAAATCCCACTCATTGAAGTTCCTCTGAATATTAAGTGGACTAAAGCTAGTTCAAGTCCACTTTAAGTTTTTACTCATGACTCGATTTAGAACCCGATGACTTTCTGCTATGTGCATATGCATGATTTGCTAAATGATATGCAAATGTATAGCATGCAGAGGATTGCAAACTCAATTTTTACAATAATTTTACATCCAAAGTATTATTTAAAAATTACAACAATTTTAGAATCGGAAATTTTTACAACAACTTTACATGAATATACATATTTTACTTGAAATTTACATCTTGCACATATTTTACAAATTTTTAACGTAGTTACTGGTGAATCTCCATTTTCATCACATGATTCATTTTGGCCTTCATTCCCCAGATAAATGCATCTATATATCATTATCTTGCATTAATTAACATTCATTATTTATTGTATCAATTTTTTATAAATACAATGTTTAAAACCAAAATTATAGAATAAGGAAAAAAGAATAAGAAATACAATGTCAAAGGTATTTTATGACTCAAAACCCTGAGACCTAGGCATCTTGATGATCGGATCGACAAGGAATAAAGTAATGGGATATAAGGGTCAAATACACAATAAAATCCCTGATCTTATTTCTTCAATAATGCATTTTGGGACCTATTTTATTCTTTATTATTATTTATACCTCAAAACAATAAATTTTGTACATGAAAGTTGCAGATAAAAATACAAAGAAAAATACAAAATTGATTTCATCTAAAAATAATATACAATGCTCGTTCTACACTCCGAATAAGATTTCAAAACCCAAACTTCACGGACCCCATATCTTCTCCATAAAAACTCAAAATGCATCAAAATCTTCTTTAATTGTATATAACTTTTAATTTGCTATTTAATGAAGGTAATTTTATTTAATTTGGAGTTAAGATGCAAAAGTTAGATCTCAGACCCCTATTGTACTATATACTAGAATGAAATATCCATTTTATTTATTATATTTTGCATTATTTACATTTTATAATTTTGTAAATATTGTTTATATTATATGTACATAATTAAGATAAAAGAAAACCATTAAAAATGAATTAAAATAAATAAGGGTATAGAATACATATATGAATATACTATACATATACGTATATAATAAATACATCTACTTATTTAAGTGTACATATTATATCCGAAAAATAAAACAAAAATACATTTGTGTACATTTAAATAAGTTATAAATAAATAAATAAATATGTAAAATAATAAAATTTAAAACACAACATAAAAATAAAATAAGCTATATATAGGTAAATATACCTATAATTATACATGTAAATATTAACTCATAATAAATAGTTTCATAAAAATAAATAAAAATAGTAATTAAATACCACATAAAATAACATTTTTTATTTTATACCCTAAAATTAATTAGTTCATTACTTATTTAATATAGATTTTTCCAATAATTTCCCCCTTAGAATTTTCTAGTTGGTCCACGTAGACCAACCAGGAGCAAACCCTACTTGACCTAGGTCAACTCCCCTTCCTCCAGCCGCCCGATGTGTCCGACCTCAATCAATCCATCTTTCTCCCAATTTCCACTTTCGATCCATTTATTTTCTCTTTGTGATTCCTTCACGAAAAACCCTATGTAGTCCACCCTCAATCACATCAGAACTTTTTCAAGTCAAAGATTCATCAATTCAAACTAAAATCCTAATCGAATAAGCCCTACTCACCATGTCTATAAATAACCTCTTCCTCTGTCCTTCCCATGTTTGATCCCTTTTTGGGCCCTTAATCCCTCAGCCTTGTACGTAAGCGTGGTCCCGGTGATAGCGAGGATACCCCGGAGGTGTTGGAGCCAAGGAGGAGGAGAGGATGTCCAAGGCGTCGCTCCGGTGAGGCCTCTGCTCCCTGGTAAAATCCTGGTAAGAGCTACGCACTTTGTTATTTTTAGCTAGTTTTAGTCTTAGTTTTTAGTTACCTACATGTTATATGATCAATGGATCAATAGTTTAGCGTAGATTTTAAAATCAAAGATCATTGGAGCTCTCTGCTCCAGCCATGAAACACCGTCACTATGATTGTTCCAACCTCCTGATCATCCCCACCTTCTTCCCTATCACCTGCTTCATCTTTTCCATGCTTTTATCCAACCTTATCCCTCTAGGATTGACGAATAGGATCTCCTCCTCTGCCTTTAGTCGTAGCTCCTCCATTCGCCTCCACCTCTATGCTCAACAACTTCATTTTGGGTCGAGGCGATTCGCCTCGAGCCCCTGAGTTTCCTATAGGTTTGACTTGTCAAAGACCCCCGGAAGGTTTATTCTGGAGCTGAAGGAGGCTCCCAGCTGCTCGACTCTTAGATGAGCACCAGGCCCCTTCCCAGCGGGTCCCAGACCTTCTAGCTGGTGCCATTTGACGCGGAAGATGCCCAGGAAGATGCTGGACCTCTTAGCACAGAGAAGGAAGGTCGGAGCGAGGAGACACACACAATCGAAGGGAGGACAAGGAAGTGTTCTTCCCTATTCTTCCTTCGAACATGATAAATCTCCATTTCATCACTTTTATTCTATCATTTTGGCCTTAAAAATCCTAGCTAATGCTTGTAAATAACATTATTTTATAAATTAACATTCATCATTTATCCCATTTATTGCATATAAAATATAGTTTTTAATGCCAAAATTATAGAATAAAGAAAAGAAAAAAAAAGGAATAAAATGCCAAAGGTATTTTATGACCCTAAACCCCGAGACCTAGGCATCTTGATGACTGGATTGACAAGGAATAAATTAGGGGGAGATACGAGCCAATAAATCAATAAAATTTCCTTTTATTTATTCATCAATAAGGCCATTTTGGTACCTTTTTATTTTTTGCTCTTTTTAAATCAAATAAAGAAACTTTGTACATTAAAGTTGTAGATAATAATATATAGAAAAAAAATACAAAATTGATATCATAAAATATATATATATATACAATATACATTTTATATAATGAATAAAAAGCCAAAACTCAAACTTCCTAGACACATATCTTCTCCGTATGAACTCAAAATGCACCAAAATCACTTTAATTGTATATAACTTTTAATAAGGAATTTAAAGAAGTTGGTTCACTTAATTTGGTGTAATGATGCAAAAGTTAGATTTTGGAACCCTAGTGCATAGAATACCTGAATAAAATATTCATTTTATTTACTTGCTATTATTTTATAATTTTTTATACTTTTTAAATATTATTTTTAATATATGTACATATTTAGAATAGAACAAAACCATAAATAAATCATTAAATACAAAAAATATATTGATGAAATACCTATACTTATACTATGTACAGATTACATCAAAAAATATAAGAAAATATATTTATGTATATAAAAATAAGTTATAAATATATAAATTAAGAAAATAAAATAATAAAATACAAAATACTAATAAAATATATAAAACATATATAAATAGACTTATAAATGAAACCCAAAAAAGTAACTTGTAAGAAATAAGCCCATAAAATAAATAAAAATCATATTAAAATACTGCATAGAATAATAAAATTTTTTCGTTTTATAATATTTGTTAAATTATTTCGTTTACTATTTTGTTTATAATTATTTATCATTTATTCTACTATTTTCTCCTGTAGTGGGCCTACGTGGCCTAAATAGGAGCCCCCGTTGGTTGATCCGAGGTCAACCGCCTGACCTCAGCTCAAGGATGTCAGAAACCACATTCCCCTCGATTTTTGGACGCACAACACCAGATCCTTGCATTTTTTGAGCTTGTTGTCTTCTTGACTTTTGATCCTCGTTTCTAAACTTACAAGCGCACTTGATTCCTTGGGCTTTGGTCAACGGATCCGAGAGATCTTCTTGGTCAAAGGTTGCCTCCTATATAATATCACCTTGAGCCTTCATTGATTTTTAATCCTTCGTCCGCCCTCAAACCCTAAGGTTGAGAGTCGAGTCTTGTTCTTGGTGACAACAGGAGTGTGATCGACTCCTTGGGGGCTTGTTTGAGTGTTGAATCGATGAGGTTCGAGCTCCTCCACTGCCTCCACCACAAGCTTTGCTACCGAAGATTCTAGGCATGATAAGCTCCATTTTCTTTGCCTTTTAGTTTCGCAGTAGTAACATTAGTGTAGTTTAGCTATCTGTTTCATATAATTTTGTTTATTTTTTACGTATTTTGTAATTCTACTGGATGATGGAGCTCCGCTCCGCCGCCCCATTCCGACCACTCTAGACCTGCTCCACGCCGCCTTTCACCCTCATCACCTTCCTCTCTTCCCTTCTACATGCCTCACACATGATCACTCACCCGGATCTCACAAAGACCCTGATATCTATTCCTCCTCCTCCACCGCTCATCAAAGGAACCCATCTCATCGCATCCTCCATCCATTCTGACCATCGAAGCCCTCCGAAGCTTCATCTTTTATTGTGAACCTTTCCCTACAGATCCCAAAGAGTAAAGCCCCTTCCCCAACATCTTTCGAATCTCGAGAAGATCCCCAGGCGTCGACCCTCACCGGAGCATCTCTTGCAGCCGTTGACCCATTTTGAGGGGTCCTCATGACTTGGAATAACTTCAGGAGCACACAGGACCCACCAACAGCGAAGGAGGACTTTAGAGAGAGGGGATTTTGCAGACCAAAGCTTCTCAGGGATGAGTTCTTCGTCCGTTCTTCCTCCTTGACCCAACATTGTTCGATGAAGAACAAGTTGGCGGCTTGACCCTCATCCATTGGATGCTCATCAGTGTCAACTGCTCGATCATCACTGGAGATCTAATCTTAGCCATTCACCTCGAAACTGGTATCCGCCATCCGCTGCGCGTGGCAAGTGGTGCGCCCTCAACCGTTTGGTCAAACGCTTATAGATGGTAATTACATATTTAACCCCTAGTTTTGTCGTATTTTTTTGGCCCTATAATATTTTTTTAGTTTAAACTTTTGGGTAAAGTTGCATGGATGCCCCTGAACTTTAGTGATATTGTTATTTAGACCAGTCCACGTCACCTCACGTGCCATCCCATGTGAGGTGGCGATTTTCTAGAGATACCGTTGCAGATAGGTATTTCTATTCAGTCCAAAAACTTTGAATATTAGTTATATATTTTTGGGTAATTTACATTGTAACCCTTGTGCTTATTTCTAATTGCAAATATCCCCCTACTAGTTCATTAATTTTTGTGATCTCTATTTATTAAAAATATCATCTATTCTCCAAAAAATCTGAAAAAATAAGGTTAAGTGCGTGTCTGCTTGTAGATTCACATCATATTTTTTATTTAAATTTTACGCACTTAGTATTTATTACAAATCAAAAGAGTACATTTTTGTTGTAATTGAGTTACAAAATACAAAAAAATACACAAAATCTGAATAATTCACAAAAAATATAATTTATTTATTTCAATATTTTGAGTTTTCAAACAAAAACCACTAAAAATAGAAACGAAAAATAATAAAAATTAAAAAGCACCAAAAATCCTTTATAAAATTTATAAAAAATTCTTTAAAATTCAAAAAATATTCTATTCTATTTTATAATTATCTTTATATTATTATTTATATATTAAAAATGATTTGTAAACTTTTGGATACTTTTTGCTATCTTTAGTTTCCAACAAAATTTGGCCTTTATATTTAATCCGTATTTTGGTATATTTTTTAATTTAAAAATACCTAAAATTAGAAAAAAAATTCCCAAAAATCACAAAAGTAGTAAAAAAACTATATAAATTCCAAAAATATTTTATTTCTTGCATTTGCATTTATAATTATATTACCTTGTATTACATATATAGACTTGTATATTCTTATATAATATATTTAAGAAAAGAAATTTACAATCAGAAAATAAAAAGGAAAAATTATAAAATTTAAAACAATTACAAAAATATAAAAAATTAAATTCCATAAAAATAAAAATTAAAAACCCACAAAAACTACAAATTGGTTAAGTGTTTGAAAGAGACATTCGTGTGTTGATTTTCTATCTCATTTTCTCTACACCTTTGTTTTTTGTGTTCGACACCTACATATTTGTCACTATACATCTTTAGTTGGGTAGAATAAATTATAGCTTAATTTGATTAATTGCGGTGGGTTAATTGTTGTTTGATCATGAGTATTAAGTAGTCGCCTCAGTGACAATGAGGCTGATTTTGTCAGACCATTATTAGCGGCTTTGCTACACGCATTCGACAAATGGAGTCGTTGTCATGGAGCATCAATTTGTAGATTAGTTTTTGTCTTCTACTTAGCCACTTTTTGACTTTGTTTCTCTTTATATGATTATTAATTTGGAACTGTCTGACATCTCTTATCTTTGACTTCTTGCGAGGAATCACAGATCGAGGAGAATCGCCTAGGTGATTCTACGCAACCTTGGAATGAGGAGCCGGCTATTTTAAGCTAGCCGATAGGAGAGAGCAAGAGGTTTTAGAGAGAGATAAAATATCCTAGCATAATCTTTATTTCCTTTTGTGAGGGAGAGTCATTTACTTTTGCTTAATTTGTAATAATATAGGTACATTAGACTTTGGACACTCGGGCCCAATTTCCAAGTGTTTGTTCACTTGGGCGCTCACCGTAATTTTCTCGCTTTTTCTTCGCATTCTACACTTTTGTTCTCCCTATTTTCCTTTATTTTATTTGTTTTCCGTGTTTTGAGTTTTCTGCCTTTATTTTCTTTATTTTCTTTGAATGATCCCCTAGTTCTAGGATTTTCTTGCTCGATAGATTAAGGTCTGAATCTCTAACTACATTGCATGTACCTATAGATTCGTGCTTGGACTTAGTCAAATTTAATTGGTAATTATTTGGACTCGAGACCGTGTGCCGAGAGAGGTTGCATACAACAATTGCAGGACAAATTGTAGTGGACACCCAGTGGCATCAGAGACCGTACTCTTGGTCTCATTTCGAAGTAATTATCATATGGTTCTTCATGCTAATAGAATATTATGTTCTAGGGAAATTTCATCATTGCATTTGTGTATAGACTAGGTTTAAAAATTTCTACCTTGCATCGCACATGGAGAGAGTTGGGAATCACTGTGAGTCTTCTATCTGAGCATTCATCATTGTTTTCCAACTTGCATTTCATTTTCTCCTTCTCCCTCTGAGTTTGACAACCTAGGCAAAAAGAAAATCCATAAAAACATTGGTGCTTGTATTGGATCTACTCAAAGCAAGTGATGCCATAAAAAATTTAAAAAGGGGCTACTAAAAATACACAACTTAAATAAAATTGATTAATTGGACTCATTGCATTGGGTGAGAAAAGCCCTCATTTGTCTTCATATACCACTACGGAAAGTCTCCTTCCCGAGTGAGCGAGCGCAATCGTAAGGATTAGAGCCAAAAACCCAGTCTGTAATTGCCTTGTGTATCGCCTGTATTTCTGAAGTATTGATGTATTTATCATACATGGATGCGAAGGGCTTGGTCAATGATGATGTTCTCACTTGTGTTGAACATCGACCTCGTCTGAAGTATTGAGCTTAGGCCACGACTTCATGGGGTGTCTGTCTCATCGTCCTGCGTTCGAGTAGGTCCTTGCACGCTCGGGTGATTCTGTTGCGAGTAAGGTCCGAAGTAGTGGTTTCGCCTATCGGCTTCCTCCCTCTATTTCTTTGGTTGAGTAGGGATCCATGAAGGGTTACAAGGGCCTTAAAAAAGTGCATACTACATGTTACAAAGGAGGAGGACAAGTATGGATACTTTTTCAGCAGCACTCTCACTCCTATAGGATTAGCGCTCTAAGGACTCGTTAAAAGATAATTGCCTGAAAATAAATCTAAAACTTACAAAGATAATTTTCGAACCTTACGGCTTCATGAGTCGAGTTGGTGAATCCATTGTATTGTGGTTTGATTGATTAGTTCTTATTAATGAAAACATTAAAATATCGTACCTTTGCGCCGCTTTGTCACATTTTCTCTTTTTGCATATTTCCTCTTTGACCCTTGCTCATTGCGAGCCTTCTATTGATTTACATTCTTATTCATCTCCATTCTCTTCATCCATCTTCTATCTCCTTTTGACCCTCTCATGATGTTGTCCCATGGATGGTTTAGTCGAGACTCCACCGACACCCACATCGATTCCGTGCAACTCCAATAATGAGGTGCGATCTCTAAGAAATCCGTTTGGATCTTGCGAACTTCTTCTTGGACTCCCCGGTCCTTTCTTCTTTAAATACTTGTCTTAATATAATAATTCCATTGTTTGGGATGGACTCACAACCCGAGCTAGCACTCCCTCTTCAAATAAACCAGGATTACTCTTGTCGCCGAACCAACCCTTTGTGGATGGAGATTGATTTCACTCAATATCCTGTGCTCCATTCACAACCATCTGGGATTGACCTTAGTCCCAGACTTATCTCATCATTTGGTTCTCAAATAGAGTCTGATCAGGGTTTATTCCATCATGCAGATCATCAACCTGATCAAGAGCCATAACTTCAGTCTGATACAACAATGACTCCCATTGGAAGTGGAAAGGGACCATAGCACCGACCAGCCGAGCAGGAAGATCAGGGGGAAGGGCAGTATACCACACAAAATGAGGACAACAACCAGCTTCCCACATCTATCAAAGCAATTCAGCAACAATTGACTAACCAAGGACTAGCCCGGGCCGCTTTCCAAGACATGCTAAATGATTTGAGGAGGATTATGAGAGAATGATGAATCTGTGATTCATCACTCTAAAAGACATTATTTAAGCTCGGTTCTCCAAAATTCATTGGCATTTCAACATTTAAATTGCATTATTAACATTCATGCATGTGTAATTAATAATTGTATTTTGTCATGCATAATCGCATAAAATAAGAAGCCAAAAACTCCAGTCCAATTGACCTGTAAAATAATCCAACTTCCCCGATTTTTAATTAATTCAGCTAATTCCAAATCACCATACACCACCTCCACTATGTACATAATACTAACACAAATAAAATAAAAAATACAAAAAATCCACTGACAAAAATAAGTGGACCAGAAACCCAAACCCTAATTTCCGGATGATCAGAGTAAAACACATATATCTTCCTCATACAATGTCTCATATACTCCTACTCACTTTCACACTAATTTAAATTCAATTGCCTTCAAAACTTTACCAAGTTCTAGTGTATCAAACCTCATATGTGAAAGTTGGATTTTGAGCCTCTTTTGTACATTGTGTATTTTACCTGATTTTGTCCTATTATTTTATGTACATAATTAACTCTTTTTTATTTTATTTCTTTTTCATTTATTTTCTTTGACAAATTTTTTATTAAAATATGCAAAAATCCAAATCTAAATTAAGCTTGAAGTCAAAGAAGCTATATGAGTCCGAGTCTTCACTAAAAGTCTTTACATGAAGTCCCCTTTATTTTATTCATTTATTTTCTTAAATACTAAAAATCTAAAAAATAGATTAATGTGTAAATATCTACCTTTTATTTTATCGTATTTTCCTCAATTTTTATCTTATTTAAAAATAACAAAAAAATGCAAAACGCCTAAATCCGACATTTTATACAAAGAGTACCATCAAAAATATCACTTTGTGCAAATGACCTATTTTGATTTTAGTCTCTTCATAGAAGTTGTAGAACTCATCGAGATGAGCCATTTCGTGAAGAATTTTTTCGATCCGAGGTCGTTTTATATTTCTTTTCTATTATTTTTCGAATTTTCTAGGTGTGACACGTGGCAGCTCCTGGAGCTGTGTCACCCATTATTTATTTATTTATATTTTGATTTATTTAAAAATAAAATAAATAAAAATGGCCACGTGGCATGAGCTAGGCACCTCAATCTCAGCCAATCAGACGGCCCCTGTGTGTCACCTTCCTCCCAATGCCGTTGTGCACCTTCCATATCTTTTCTGATCCCCTCAATCAAATCCCCTTCTTCGATTCTCTCCTAATCTCTAGCTAATCGTCATTGCTGCCTTTCCAAGTATGGCTGCGTTGCAATCAATCCCGACCACACCCTATTCATATCCCATCACCAGATACATTTCCATATCCGATGCCTCTCCTAAGCTATAAAACCCATGACCGCCGTCCCTTCATTTCTATCTTCCAACTAAACAAATAGGGGAGGAGGGCTGGTGGTTTCAACCCAACCGCTCTCCCCCTTCCTTGGCAAGATCTGAGGAACCTCTCTCTTACTCATCGCAGCTTCGAACATTGAAGCTTCGCCCTGATCATGCTTCGTGCCATCGAGCCACCTACATCTTCCACTACTCATCACCTACTCGATTGCTACCACCACTCGCTCCATGGCGGTTGAGCCCCTTCACCCCCCTTCGACATCCCGTCTCACAACTCCACGACTAGAGAGGAACCGTCGCTCGTAGCACTTCCATGAAAGTGCAGATCTGCTCTGCCAATTGCCCTCCTACGTGTGGATCTTCCACACACGTTGACCTTCCACAACCCTCATCTCCATCGTGCCTCTCCAGAAGTAGCCTTGCATCCTTTGCTCGCATACGCTTTGCCACCGCCTTCAGCCTTCAAGCTTCGCTATCTGAATACGCGTTCTACATGTTCCAACCTCCAGGAGCCCTCCCCACCGCCGGAGATCTGCCTTCAACTCATGAATCTCGCCTGCTCCCAGTGGCTCCACCACCGGGCTCGAGTGACGCTGACGCCATCATCGCCACCTGCACTGCTCCTCCACTAATAAGGTTGGGCACACAACCCGAGATCCCCTCATGTGATTTGTACGTGTGTGTGGAGGGGGGACATTTGCATTGGCACCCCTGGAGATTCACCATATTCATATAAGCACCCATCCTCCTAGAGGTCACGTGCATATCATATGACCTGCTAGAAATTTTGCAAAACCCTTTGAAGGTCTTCATTAATTACTTATAGGTCTCTATTCTTCATTTTTGTTTTTATATTTATTTATTTGCAAACAGAACCTTGACTTCATCTGCAATTTTGAACTTTATTCTTACATTATTTTATTATTCATAATTCACACTTTTGTTCTAGAACTAGTTCCCTACATTGTGATGTGCTTGTTATATTTTTATGCTTTATGGTTAATTTACAATAATTAATCTTGTGGAATATTGCATATTTTATGCAAATATTGCTATGAAATTCATATATTATTAACCACCGCTTAGAAAATTGCTGAAAATTCACGAATATTAAAATTAGTCATGTTTTACATTGTGCCCAAAAAGATTTGCATTTACGCGCATCATTTTTCCTGTAAAATTTATTTTGTGTATTTTAATTATTGATTTTTAATAGGTAACAAACTCTGCGTTTTTAGGGTTTAAGATTTTTTTGAGATAGATCACACCGTGATATATCTCGGATAATTTTATTCCCTATAAATAAGTAGGTTTAATATTTATTAGAATTAATTAATTAATGAATATTTCGAATAATTTTATTGCATTCATTAATTTGTTAAATAATCATATTGCATCAAAAAATTACAAAACAATTACGGTGTATCAATTTCATCATATTTAACATTTCGGCCAAGTTTTGTAATTTTTAGACTTCATTTTATTAACATTAATATTTTCATCCTTAATTGGCCTACATTTTGTTTGTATTCAAACATTAAGAATACCAAAAAAGTCCGCCTCAACAACAACACACGAACTTTAATAGACATTGACCTAGGTTGTTCCTTTACCTCCTCGAGTTCGACCTTACGACTTGCCCAGGTTAAATAAACATAAAAACCACCTTGCATTAATTGAATAATTAATTTATGGCTATTTTCTTGATTGATTCCTGCTGCCCGACGACAACACAAATGAAACATTTAATTTGTGAGATTTTACAGGGGTGATTTCGGAACTATCAGGTGGCACCGTCATTGGGGAGGCAAACGACTTAGGTTTTTGTCCAAAAAATTAGTGTTAGGTTTTCGATACACTTGGGTAGTCTGACCCCAAGCCTTCATTATAAATTTTCCACTTTTTATTTTCCAGCATTTATTTCTTTTTCCGTATTATTTTCTATCTTTTATTTTTGATTTATTTTTGTGTCACTCTCTTACACACACACACACACACACACTCTCTCTCTCTCTCATTTTTCGTATGAGGTTCTCGACGTATGTGAAGCGGTATTCCCAAAACTAATGCATCTTCACTAACTGCTCAAAAAGCCACACTAAAACTAAGATTGAGTCCAGGCGTGAGAGAGCATAGAGCCTTGTATTTTAATTTCCGCAATTTTAATTTTTATAAATTTCTTTATTTCTCATTTAAAGTGCTTTTCGTTGGAGTCTCGCACGTGTAAACAAGACTTGAACTTTCTTTGTGGTTTGTCGGACGTGTTTCACTCTCCTTTGAGGGTGGGTCCCAACTTGAGTGGTTCGTAGGTTAGACCTGCGCTTAGAACTTTTAGAGCTTCTAGAATTTTATTGCTTGTGCTCGTAGAACCTAGGACCACACTACACTTGATTGAGATGCACTTTTAGATCGTTCAACCTAGTCAAAATTCCAATCAATTTCTTCTCGGGTAATAGAACTTTTTGCTAGTTGCGGTTTTGTCGGCTTGCATCTCATATAGAATAATTTTCAATTCTTGTATTGCATCCCACATGGAGATCGCTAGGAATCACTGTAAGTCTTTTAACTGAGCATAAATCATTATTTCTTGTGTGCATCGACTTTTCTCGATTTCTCTCTCTTGTTTTGTAACTTAGAATCTAAAGGAAATTTGGACTGGATGGTAGATGTGTATTTCCGCTCACTTAATTCTTCAGTGATCGCCTAAACAAAGTCAACTTTAATTAAATCATAAAATCAAGAATTGTTGCGGGAGAATAACCCCGTCCTTTGATTCATTTATCTTTCTAAGTGAGTTAGAGATGCACACTAGGATAGAGCCAAGCTCTAGAGTCTTCATTCAGACTACTGATTCTAAAAATGACTATCTACTTCTCGTTGAAGAAACTCTAACCCCCCTTAACCGAGTGAGTGGTTAAAGGACAATGCGGTTGGCACTGTCCTTAAGTAACATAGGTATCCATTCTACGGTTCGTACTTACACACATACTGGTTGAAAGTGGATGCAACTGGCCGTATGAATTCAGGACAGTCTTTAGGAAAATTTCCGGCTCCTAACAACTCACTATTTCTTATCCAAGATTGAAATAATCACCAATTAAAAACTAAAAAAATAATTGGCCGGACTCTTGCGGCCCTCACTGCGTGAGTTGGTGAATATGGGGTTTGTATTGCATTTGCATTAGTGTGCGTAAACCGAGCTCGGATATCAAAAACCACACACTTTCACCATTACTCTCCCTTCGTGATTTATTATAATTAGGATTTCTTCTTGTGAGTATCATGTGCACTTGCACGCTTTTAACCAAGATCCATTATGTCCTCTCATCTATCTCCTTTGAAAAAGATGGGACATTGGTCCGAGTACCCACCAGATTATTTCTTTTTGATCAAACCCCTATCATCTAAACCCTCTTCCTCTAGACATACTCCAACATTCACAGGAGACTCTAACCCACGGATGAATCTGATCCACTCTGTGAATTCTAATCCTTTTTACTCATATCATCCGACTGAATTCAACACTTCTTCCCCACCATTTTCTACACATCATTAATTTCCATCCTAGGCTGACCCTTCTTATTCCCGATTTCTCACCAGAACTCATGAACCATTTGAAGAATAATCAACTATTGAGGCAAACAAATGGCAGAAACACCAACCCCAACCGACTTCATTTTCTCATCACAATTTTGTTTGGATAGGTCAACACTTCACAAATCCACATCTTGCCTTGACCTTTGGAAATAACATGGTGACTCAACCAAACCGGATGGAGTAGCTTGAACTTGATGATCATCTATACTGGATTGACTGTAATGATCAAATCCCTATTGGACAACCTGTATACCACTCCTTTGGACATCATGCACATACAAAGGATTGGATTGATAATATCGACACACATGAACCATGTATGTTGACTACACCGTATGAGGATTTGACCATTCATGACCATGGAAATGAACTCTACTCAACCCAGCATTGCATATAGTATGCTGAGTATGAGACCTACAGATTTTCACATAATCATCTCGTAGATCAGACTTTGCCCATGATTGATCATGAAACATTTTTAGAGGATGACAAGTTAAGATAGAGACATAATATGTTGAGAGAATTTCCGCCTAGCTCATGGATGAAAATGGAATATGAAATGATTGGATCTCAGGTTGAAAGCCCATAAAATACTCTGAAACCCACAAACTCGTTTCACCCTAGGGACAGCTCTGATAACAACACCTCTGCATATTACTCCCTTAGGGATGACTCTAACTCGACACATCAAAGCCCCTCCTCAACTGTGGAAAGCATCATATCTACACACTGCATTAAAAAAGATAAAAAAAGAAAAATTCAAAAACACCCAAAAAATTGAAAGTGGAGAGGATTTGAAGAAATTAGATCCTTCTTAGAGGGAAGCATGGGATCAAAGATTGCTTTTTGAGCTTCCCTTAATAAAGGCCATTGAACACTTCCCCAACCTTGAAAGATTTGTAGTTACTAAATTTATGCCGAAAAAGTCGGCAGGAAGAGAACAATGATTGAAAGACACATATTGTCAAAGTCCACCTCCTTGGTGATGATAAGAAAGACCAAGAGCTGCAGAATGAAGCGGTTGCCTAGGTTTGACTGTGAAATAAATGACACCACATTCACCCATGCCCGAATCGATGACGACTCACCAATCAATATCCTCCTGATCTCCATGATTGACAAGCTCAAACTCGAACCAATCAGGAAATCAAGAGAGATCGTTCAGCTGACTGATCGATCTATAAAACGACCGAGAGGAGTTATTTCAACCATCATCACATTTCAAGGTGCTCCACTCAAGGTGGACTTCAAGATCATTGGTATAGAGGATCAAGGAGAGTTCCCCCAGTCTCTAATCATTCTTGGAAAACCGTTCTTAGGCTTGGATAAGGCAACTATATATTACAAGACTCAGGAAATCAATTTTACCGCATTGAGAGCACTTTGATCTCGCCTGGTCTTTGAGGAAACATGATATTATAAGGCAATCTACAAAGCTGTCAACAACCGTAAATGTCAAGGAGTAGAAGAGCCCGACCCTGGTGCTACACCTGATATAATGGCTGTTGAGCCGACCATTGGATCATAGACTCACCCCACACTCTCATTCCCCCGCTGCTTGGACCTCAACCACTACTGTTACAAATCCTAAGGAGGAGAACCTGATGCAGGAATTTTACCATCTATATGGTGATCCTAAGGTGGACACACAATCATATGCTAAACCTAAGTCGGACGAGATCTTGTCTGAATGCCTTGATCCGTTTAATGATCCAACACAGGAGGTCACCAGTGCCAAGCCAATTAAGAACACGTACACAAGATGTTTGCTGATCAGGGAGGAATATTACTATGATTATTCATCTGATGAAGACCCCATTATCAACAGCTCCCCCCATGACCTTTACGGATGACAAGAATTAAATTGATCAATCCCGTTAAACCGGTTGCTGCATCTAATCGGTTATCTGGTGAGAAGAAGAAGAGTAATGATTCCTCGAGGCGTTCTCTGGAACACACAAAGACATATAAATCTCCTCCTCTTCTTGATGATTCAGGTTCTAGAAAACCGATTAAGAACGTTGCCTTTGACAAATCGGAAAAGGAATCTTCTGATGATTCCTCATCAAGTCCGGATAAGGTGATCTTTATGAGTGAGCTCAGTTCGGCAGATCTAAATCTCTATCTAAACAACCAACCAAATTTCAACCCATGTTGGATGATTCCTAGCCTTCACTATTATTCGTCCAGAGCCGACTCTCCTGGTCTCATTAGATATACCGGAATAATTTCTTATAAATAAATTGAGACTGGTGCTTCAGAGCATTCAACATCCATGGATGAATTAATTGACCAAAAGACTGAAAACATTTTGAAAAAGCAGCTTAAAAATAAGAATGTTTGGAGTAGCTCTACCTACAGGTATTATTCTTCTAAGGATAACTTCGACAATGGCTGGGAATCATCAACTTCATCTCTTTCCATCAATATACCTCCCGACACTATTCTTCTAAGAATAACTCCAACAATGGTTGGGAATCATCTATTTCATCTTCTTCCTATCTTTATGACCTCCCACCATAGGCTCACAAAAAGATCTGCCGAAAACCTCGTTAATCATTGGCACCCTCCCTCCCTAACCCATCGGTCCCTTGTACATTTTCTTCCTCTACTTAGGACAAGTCCTAAGTATAAGGGGGAACTGATGTCCTCTGTAGATACTCTCCTCATCCACTCCTTCCCTTGACCGCCCCTTCCATAGTTTGGCTGATCAGAGCATAAGTATAGGGGGAACCGATGCCTTCTGTAAATACTCTCCTCATTCACTTCTCCCCTTGTCCGCCTCATTTTGGCCCTTCTTCTATACTTAAACTGTTCACAACCTAAGTATAGGGGGGCATGTCGACTTCTATTTTTTTCTTTTTCTTTTTCACTTTCTTATACTTAGCCCAAGCTATGTTTTCTCCGCACTTCTATGCTCTGAGGACATAGCACTCACTAAGTATAGGGGGCATGTATATATTCTGTATATATTTTACCCATAGCTCGTAAGTTCGCGTAAGTCTATATTTTATTTACGGGGTCGGTAACTTACTTCTAAAGCAACTAACATTGTATGTGTCCAACCAAAGTTTTGAAAATTGGCTTCCTATTCATTTTTGCATAAAAAACAAAAAAAGTCATGCATAAAAAATTTCTAAAAAAACATTTTTGCACACTTGCATTTCATTCAACATCTCATTCATCCATGCATTCTTTAGTTGGATGTATTCCTGACACTTACACTCTCATACAAGACTTTATAAGTTCAAGGACACTCGGTTTATGAGGTTCTAAGATTTAGAGTTAACATGCTTTAGTCATTAGGGTCTATGACTTAGTTATTCATACTTCTCTAGTTTAAAAGATGTGTGTGCTATTGCATACTTAATCTTTACCTTAAAGAATATGATCAACACCTCACTTGCAAGACTGTAGTTATGATGATATGAGTTGAGATTTCACTTTAGGAACTGGGATGAGGGATTTGAGTTTGGACCTGATTTTATGATGCTCGAGGATGGGATAAAACTGTTGATGGCTTTGAAGGATATGGTTAGATCCTTTAGCCATAACTCGTACTTTGTGTGAGTGTGTTAATAAATAAAATGGCTGAAATCCTTAAAAATCCATAAAAATTAAAAATTTTCCTTGTACATAAAATTCTTTATTACACATACATAGCTATTTATAAAATTATTTTTGTAAAAATGTTTGTAAAAATGTTTTGTGTAAAACGTTTGTAAATATTTTCATATCAAAATTATGTATATAGTACAAAATTTTTGTAAAATGTTCGAAAAATAAAAAGTTTGCAAAAACCCTTTTGTAAATGTGTGTAAATATTTTGCAAAACTTCTGCATTCATGCATACATCCATGTTTTCAACATTATCAAAAATTTTGCATACTTTCAAAAATTTTGTAAAAATTGCATCTTTATAAATATTTGTATAATTTTCCTGAATCATAGTTAACATTTAAACTAGCCTGGAATTAAATTGAAAAATGGAGCTTGGTTAAGATCTTAATCCACTTAATTCTAAGAGGAACCTTATAGGGCTTAGGGTTGAGACTTTTTGGGTCCATGGTGACTTAATTCTTTGAGTCCACTAGACTATGATCGTATGTCATCTTGATGAGCCTAAGTAGAACACTTAACAACACACACATGACTCTCACAGACAATGGCTTTACTTGGACCAACACTTTACACCTAGCTCTCTACGGATGAGGTGGTGAGGAGGTAGTCTTCTTTGACTTGGGGTAGCATATGAGGGTAGTACTTCTAGGCGGAACCTCTCTTCTTCTTATAGTGAAGAAAGTGCATCTCAACTTGGTCTGGCAGCAGTGAGGTCTAAAGACAGGAGTTGTGGGTTGCAATAAAGCTTCAAAAGAGGGATAGTCTACTGGCTCAAGAGGAAAAACTCCTTATGTATATATGATGCACCATGTAGATATGTTATACATATGCACATCAAAAAAATGTGCAAAAAGAAAAGAACTCCAAAAAAGTGATGGGTCTGATAGAAAATGAAATACCCACCGGAGTGTATATAGTCAAATAAAGAAAAGCTTATGTTACCCATGCCCATTTCATGAAGCTTGCAGCAGGGAGACTTAGCTACACTGGTTGAGCTCCCAAGGATACATGGCTACACTGACCTTGGTCCATTCTCTTCTCCCTCCTCTTCTTGAGCCGGTTGAACTTGAACTTAGAAGGGAATACCCCGCTCCTCAAGGAAAGAGTTGCCATACTAGGGTATTAGAGTTACCTTGTTGGAGAGGGTTGTCACTTTGCTATTTCTGAGGTGGAGAGCTATATCTCACTTACACAGTACAAGAAAAGATTCATGGTCATCAGAGTTTGTGTATGTAGACTTGTTCTGATCTGGATTGTTGAGGAGTATTGACTATAGATTAGTGGAACTTAGAGGCTGTTAAGTTTTAAACCTAAGTCCAAATAAGGTTCCGACAAACTAATAATCCAAAGATCTGACTGAGCTCCATACTTCAATTTAATGAAGACAAGTTTAACAAAGATTTCAGGGGGAGGGATGATTTTGAGCAGCAGGCTAATTTCCTTATTCATCACTGCATGAAAAGAGGGAAGATGACGCGCAGAAGCTCAATTCCCTATTCATCACTGAAGCAGACGAGGGTAATTCAAAGATGGATGGAAGCAGTTCCTACTCCGTATTGGCTCTCTTCTGATTCAAATAGCTTTGAAGGGCATTTTCCTACTCATCACTGAAGCAAATGAGGGAAAGAGCTAATTTGAATAATGAAAAGATTTGAAAGAAGAAGGAGATTTTCTGTCTATATAAAGATGTAATTTTTTCAGAATATTATAGTAGCTCGCAGGTTCGTAATCAGCATTGATTCATCTTCTTTCCCTTCTTTTTCTTTTCCTTTTTCATTTCACTTCTTTTTCAAATAAGTGTTTTCTAAGGGACTAGCAAAAGTAAAGTATAAGGGGGTGATGAATACTCATTCATCACTCTTTATTCTTTTATTTTAGCTATTTATCTTGGCAAAATACCATGTAGATAGCTGTAAATACAATAAGTTACCAATAAGCATGCTTTGTGTAAATATCAATAATTAGCATGTATTTGTGCAAAAATAAAAGAATAAAGAATAAAGAAAAAGAAGGAGATATTTAGAATAAATATCGAGTGACCCAAACCCAAGGGAGGGCCAAGCATTGTCCTGACCGCCAAATAAAACAAGTAGAGAGAGATAGGGCCACTCCACCTTGCACATACACCCTCCTTCATGTACATATTTTATTTTCACAAAAGTTAAAATAAAAGTGTGTTTTTATTACATTGTATATATTTCTAAAAAATAAAACAAAAATGAGAAAAATAAAATAAAAATAAAAACAAAATAAATTCTCTCTCACCCTTGTACATAGTACATGTATATATATATCACACTTCTATTTATTTTACTTTTGTAAATAAACAATAAAAATAAATAAAAAATATTTTATACTCTACATTTTATGTTGTAAATAAATAAAATATAAAATTGGGGTATTTCTATAAAAATAAGAAAATAAAACTAATAATGTAAAATACATTGGTATTTTATACCTATATATAATATAATGTATATACCTTAATTTATTTTTCAAAAAAATAAATAAAATACTAAAAAATAGTTTGAAAATAAATAAACAATTTTCATTTTGTAAATATTTTAAAATAAAATCGTTTCCTATTTTTAATTTATTTTAAAAATAATTTTGATTCCCTATTTCTAATTGGTCCACGGGGGAACGTTGACCCCGGTCAACTGCCCCCCTGGACCGGTCTTCTTCGCGGATCTGGTTTTAACCCGACTTTCTCCCATTTTTCCCACACCGATCCGATCACCATTCCTTCTCGTTTCACACCCCGATTATCGAGGGACAATCCGCTATCCACGCTGGTTAATTTTCTAGGGATCTGTCCCTCGATCCGTGCGCCCAAGCTCCACCTTTCACGGACCCTGCAACGTAAAAAATCTTGAGGAGCCGCAACCGTTTCCCGCATCTTTGGCCGCCCCCTCATCTACGATGACCTCCTCCTCTTCGTTTGAGTGACAACTGGAGTGAGAGAGAGTAGCAGCGTGGTTTCGAGCGTTGGAGTCTCAGGTCCGGCGAGCTTCATCGCCGTGCTCCGCCGCAAGGTGAGCCCGAGCCTCTAGAGACGTCGATCCATCGAGGCGAAGACCCCCGGAAGTCGGTGACCTCCAACACAGATGAATTCCTCCATCAGGTAGCTTAGATAACCTTTAGTTTGCTTTAATTTCGAATTTTTCGATTCCGGCCAGCCAGCCTTCATCGGATCATCCTGCGTGGTTAGACCATCCATTTGTCTGACCAACCACCCCATCACCTTCGTCAGACTTTTACCCACCTTCTACGCCCCTCCGTTCCCCCTGGTTCGTAGGGTTTACACCCTCCTCCACCGTCGCCTCGCCGGAGGGCTACGCCCCACCTCATCCTTCACTCCATTTCACGCCTTAACGGGTCGAGGCATTTTGCCCTTGACCCAACAGTCTTTCTGTGCAGGTTTGGATGCCAGAGGACCTCATTTGGAGGTTCGGACCGCAGAGCACAGGAGCTCCAGGTCCTTAGCGTCGTCGGAGCACTCGAGTAGCTCCCGGCCTCATTGGAGCATTGCAACAACTGCAGACGGTCTCCAGCTTCATTTCCCCCATCAGAGCAGCCCGTGAGGACGCCCCTGCTGCACGAATCGACCGATCGAAGCTCGCCGGAGGCGAATTCGTCGGTGTTCTTCTAGGAGCTGTCCCAGCCGTCGGATCGAGACTACCTCTCTAGTTCTAATCACGTTCATCCATCATCCGGAGACCTCGACCATCCGATCCATCTGAGGATCGATTCCCCACCATCCATCGTCGAACCGTTATCTACAGCGCCCAACCATCAGATCTTAAGTTGATAACTATTGACCGTTGGACAATCCATTAATAATAAGGGTATTTTAGCTTAGGCCCTTCGCACTTTTTGCTTTTATTGTTTAGTCCTATAAATATTTTTAGCCGTTGTTTTTATTTTGGATAATTTGCACTCAGAACCTCGTCTTTCTTTTATTTGCAATTTGGTCCCTCTGAGTTTAGTTCACGTGGTCTGGCACATGCCTTGTGGGTTATTTACACATTTCTACCTAAACTTCATGGTTGTTACTGTTTGAATTTTTATATATAAGAATGACACTTATACCCCTGCTTATCCGATTCACGTGCTGCCCTCGTGCGATCTGGGCTTTTTGCATATTTAGCCCCAGACTCTTTACACATGTTATCATATGGCCCCTGAATTATACTTTCTTTGCATCTAGGTCCCTGTGTGCTGTATGTCTTTGATTGACTGAAATAAATAACAAATCTCCCCCAAATTTCATGAAATTTGGATATGTGGCTCCTACCACAGTGTAAAAATATCTATGAAGTTTTGGGCTTGTTTTGTTTTCATTTTCTATTTTTAAAAATTTTAAAACCCTAAAAATTATTACTGTCTAAATTGAAAAATCAACTAAAAATATTAAAAACCCTCCAAAAAATCTAAAAAAATTTATGTTTTCTTGCTTTATTGTGCTTTTGATTCTGTAAGTTTCATTAGATTTGGATTTATAAAAACCCTAAAAAGTAAAAAACACTAAAAAACTTAGAAAAATCATTAAAATTCTTAAAAAAAACCAAAATAATGCAATTTCTTTTTCTGTAGTTAGGTTTTTGTTTTTATTTTATCATAAAATTGTTGCTTGAATTTTATAGGCTATTTAGATATTTTTAAATGGCCTTTAGATTCTGGCTGCGCAGTAAATTGCATTTTGTCCTTGTTTTATTTTTATAAAATCAAATAAAAATAAGAAAAATCCAAGAAAAATAACAAAAACACTTGAATATTAATAAAAGCCAAACATATTTTTATTTTAATTTTCCGACCATTTTTGATGCCTTAGTTTGTGCCTTTTTATTTCCTTTATTTATTTTCTTAATATTGAAAAAATTACAAAAATTTTGAAAAACCAAAAATCCACCAGAAATAGTTTATTTCTTTTATTCTTGATTCCCGACTACTTCGTATGTTTACCCAATCCGTGCTCCTTGTTTCCAACCCTGGTAGCTATACCAGGTAAAATAAAATAGCGAGACCGCTATTTGCCTGATTTCTTGATTTATTTTGATTGGTGGTCTTTGTTTTCTTGATTGATTGAGTTTCACAGTTCGGGTCGCAACAACCCTATTTACACCTTAACCCGGATCACGAAAATTCTCGTCATCACTAGCCACCTTCCATATCTTCTTCGATCCCCTCAATCAAATCCCCTTCTTTGATTCTCTCCCGATATCCAGCCGATCACCATCATCGCCTTTCCAAATATGGCTACATCGTAATCAATCCCGACCACTCCTTGTTCGTATCCCATCATTAGACCCTTTCCATATCCGGTGCCTCACCTACGCTATAAAACCCAGGACCACTGGCCATTCATCTCAATCCGTCGACCACACAAACAGAGGAGGAGGGCTAGTGGTGACAACCCGACCGCTCTTTCCCCTTCCTCGACAAGATCCGAGGAACCCCTCTCTTCCTCGTTGCAGCTTCGACCATCGAAGCTTCGTCTCGCTCCATCTTCATGTTGCCGAGCCATCGATTTCTTCCACTACTCATCACCTACTCAACCGCTACCTCTAGCCGCTTCCCAATAGTTGAGCCCCTTAATACCCCTTCGATGTTCCATCTTACAACTCCACGACCAACGAGCAACCATCGCTCGTAGCATTTCCGTAGAAGTGCAGATCCGCTCTGCCAACCACCCTCCTGCACGAGGATCTATTGCCCTCGCTGACCTTCCATGACCCTCATCTCCATCGCACCTATCCAATAATAGCCTCGCGTCCTCCTCTCGCATATGCCTCACCACCGCCTTCAATCTTCAGGCTTCACCATCCGAGCACGCATTCTTCCTGCTCCAACCTCCAGGAGCCCTCCCCACCGTCGGAGATCCACCTTTGACTCACCAACCTTGCCTTCTCCCGGTGGCTCCTCCACCAGGCTCGAGCGACGCTGACACCATCATCGCCACCTGCATCGCTCCACCAACAAGGCCAGGCACACAGCTCGAGGCCCCCTCATGTGATCTACACGTATGTGTGTGTGTGGGGGGGTACTTTTGCATCAACACCCTTGGATATTCACCATATTTACAAAAGCACCCCTCCTCCTGGAGGTCATGTGCGTATCACGTGACCTGTTAGAAATTTTGAAAAACCCCTGAGGGTCTTCGATAATTATTGCTAGGTCCCTATTCAGCATTTTGGTTTTTATATTTGTTTATTTGCAAACAAAACCCTAGTTCCATCTGTAATTTTGAACTTAATTATTGCATTATTTTATTACTAAAAAATTGAACTTTTGTTCTACAACTGATTTCCTACATTGTGGTATGTTTGTTATATTTTTATGCTTTGTGGTTATTTACAATAATTAATCTTATGGAATATTGCATATTTTACCCAATTATTGATCTAAAATTCATATAGAATTAACCTTCGCTCAGAAAATTACTGAAAGTTCACAGATATTAGAATTAGTTATGTTTTACATTGTGCCCCAAAAAGATTTCCATTTGTGTGCATCATTTATCCTTTAAAATTTATTTTTTGTATTTCAATTATTGATTTTTAATAGGTATCAAACTCTGATTTTTAGGGGATTTTTTTGAGATAGATCACATCTTGATATATCTCGGAAAATTTTATTCCCTAGAAATAAGTAGGTTTAATATTTATTAGAACTAATCATTGAAATTCACCTTATTTGCATTAATTAATTCATTAAATAATGATATTGCATCAGAAGATCCAAAAAAATTACAGTGCATCAATTTCATCATATTCACATCTTGACCAAGTTTTGCAAATTTTGGACTTTGTTTCATTACGTTAATATTTTCATCCTTAAAATAGGCCCACATTTCATTTGCATTCGAAAATTGCATTAAAAATACAAAAATATCTGCCTCGAAAATTGTGCATGAACTTTGATAGACATTGTCCTAGGTTGTTCCTTTGCCTCCTCGAACTCGACTTGGGGATTTTTATAGGTTAACTAAACATAAAAACCACCTCGTATTAATTGAATAATTAATTTGTAGTTATTTTCATGATTGATCCCTATTGCCTGACTACAACACAAATGAGACATTTAATTCTCGAGAATTAGCGAGGGTGATTTCGGAACAGTTAGAGAGACGCCAGGGGAGAGGATGGATTCCAAAGAGATGATGAGCTGAACATGGATGATGCTGAGGATAATTATTCAGTGGGTGGATCTTGTGGAGAGAGAAGAGAGGCAAGACAACTATAGCCCAAGCCCACACTGAAGTAAACCTACAACCCTGGGGCATGCCATGTCACATAGTCGATTCAGATTCCACCCCTCTACACCCACTTTGAGCTAAAACCACAGTTCTTGTCTCTACTCCCGTATTTTCACTAGAATACAACAGAAGAGTCACACATCCACCTACATTAATTCGGCCACATCTGTGCAACAACACACTACCCCAATATCCCTCTAGGGGTAGTCAAGATGACTACCTTCCCGTTTAGCCTTCAGGACAATACTCTTTATGGGGTGAATCATCTGGGGAAGGTAGTGACCACATGGGAGGAGTTGAAGTCCTCCTTTTTGCACAAATTCTACCCTCTCGGTCGCTTGAATCAGATGCGCGCCCGCATCTACAGTTTTGTTCAGCAACCCCATGAAACGATTCATGAAGCGTGGGAAAGATTCAAAGATCTGCAAGAGAAGTGTCCTCACCATGACATTCCAAAGACTAGTCTTGTCCATTACTTCTTCTGTAGGTTAACACTAGAGAGGCAAAAGCTAGTAGATGCAACTTGCGGGGGTTCACATTTTAACAAAGATGAGGATGTCGTATGGGACATTTTTGAGGAGATGGCCGAAGGAGAGGCCGCTCAATCCTCATCCCGTGCATACATGAAGATGCCCGCCACCGACCACAAGACTATTAACATGATGGATCAATCCGAAGACAAAAATGAGAACTCCAACCTTAGCATCATCAGGAGCCATTTGTCTTAGGTAGATCTCATTGAAAAGAGGTCACAGGACCTCGAAAAACATTCATTAATTGAGAAGAGGACATGACTTGGAGAAGCTTGATTTGATCTCCCAACAGCTAGAGCAGCTCCTTCGGGCATTGAATGCTAATACCTGCAATTCTGTATCTGCCACTACCGAAACTCCTGTTGAGTAGAAGGAGCCAACACCCTCACAACCTCCTCAGTCGAGTCTCCCGTCGCCCCAACCCGTCCAGCATGTATATTACATGCAGACCTCAGAGCAACCCCCAAAATCCCAGACACAGATGGTTGTTTACCAACCAGAGTCCCAGCCTGCTTATTCCAAGGAGTTCTGTCCACCACTGTCGCATATGCAAGAGATTAATGGTGTCTAGAACAATGAATTATAGTTGACTGATGAACCTCGATTTCATCATGATAATTTTCATATTGTTATCCCCTTTCTTAAAATGCTATCAATAAAAACCATAGTAATTACTGTACATATTTTAGTTTTAAAATAAATTAAAATTAAAAAAATTACAAAATCGGAAAAATACAGTGTTTTATACCTTTAAAACACTCAGAAAAATATTTCTCCCTTTGTTTGACTTATTTTTTATTTTTGGTCAACATAAAACTTGTAGATCTCCTCAAGAGCTACAACTTTCATGTTTTGAGTTTTTCCAAATTCGGCCTCCTTCTATTTCTTTTTTATCTTCTCTTTTATTTTTATTTTGAATAATTCTCATTGGGCCACGTGTCTCCTTCTGGTTGAGCCATGTGGCCCGCTACCCCTTGCGCCTCCCGCCTCATCTCCGCATCATTCAATCTTCTTGCGTGCCTCCATCTCAGCCGCACATCCACATTTCGTCTCCACCTTTAGATCGAGCCTCCATATTTCATCTGGAGCGTCCGCCCCCGCCCACTCCACGACCGTTGGATCTCTAGATCCAATGAACATCTACGCTTCGTATACAACCATCGATGCAACCTGATCGATTAGATCAAGGCCGCTTACGATCAACAACTCATCTTCCACCTCCGATAGCCCTCTCTCTCCCATGATCTCTTCTTCGCGCACATCACCCCCTTCCTATTTCCATGACCTCAATAGCCACCTACTCCACTCTCGAGCAATGCCTATTCCAAGCCATATCCTCTGACATCCTCACGAGTCACCCGGTTAACCTCGACCCCTCTCTCCCACTCCAAATCTCAACTGTAACCCACATCGTCCACCACCTACACTTCAACCTTCCCCCTTCAAATACGTCGTTGCCACTATCATTTCACCCCGTCCATCTTTACGAGGGCCACAACCAAGCGTCTCTCCGTCTCCCCGTGACAAGGGGATGTCGGATCGATGACGCGAAGACCGTCGTGGCTCCAGTAACGACCCATGGCCATGGTAGGCCATGATTCGTCCCTAAACCAGTCAGCGAGCTGCTCCAACCAGTCGCCAGAGTCCAAGGAAGACCGGAGTTCCTCTTGGAGCTCAACCCAGACCGCCATCCTCTGCCTCTACTCCAGGTAATTCTTCTTTCTTTTCCTCTTTATTCTGCTGTTTAATTAGGCACATGCTTTCATTCTCATCTACAATTGACAACCCCATTAGCTTCACCGCACTTTGCTCATTCTCACGCTACCCTCCGATTATTATCTCCTCTTCTCCATCACCTGACCAACCCCGCTTCCCCTCCTCTCTGGTTCACCGGAGACACAGCTTAGGTCCCCCCATTCCTTCGCACAAAAGGGACCCCCTTCCATTCACTTCGTACTTCTTACACATGCTTCGTCTATTTATTAATGTTGCATGTACCCTATTGCTCAATGGCCAGAGCTGCGTACTCCACTCCGATCTCCATCTCCACCACCGATGAAGCTCCATCGTCTGGGGTATCCAACCACCCCCACATCTCCTTCAGAGTCCCTATCTTAATCGTGAGGTTGCCACAACACTTCTTGGACCTTCAGAGTGTGTAGTGGAGCATGGAGGAGCTCCAGGCATCTCACTGGAGCTCTAATCCCGCCACCACTGAGCGACGGAGGCAGAGGAGAAAGAAGGCATAGTTGCCATTGGATGGCACCCCTTTAGTGTCCATCCAACAGTCCATGATCGTCCATATTGACGCCTCCGAGGCTTGGAGGTTCGGGCGGTCCAAGCCAATACACGAAGCGCCAGATCTCTCCACATGTCCCGAGCCTCTAGCCAGCCTCCCGAACCGAGCACCGATGTCGAGCATTCATTTGAGCCTAGCCTCACGTGTTCTGGTCAAGTGAGGGCTAGGAAATTTGTAGGGGTGCCCCGCCTACTTCTCCATTTTACAGATAGGTCCTCCGAGCACGTATGGTAAAATTACAGGGAAGGCCCCACGCTTTATTTTAGTTACATTTATGCCCTTCCAGGGACCTGTTTGTAATACTTTTCCCATTATTTTCATGTTTTCTTTACATTTATGCCCCTGGACTCTTTTGCGTATAACTTGAGCATCTGACCTCCATTTTAGTTGATTTCAGTTTCATTTTAAAGCTTGCTTCCTTATCTATCCATTGGTATTATTTATTACCTGTTTTGACACTTAAATTCAATTGATTAATTTTAATTATGAAGTGTCATCTATTTAATGATTTTAATGCCATTGGTTAACTTATCAATTAAGTTTGTTCCATGAATTGATCCTGAAATTGACACACTTGTATTGCTCATTGATTTTATCTAGGTAGGGCACATTTTCATATGTTTACATTTGCAATATGTCGCATCCTAAAAAACCAAATAAATAGTGTCTCCATGTGTCTGCCTTGTTTGTCCTTGTGTGTGGGCCTAGTAGTTATTAATTCATCACTTAATATGAGTATTGAGAATCTGAATGACTTCTTAAGAGGCTTGTGTCCCTGTGTTTGGCCTTGGGCTTGCTTAAGTAAATAAATTTGACCGCTTGCACTTAATTAAAAAATTAATCAAAGTGGTTTTTAATCGTTCCGATTTTGCCCGACTGCAACGAAACTTTGAATGTTAATTTTACATTCTTAAGAGGGTGATTTTAGGGTTTATCAAATGGCGTCGTTTCAGGGGACATGGCTCATCTTTTGTTTTATTAGATTTTTATTATTTGATTAAGTGATAATTTCTAACCTTTAGGTCATTCATTTCATTTGCATTGTGTTGATAATTCTCTGATTGTGGTAGGGACCTTTGGCGACCAAGGACACTTGGTAGACATGGAGGCAAGGAGCAGGAGCTCCCTGCTGCGAGGAGCCACAGAAGCAACATTGGAGAAATTAACGAGAATTAATCTCTCTCTCTCTCTTGCATTTTTCATGCATTCATGTAATAATCGCATTTACAATAGGCCTCGTTTGAAGACTCGAGATTGTAAATAAACGAAGGTCATTGTGGTTGTGTGGGGTCTGCCCCACTTGAGTGTCGACTTAGGAGCAGGCACACGACTCTCCGAGCTATTTTTATTTCATATTTCATATTTCATGTGTTTGATCGTAGGTAGGACACACTAATTTGAGATGCACATAGACACCGCTTAACTTAGACAAAATCAAATCTGTTCTTTCCCCGCTAATAGAAGCATGCTAGGTGTGATTTTCATCGACTTGCATACATTCAGTGTTTGATTTCAATTAAGTCTTATTCTTCATGAAGAAAGCTAAAGGCACTGCGAGTTTTATCTTTAGCATAGATCATGATTTTATCGTGTGCATCGGCTTTTTTTTCGACTCCTCTACCTGTATTTATCACCTAGGATTAAATGGAAACTGGGAATGACCGTTAGATGATGTTTGATTGATTTGTGTTCACATTAAATCAATGATAACCTTGAAGATAAAACTGGGACTGTTAGTGCAAGTCGACCCAATAAAATGGAGTAAAATTATCTTGGGAGAGCAACCCCTCTTAACGTAGGATATTTTGATTTGATGTATCACTAAGCCTTGCATAAATGATAATGAAGTTGACTTTATCACCAATAAAAATGATAAGATAAATGATCAACATTTGTTGGTTTCAAGTGTGAGTTGGTGAATCAAAGGAGTTGCTTGGTTGATTGAGCCTTGTTTGTGAATTTGTTTCCAGACCCTCCCATAGATTCTACGTACTCCATTCATCTCCGAAGATTCATCCATTCATGTGTAAATCCATCCTAACCTCTATGTTCTCCTCAGGTTTCTCCAAACTACACATATCCATCTCTTTACTTACACTATTCTCAGCCTATGTATGGGGGGCCTGGGTCCCCGCCAATTCGCGACTCATTTAGCCTTCTCTTTGATACATAGGTTATTTCAACCTAAGTATAGGGGGTGTCCTCATTAGTTCCGGTATCTCTTCCTATATCTTAACTTGAGCTATGGCTTTGTATCACTTAGTGCTATGGGGACATAGCATAAGTTAAGTATAGGGAGGGTATACAGTATATACT
Source organism: Ottelia alismoides (assembly GCA_037367405.1). Classification (NCBI taxonomy): domain Eukaryota; kingdom Viridiplantae; phylum Streptophyta; class Magnoliopsida; order Alismatales; family Hydrocharitaceae; genus Ottelia; species Ottelia alismoides. The sequence goes on along the minus strand of JAZKJV010006857.1, from coordinate 63,719 downwards.
GTATATATACTTTAGCCATTATTTTGAAAAATTTTTTGAAAAATTTACAACTTTTTGGGCTAGAGTATACATTTTCTAAACTAAGTGGGATAAAGTGTTTTCAACTTTTGAAAATTTTTCTCAACTATGTTACATTATTTTGAAGAAAATATTTTGACAATGGTTTGAAAAAAGGGTTTTATTTGTTTTGAAAAATCATTTGAAAAATATTTGAAAAAAACCTTTATATATGTGCACTGTTTGGAAAATCTTTTCAAAATCTGTCAAAAAGAAGGGTATAAATGAGACTAACTTGTGTTTGTAAATATTGTTTGAAAAAAATGATGAAGGAGTTGGTTTAATACCTGACATTTCCACATTCACACAAGATTAGTGAAGTTCAAGAATACTTGGTTTATGAGGTCTTGAGATTTTAAGTTAACCAGTCTTGGTCATTAGGGTCTTTGACTTAATTATCCATATTTCCCTAGTTTGAAATATTTGTGTGCTATTTTACATGCTTAGTCTCTACTTTAAGAATATGATCAACACCTCACTTACACGATTGCGGTTATGATGAGAGGAGTTGAATCACTTGAGGGATTGGGATGAGGGATTTGAGTTTGGACTCGATTTAATGATGCTCGAAGATGGGATGAAATCATTGCAGGCTTCATGAAACCTGGGTGTCAGCACCTTTAGCCAGTATGAGAATATGGTTCTTGTACTATCTCTTGACATTTACCTACCTACCAGGGTGTGGTGAATATAAAAAAATATTGATCAGTGTGCGCAAACTCTTGGTAAAAGTAGTGGAGCTAGACAAAAGCAATGAAAAGAAATATAAATGTTGAAAGAAAAGCTCTCACCATACAAAGTCAATATTAAAGAGCTTCCACCAAAGGCGAGTGCTCCCAACCATTTCAAAGTGTCCACTTGGACCACTGCTAGTAGGACCAGGAGTCAGGCTTGCACCAAAAAAAGGGCTCTGAATCGTAAATTCTACAAGTTGGTGTGTAGAAGGTATATTAGATAATAAAAAAAGGTACACTCCGGTGTACTCCTAGGAAAACAAGTACAGGAGACTCCAACTTCTTTTGACGGACACACTGATCAACAAGCAAAAATACATGTGTTAAGTTAATAAGGCACTTGAGAGGATCCTTGTTCCGATGAGAGGAGAGAAGAAATGACACGATCCTATGCCCTCCATCAACTAGCCTTCCATCTACATTTTTAAGTCTGACATTTAAAGAGACGGTGGATTTGGATGCAATATTCGGTTTATTCCCTAGTGTTGAGGAATGGGTTCTTATGAGAGTCTCTTGGTTTAGAACCTTGGGTGATGTTGCGAATCTACTCTTGAAACCGCAGTCAACACTTAATGTCATATCCTTATTATATATGTATACAGAGAGAGTCTGATGATTAGATAAATTGGATACCTCTTGATTAGAGCTTAGTTTAGCTGTGAAATTTTGGATCTCTAAAACTGAGAGTTTTTGAACGGACCATGTCTTGTATTCACATGCACAATCAAGGGTTAAATCCATCTCATTCATGCTTGTGATGCTCGAGGATGAGCATAGTTTAAGTATAGGGGGATGATGAACCTCGGTTTCATCATGATAATTTTCATATTTTAATCCCCTTGCTTAAAATGTTGTCAATAAAAACCAGAGTAATTACTGTATATATCTTGGTTTTAAAATAAATTAAAAATATAAAAAAATTACAAAATCGAAAAAATACAGTGTTTTATACCTTTAAAATGCTCCCAAAAATATTTCTCCCTTAGTTTGACTTATTTTGTGTTTTTGGTCAACATGAAACTTGTAGATCTCCTAAGATCTACAACTCTCATATTTTGAGTTTTTCCAAATTTTGCTTCCGTCTATTTCTTTTTTGATTTTCTCTTATATTTTTATTTTGAATAATTCTCATTGGGCCACGTGGCTCCTTTTGGTTGAGCCACATGGCTTGCTCCCCCTTGCGCCTCCCGCCACGTCTCCACACTGTCCGATCTTCTTGCACACCTCCATCTTAGCCGCACGCCCATGTTTCATCTCCACCCTTCGATCGAGCCTCCAGATCTCATCTGGAGTGTCCGCCCCCGCCCGCTCCATGACCGTTAGATCTCTAGATCCAATGTCCATCTGCACTTTGTTCACAGCCATCGATGCGATCTGATTGATTAGATCAGGGGTGCTTCTTTGCACCCTCCTCTTGACCGTTGGATTGCAAGATCCAACGGTCAACACCTCGTCTTCCACCTCCGATCGCCCTCGCTCTCCCACGATCTCCTTTTCGCGCACATCGCCCCCCTTCCTATTTCCCCGAACTCAATAGCCAACTCCACTCATGAGCCGCACCTATACCAAGCCATATCCTCCGACATCCTCGTGAGTTACCCGTCTAACCTCGACCCCCTCTCTCCCGCTCCATATCTCAACCGCAACCCACATCGTCCATCACCTACACTTTGGCCTTCCCCCTTCAAATATGTCGTCGTCTCTATCATTTCACCCCGTCCACCTTTATGAGGGCCACAACCTAGCGTCTCTCTGTCTCCCCATGAAAGGGGGAGGTCAGATCGACGACGTGAAGACTGTCGTGGCTCCAGTGACGACCCATGTCCATGGTAGGCCACGATCCGACCCTAAACCGACCGACGAGCTGCTCCAACCGGTCGCCAGAGTCCAACGAAGACCAGAGTTCCTCTTGGAGCTCATCCTAGACCGCCGTCCTCCGCCTCTACTCCAGGTAAATCTTCTTTCTTTTCCTCTTGATTTCTGCTATTTAATTAGGTGTATCTTTTCATTCTCACCCACAATTGACAACCCCATTAGCTTCACCCACTTCGCTCATCCTCGCGCTACCCTCCGATCATTATCTCCTCTTATCCATCAACTGACCACCCTCGCTTCCCCTTCTTTTCGATTCACCGGAGATAGAGCTTCGGTCCCCCTTTCCTTGGCACGAAAGGGACCCCCTTCCATTCACTTCGAACTTCACACACACACTTCGACTATTTATTAACGTTGCAGGCACCCTATTGCTCAATGGCCGGAGTTGCGCACTCCACTTCGATCTCCATCTCTGCCACCGACGAAGCTCCATCGACCGGGGTATCTCCAACCACACCCACGTCTCCTTCGAGTCCCGATCTTCCTCGCGAGGCTGCCATGGCACTTCTTGGACCTTCAAAGGGCGTAGTGGAGAACGGAGGAGCTCCAGACATCTCGCTGGAGCTCCAATCCTGCCACCACCGAGCGGCGGAGGTAGAGGAGCAAGAAGGCACAGTTGCCGTTGGATGGCACCCCTCCAGTGTCCATCCAATGGCCCAGGATCGTCCACATCGACGCCTTCGAGGCTTGGAGGTTTGGGCGGTCCAAGCCAGTACACGAAGCGCCAGATCTCTCCACGTGTCCCGAGCCTCCAGCCAGCCTCCCGAATTGAGCACCGATGCCGAGCCTCCATCCAAGCCTAGCCTCACGTGTTCTGGTCACGTAAGGGCTGAGAAAATTGTAGGGGTTCCCCGCCTACTTCTCCATTTTGCAGATAGGTCATCCGAGCACGTGTCCAGCATGCATGCCTGGGGTTATTTGCATTAGAAACTTTACAGTTTTAATTATTGCAAAATAACCCCTGCGTGTATGGTAAAATTATAGGGAAGGATATGTGCTTTATTTTAATTACATTTATGCCCTTCAGGGACCTGTTTGCAATACATTTCCCATTATTTTCATGTTTTCTTTACGTTTATGCCCCTTTGACTCTTTTGCATATAACTTGAGCATCTGACCTTTGTTTTAGTTGGTTTCAGTTTCATTTTAAAGCTTGCTTCCTTATCTATCCATTGGTATTGTTTTTCCCTGTTTTGATACTTAAATTCGTATGATTAATTTTAATTATGAAGTGTCATTTCTTTAATGATTTTAATGCCATTGGTTAACTTATGAATTAAGTTTGTTCCATGAATTGATTCTGAAATGGACTACTTGTATTGCTTATTGATTTCATCTAGGTAGGGCATATTTGCATCTCTTTACACTTGCATTATGCTACATCCTAAAAAACCAAATAAAAAGTATCTTCACGTGTCTGCCTTGTTTGTCCTTGTGTGTGTGCCTAGCAGGTATTAATTCATCACTTAATCTGAGTATTTAGAATCTGAATAACTTCTTAAGAGGCTCATGTCCTTGAGTTAGACCTTGGGCTTGCCTAAGTAAATAAATTTGACCGCTTGTGCTTAATTGATAAATTAATAAAAGTGGTTTTTGATTGATCTGAATTTTGCTCGACTGCAATGAAACTTTAAATGTTAATTTGACATTATTCAGAGGACGATTTTCAGGTTTATCATTGACCCATCCTCAGGGACAACCCCAGGGTCAGAACATAGGTAACATGCCCTACCATCACCACCAGTAGGGTGGAAGACCCTACCAGCCTTCTCATCAGCAGCATCCTCCATACCACAACAACTTCTAGGGGCAGAATTCTCAGTAAGGTCCTCAGCAATCCGATTACCGTAGTCAGGGTTCACTACTAAAAAAACGTAGAACAGGCCACGATTGAGTATCGTGGCTTAATGTCATATTACCGTTGCCTAATAATATTGGCCACGGTAATATTACCATGGTTTATACCACCGTGTCTTATAGTTTACCGTGGCCAGAGAGGTGACTTTTTCGCCACAGTGGACTTACTGTGGCTATATTATTTTGTCCATGGTAATTTTACCGTTGAAAAACTTTCAAGCCACGGTTTAATAGCATGACAAATCTATTTAAGCCACGGTAACCAAAATGTGGTAATAAATATCTAGACAAAGTGCATAGGCTTAGACAATGGTTTAATAGTTGTGACGACAGAGATTTGACCATGGAAGTGGTACCGTGGCAAAAAAAAGCAGATTTAAAAAAAAATCAATGCATGTGTCAATTAAGCATTTAACAAAATCTCATATGATATGCATATGCTATTCGATGGTCATTCCCTTTACTGTCATAATCACATGGTGAACATGCATATACATGATAAATCTACATACAAGGTAACAAACAAACTTATGATAAGCATAAACACACAAGTTGAAAAAGTGCATAATCCTCATGTCAACATAAGGTTTTTAACAAAATAAGAGCTAATTAAGGTTCAATTAGCTAATAAAACATTAAAAAGTATATGACCTTTGAAATCTAATAATATTAGGTGTAACATAAAGATCGGTCTAAAATTGAATGCTATTCATCTAAAGTGAAATCACTAAAATCTGCATCATCTTCTGAATTTTCATCATCATCTCTTCTTGCACCCATGCCTTTGTTCATTCCAGACGATGAACACTCTCTTTGTGATGAGTGACTGCCCTTCGATGATGACGCCTCTTGTACTTTGGCAATGACATCAACTGATTTTGCTATCTCTCCTAGCAAGACCTCTAATCTTGTGACTCCATCATGTAAGTTACTATCTGGTTGGCCTCTACGTCCATAGTACTTGGATGGATTAACCTCTCTGCCTACTCCCCTCACGCGTCCTAGATGTTCAGGTCCAGTAGCTTGTAGATATGTTGCGTCTGGAGAGATAGGAGACCCATCATCTGGGTGTTGAAGTGCCATCATTTGCTCCTGATGCAATGAAATAAAAAGAATTTGTATTAATACATATATTAAAATGAATTGAAACATAAGTATATTAACTTACATGTTGCTTTTGCAATTTCTTATCATGCCACATTCTTGAGCCATCTTTTCCTTCTCTACTTTTTGAGTATATAAAAAGATTGCAACGATCAACATCAATACCCTTTTTCACCTGAATTTAATTATATAAATAAATATATGAGGTAATGCATAAAAATTACTTAAATTGGAAAAAAATAATAATTACATCTCGTGCTTTAACTGCTTGGTGTTTTTTCTACCCATGCGATGAGCTGCATGTGTTAACTTTGATCGATTATGTGCATTTCTGCATTGCATTGCCTATAACAATATAATTTCCATAATTAGCACCTATTATTTTCGAACATAAATCTAAACTAAACAGGACAGTTGGAATTCTTTTGATGGATGAAAAAAGATTTAAAACTAAATACCATTTATAAACAAAAAGGAGCTTCTAATCAACAATAGTGGTAAAAACAAATAGATTCTAAGTAGATCTACTTCAATGGAATGTTAACAATGTCTAGCAATATCATCGATAGGAAACATGACCTAATATAAAGCATAGATTATACCTTATATTCCTTGGATGTCCAATAATCAACTAAAGTTCTCCAATCTTCTTCAGTTATACCTTCCGGTATATTAGCAAGTAGTTGACTTATCGGGATATTCTCATCAAAGTGCTGTAAATATAGATAACAAGTCTGGATTATAATTCTATACAAGAATTCATTCCAATGATAAACCTATAATGATTAAAAAAATTGATTTTTTTACATCTCTCTTAATCCGAAATCGCCAACTTCGATGCAACTCTGAAGCATGTGAAAGAATCATCTTATCCAACTCATCGTTGATCTCCCATGAAAATGATTCCTGTAATATATGCTGATTAAAAATTTCATATAAAAAATTTGAACAATCTTACTAAGGTATATATTTACATTACCCTCAATCTCTTCATAAGTAGAACACGCATCTCTTTTGTGGCATCTCTTCGAAAATCCCGAATCGTAATTGGGATAATACTACGCGTGAGTATACCTAAATGACTTTGAAAAAGTTCACTATTGATTCAAACAGCATAACCATCCACAAGATCTACAAAAAAAGTCTCTCCTGGTCTAAGGCGGTTGAGAGCAACTCCTTGAGCAGCACCCCGTACTCGTGGTCTTTTGGACTCATGTGTACTTGGAGTCCCTACATCCTCCTCAGATGGAGTAGCTGATGTAGATGATGGTCTCATGGTAGGAGATGGCGAATGATGCTCATCTGGTGTGTTGTGATCATTTTCTCTATGATCAATTGCCCGTCGACGAGAGGCTACCTGATGAGAAACAATAGAAATTATTCATATTATTAAAATGATGGAATTTACTGACAAATACGATTTTTATGTTAATACAACCTTAAATAACACAACTTTACCGATTCAGATGATGGCCTCGTAGGAGGAGAAGGAGAATGATGCTCATCTGGTGTGTTGCGATCATGAACTCTATGAGCTATTGTTGGTCGACGAGATGCCACCTGGTGTTAACAATATAAGTTAATCATATTTTAAAAATGACAACCTTTACAAAAAATACAATTCTCATGTTTACTCATTTAATAACACAACATTACCGATGCAAATGACGGCCTTGAAGGAGGAGATGGCGAACGATGTACATCTGGTGTGTTGCGATCATGTATAATATCATCAATCGTCCGTCGATGGGAGACCACCTTTGTTACAACATGGAAGATAATAATTTATGCAAGAATTCATATTAAAGTGAATAATTAAATATTAAGATTTACCACTGATGGTCTTGTAGGCGGAGAGGGTAAATGTTGCTCATCTTGTGTGTTGTGATCATGTACTCTGTGATCAATTCCCGTCGACGAGGAGGCATCTGCATTACAACAATCCTGACATTATATTGAAAAGAGTCTAAAAAGCATATCTCATATATTGTAGCAAGTAAAGCAATAGTAATTAGACATGGAAACAATAATTGTCTATATTATTACCTTTACTAGCTTAAATTATCTTCTTGATATGCTTCACTTTCCTCATCGGAATCATTTATATCTCTTTCATGCATATTGTAATAGGCTCGTGGTATTGTTCTAATCGGAATTATCCATCCAGGTCTTTCAATATCGTCAACAAAAAAAACTTGTTCAACCTGACTTGCAAGTGCAAATGGTTCCTCTGTCCCCAATATACGACTTCGATTTAAACTAATATAACCATCTTTGTTTTTCACAAAACCTCTATCTTTATTGAATACATCAAACCATATACATTTGAAAACGACAACACGCTTATCGTGTGTGAAACTGATGTCAATGATTTCAATTACCTCTCCATAGTAGCCATCCAAGCCTGGTTGAAGATGAGATTTCACAATTACACCACACATCTGTGTTCTTCTATGTAAGTCAACATATTTGATTCAAAACTTAAATCCATTAACTGTATAATTAGTATATGTGTGGACAAATGAAAATGGTCTTTTAGCTAAAAATCTGCAACTCAGGAGTCCATCTACTATCTTGACAATCTTTGAGTTGGTTCAGTTTAGACCTAAACCCCTGCAAGAAATTATGTGCATAGATAGACTTTCGCCGTTCAAGATTTTTGAAACTTATCATTGTACTCTTCGAAAAATATATCAAGTTATTTAATCTGCATTAATATGTAATAATGAGCCAAATTCATCTCATCAGCATCTAAAAACTTTCGAGTTGTGCCACTTGCTGGCTTTCCATAATCTAAAAGAATAGATAAAATAGCATCATCATCATTATCAATGTCTATGTCATCTTTAATTTCTTCTACATAGTTGAGGATATCATTTTCATCATCAAGATATAATGATGAAAAATGAACACATTCTTCAAAGAGATAACCCTCTACTATAGAACCTTCTGGATGCGCCATATTAATACATGGTCTTTTAACTTCTTAAGAAATCTCTCTACTGGATACATCCATCTGTATTGTACCGGTCCTGCAATTTGAGCCTCGTTGGCCAAGTGGACTACTAAGTGAACCATCACATCAAAGAATGATGGTGGGAAAATATGCTCCAACTTGCATAATGTCTCTACAATATCAGTCTCCCACCTTAGTAAAACAGTAGGATCAAGAACTTTAGAAAAATAGCTTTGAAATAAAAACTGAGCTCCATCAATGGTTGTAGTACATTGTCAGGTAGACTTCCACGTAGAGCTAATGGCATAAATACTTGCATATATATGTGGTTATCATGACTCTTTAGGCTGGAAATTTTTCTCTCAGCTATATTAACACATTTTTGATAAATTTGCTGCATAACCTTCAGGAACTCGAATCGCTTTCAAAAACCTTAAAAAAGTTTCTCGTTTTTCAAGTGGCAATGTATAGCTTGCATTTGGTTATTCAAATGTATTTTCTCTGACCTCAATTGGATGCAAGTCACTTCTGATACGTAATTGTTGAAGATCTTGTCTACTTCTAAGTGTATCCTTAGATGTGCCTGATAAATTTAATATGTAGAGAATGTTATCCATGACATTCTTTTCAATATGCATGACATCTAAATTGTGTCTAATTATTAAATCTTTCCAATATGGTAATTCTTTAAAGAATATGCTCTTTTTCCTCCAACCACCTGTTCTAAATTGTTTAAAAGGACGTCCAAGTAGAATTTCCTCCAAACATTGTTGCTGATTCAATATTTCTGCTCCACTGTAACAAATGCTTCCCAAGTCCAAATATTCCCCAGCTGAATTACCATCGAACTTCTTATTGAACCGACGATCCCTCCATTTATGTGTTTCTGGAAGAAAACAACGATGACCCATGTAACATTGTTTTAAACTGCCACTCAGATGTAAACTATGTGTTTGATCCATACAAATAGGACATGCAGTATATCCTTTTGTACTCCACCCAGATAAATTTGCATATGCTGGAAAATCATTTATGGTCCATAAAATTGCTGCTCGCATACAAAAAGTTTCATTTTTATCTGCATCATATGTTTCAACACCATTGATCCACAGAATCTTCAACTCTTCAAGTAATGGTTGTAGATATACATCAATTGCATTTCCAGGACCTTTACTTCCGGGTATTAATAATGGCATCATTGTAAACATAGATTTCATGCACATCCACGGTGGCAAATTGTATGTGAATACGACGACTGACCATATAGAGTAACTATTATTCATATTACCAAAAGGATTGAAACCATCACTTGCAATCCCAAGTCTAACATTATGCATCTCACTTGCAAAATCTGTATAGATCAAATCAAATCTTTTCCACTCAGTATCAGCTGGATGGCGCATAAGACCATTACAATCATCTTTTCTTATCTTCTTATGCCATGACATCCATTTTCCAATTTTTTGTGATTGATAGAGGCGTTGCAACCTGGGAATTAAAGGAAAATATCGTAGAATCTTTGCCGACTTCTATCTTCTCTTGTTGTTGACCACAGAATCACAAACATCTTTGTATCTAGAACTTTAACAATGTGGGAAAAATTCAAGGTGGCTATTTTCTTGCCAAAATAAAATACAGTCATTTGTACACGCGTCAATCTTCACACAATTCATTCCTAATGAATAAAGACTCTTCTTAGCCTCATACCAACTTTGCAGATAATTTGATGGATTCTCTAATACCTCAGAAATAAACTGCAAGATATCTGACATTAAGGCGGTTGTAGCTCGATGCTTAACTTTCAATTTGAATAGTTTTAATATGAACTTGAATCGACACATCTTCAACCCTTTGGCAATAGGTTCCTCAGCTTCCATAAAAGCTTTATGAAATTGATCCCTTCCATTTTCAACATTCTCAACATTGTCCAAATTACCTCCGAATTCAATAGGTTCATCTGCTACCATAGGAGTAATAATATCTTCCGGTCGCTCTTCGACCTCTGCAACTTCTGATGTTGTTTGTAGCCATTCCTCCTCTCCATGTAAATTCCAAATAATATATCTTTGCCACCACCCATTCAAAATAATGTGATCATATATTTCCTTTCGTTTATATCTCTTGTTATTCATACATTTCCGATAAGGGTAATAAATACAATCCTTGTTAGATCCATATCCGAAACGTGCTCTATCAGAATGAAATGCTAAGTCTAAAAAATCATGAACTCCTCGATTATATACTTCTATATCCGACAATCACTTAGTCAACCAAGTCTTGTCCATCTACATAAAGTATATTAATCCATCATTTTCATGATAGGAGAAACTATAAGTTAACATGTGCTATTAATAGAAATTAACTTTGACGATCTGGGTAACTAAATAATATAGTGACGGTTTTATGACTCATCTATAATATGGGTTAAACTATTAATATCCATGAGAATAAGAATATGGACAACAAGTATTCTCTATAGAAGTGTTTTAAACATTGGGATCACCTTTAACAATCTTATTCTGGTCAGTGCCATAGAAGTCTAGTGATGTGTGAGATGGGTTTTTAGTACTAATGAGAGAAAATCCATCTAGCGTAATGCCAAAAGAAATGGAATACATAGGGAACTTTAATCAACAGATAATAATCTAGAGTTGGGAAACTGTTGTTACCTCCAGATATATAGGCAATTTTAATCAATAGATAATCTAGATAATAATTTCAGAGAAGTATGCAGTACCATTAATATAGAACGAAAATAGTGACAAAGAATAGAATGACAAACTTTGTTCCATTGAACTGTAACATGCTAACAGCAGGGAGGTTTCTAGGACCCGTCAACATATATACAATTACCTGGTGAAAATGGAGAAACTGAATGAGCTATGCTTAATAGTCTCCACCTAAATCCTTCATACAATCCAAACAAAGTCATTTTTTATTGACTCGCCTGCCAAGTTTGGTCTTTATTTAGCCAATTTCATCATGGCAACTTTGTGGGTTAGATTGGTAAAACTGACCAGCCAAATCGACATAGTTCAAGGTACCATGGCTGTCAAGAATTTATAAACTGGATTAATTTGGTCGAAATATCAATCCTCGATGTCACGACACTCTTGTACAGGATTCCAAGCAATTTCGCAATATGCACACATGAACAAGTTAAAGTGATTCCATCACAAGGGGATAGATGCCATGGAATGCAAAATGCCAGTAAACAATTTATAAACAACATGATTTGGAGGCAGACACGCATCATGGTAGGTGCCAAAGTAGAAAGCAGCGGAGGAAGTAGGTGCAAAGGAAGCTGAAGAGGGCATCATGCTATAAGGACGACCCCAGAAAAAAAATAGGATTTACCCACAAAATTGCACATGCAGACTCTTGATCAGCATTCCCTTGGCAGATATCTTATACCCAACAGAAACCAAGCAATTTCTATTATTATAAATTCCAACTTAAAGTATCCTCTCGGGCATCACCGCCTCAAAGTATCCTCTCGGGCAACATGATAAAATCATTTGGATACCAGCAATACTTTCTGCACATGGATCTTAATACTAGCAAGCAATATATTATATTTTTACTAAAAAGCCACTGAATGGAGTGGTATTTCCACCACAAACCTATATTCTGAGATGAACCCACAAAGTAGTAATAACCAATTAAACAGAACAAGAAACATCTCCAAAATGCGAGTCACAAATGAAAACACACAGAGAGAAAGAAGTAAGTTGATTGTTACCCACGAAAAGTTGAATATTATATAGAGAGATTGGAACCTGAAGATTTGGTGTGTGCGTGAGAAAGCAACCACACTCTTCTCCACCGTGTGACGATGCTAGGCTGCCAAAATGACACGGGTAGGCTGTGACGGAATGAAGGTATGGGGCGGCGGGGGTCATGGTTCGCAAAAAAGAGAGAGGGGGATGGTTTTGTGCGGGCCCTGCGAGGGAAATTTTGAAAGAGAGGGGACGTGCACTCGATTGATAGGGAATATGGAATTTGGGCAGAAGATAGCGGTCGAGCTAAAGGGAATAGAATTAATTAAAATATTTCAAAATCATGGGGGCGTAATTTTAGAATTTGGAGGGGATTGGTGGGATTTTATTAATTGTATTTATTAATAATTAATAAATACACCTTAATTGTTAATTAAAGTTTTCTATTGTGAAAAGAATAATCAAGAAATTAATTGTTAGCTTGAATTTTCTTATTATGAATATATCAATTTTATGGTGAAATAATTAGTCTTATTCAGCTCGTTTAATTATAAGGAAATAGGTAACTTTGTCCTTCATATAGGGATGAAAATGAATCGGATATGCCTATTTTCATATCCATATTCGCTTCATCTCTATCGAATACGAATACAGATATATATGATTCGGACATGCATTAAGGAAATCATATCCTTAAAAATATGGATCAGGATCCATATATTCAAGCCATTACCATGTCTGTATCCATATATAATTGGACAAAATGTTACAACACATATCTATATTCTTCGTTCTAGATTTGATTTATATTCATATATGTATCGATATCCATATTCGGAAATTTTTTGAAATGATACGCGAATCTTCAAATATATCTGTATCCATTTCCTACCTCCATATCAGTTGACTTAATTAAGACATTAAAAAAATAATGACTATAGATGGAGACATAATAGATGACTAACCAGGATGTGATCATAAAAAATTGCTTATGGATCTTAAATTTTAATTTTTACATAAAATCGAAATCATATATATAGTGGTCATTACATTTCTAACAATGATAGAATCGAAATCTTATATTTCATTATATGCAGATATAATGGTGGGATTAAATTTTCCTTATTCATACAAGATTAGGCCACGGTAAAAGTTTCATGGTCTCAAATTATTAGACATGATAATATACTGTGGTCAAAAAATATTGGCCACGTTAATAGTATTGTCGCCTAACACGTTTGGCAACGGTAATTATCATTGTAATTAACTTTTAGTTACGGTAATTTATCGTGGTCTATATTTTTCAGCCACAATAATATTTATTGTGGCTTGATCGCGTGGTTAATGCAATATTTTTTACTAGTGGTTACCATCAGCAGCAGACGGTTGCTCAATACCATCACCAATACTCCGGTCCACCTCAATACTCCAAATACTCTTCGTTCCCCTCTCCTAACCATCAATTTTATTAGGGTTACAACCAACAACCTTGAAATAACATTTTTGCATAGGGTCATACGGTCTCACAAGGCAAGACTACAGTTGATGTGCTGACCGCTCCAGAAAACCGCTAAATTCAACAATTAACCCACATGATAATCAAGCAATGAAAATAAATGTGGAGTTAAAATTTATTTTATTTAACTCTACAAAATGTGTGTATAGTGCAAGTATGTAGAGTGTCGAACACATGGAGCAAATGGGATAGATCGGGCTATGAAGCACGAAAGATGATTGCGAACTATTTGTCTATATGCATTTTTTGTGGGTTTCTTATTTTTTAATTTTTTTAATTTTTGATTTTATATTTTTATATTTTGATTTTTAATTTTCTGATTTTATATTTTCTTTTTAGATTTTTAGATTTTTAGATTTTCTTTTTCTTTTAAAGATAAATAAAGCTATATATAGAGTATATGTATAAAGTAGGCTAGGGTAGATATAAATAATAATAAAAATAGTAAAAATAGAAGAATCATAGCTTTTGGACTCAGTCTTGTGGGCCTATAGGACATCCATCAAGACTCCTTTGGGCACATCTCCATTTCGACTCGTTTATGGCAAGCTTTGCCACTTACCTGTTGAGATAAAGCATAAGTCAAATGGGTTGTTACAAAGATACTTTTAGATCCAAAGAGTGTAGGAGATCAAAGGAGAGCAGAGTTGGTATCCTTGGAGGAGCTTAGAAGTACAACCTGTTCGAGTATCCGACAATATCATGACCGAGTGAAGATATGACATGATTCACACATCAGCCATAAGCAGTTTGAGCCTGATCTGAGAGTATGGCTATTTGATGCACAACTGAGATTATTTCCGAGGAAAATACAGAGCAAATGGAAAGGCCCGTATTTGGTCAGGAAGGTGCATGACAATGACAGTATTGACATATCCGAGTTGTCTTCTGAGTCCACCTTTTGAGTCAACGGTCAACGCCTGAAGCCCTTTCTTGATCATGATAAATTGACTATTGATGTTGCCTCGATTCATTTTGTATGAGATGTGTTCTTTGATTATCATGTTTTGCTTCTCATACCTGAGTTACACTTTTGTTCGCCTATTTGTATATCCATGTTTTCTTTTATGTTCATTCTTTCTTCCATTTTGTTTATCAACCCAGGTCTGGCTTAGGATTCTTGCTATATTTAGGATATGCTAAGTATAGGGGGTGTTGAACCTGTGTTGTTCATATTTCTTTCTGTTCCATTACCTCTGTTTTGTTGCCTATACTCAGGGACATCCGACCCTAAGTACGGGAGAGGTAATATATGCTTTTCCATCTTTGATTTCTCCCTCACTTGTCCCTCAACTGTTGATGTTCTTTTCTATACTTAGGGATCTTTTACTCTAAATATAGAGGGGAATAGGTTGAGCCATTGATTCGTGTATATTCTCTTCCTCGATTTCCCTCTTTTGTACAATCTTCTATACATTCTTGATCCTAGGTATAGGGGGATCACTGACTTCTATTCAATTCATTGTTTCATTCTTTGAGTTATTGTAATATAGGATTCTTTTCATTTTCCTATACTTAGCACGAGTTATGTCTTCCTTTGTCGCTCTCTGATCACTCCGAGGACATCGTTTGAGCTAAGTATAGGGGTGTAGTATATATTGTATATATACTTTAGCCATAACTTGTACTTTGTGTGTGTTAATAATATGGCTAGAATAAAAATGTTTTGAAAAATGGTTGCAAAAATGTGTGTAAAAGTTTTTGAAAAACTCTTTTTGTAAAAATGTTTGTAAAAACCTTTGTAATGTTATTTTTGTACATTTTTTTGTAAAATGTTTGTAAAATATTTTGTTTGTAAATTATTTTTTCTATAAAAATATGTATATTGTAAAAATGTTTGTAAAATGTGTGAAAGCAAAATGTTTGCAAAAATCCTTTTGAAAAATTGTTCGTAAAGTGATTTGTAAAATTATTTGTAAAAATAGTTTTGAAAAAGGTTTTGAAAATGTTTTGAAAATTTTTGTAAAATGGTTTGTAAAATTTTTTGTAAAATATTTTACCACATGTGTTATAAATTATGGGTATATAAATTATTTGTATATTTGTTGTAAAATCTTTGTAAATAAAACCTACACTTATTTATAAACTTGTATATAAAACTCTTGTATATAAAATCCTTGAATAAATTGGTAGATAAAATCCACTTGTAAAAATAGTGTATAAAATTTGTAAAAAAATCCTTGTAAATATGTACATATTCTTGTAAATGTTTTTAAATACTTTCTTTCTTTTTTCTCTTATTAAAACACCTGAAAAATTTGAAAAGATGAAATCCATAAAATTTTGCAAAAATTCTTTGAAAAACTTTTCAAAAAGATTTTGTCTTTTATGTTCTTCTCTTTTCAAATGTTTTGTATATACCTTTTGTTGCATGTGCATTTGCATTTCGCATAATAATATTGACATTGAAACTAGTCTGGAATTGAATTGAAGAATGGAGCTTGGTTAGGATCTTAGTTCACTTGACTTCAGAGGAACCTTATCGGAATTGGTGGTTAGACATTTCAGGTCCTAGCGACTTAATTCTTTGAATCCACAAGACTATTTTCACATGTCATATTGATTGGTCTAAGTAGAACACTTAACAACTCACGCATAAATCTTCTAGATAATGGTTTAACTTGGACAAGCACTCTTAACGCAGCTCTTCATGGATGAGGTTGTGAGGGGGTAGAATCCTTTGGCTTTGGGTAGCACACGGGTGTGTTACAACTAGTGGAACCACTTGCCCTCATCTAGGGAGGGATGTGCATCTCAACCTGGTCTAGTAGCATTGAGGTCTAATGATAGGATGTCGTGGGGTTGCGATAATGCTTCAAAAGAGGGATAGTCTACTAGATCAAGAAGAAAAACTCCTTATGTACATGTTACACCTTGTAGATATGTTGTATATATGTCATAAAAAATGCAAAATCTCCAAAAAAGGGAACATGCCTGATTGAAAATAAAATTCTTGCCGGTGTGTATATAGATGAATAAGCAAAGCTTATGTGATTCATCATCTCATGGAAGGTTACATCTAGAGACTTGGCTACACTGGTCAAGCTCTAAGGGATACGTGACTACACTAGCCCTGATCCATTATCTTCTTTCCCCCTCTTCTAAGATGGTCACACTTGAACTTAGAAGGGAATACCCCACTTCTTGAGGAAAGAGTTGCTAGACCGGGGGACTAGAGTTACCTTGTTGAGGAAGGTTGTTTCTTTGCCATTTCTTAGATGGGCTGCTATATATCACTTACATAGTACAAGTAAAGATTCATATTCATAAGAGTTTGCATAGGTAGACTTGTTCTGACCTGAATGTTGAGGTGACCTGAATAGGAGTCTTGTGGAACTTAGAGTTTGTTATGTCTTAAATCCATTTCCCAATAAGGTTTCACCAAACTAATAATCCAAAGGTCTGACCGGGCTCCATACTCCAATTTTATGAAGATAAGTTTAATAATCAATATGGTTCCGAGTTCTTTACTTTTTCTTTTCTTTATTCCTTTTTCACTTCTTTCTCAAATAATTTTTATTAGGGGACTAGCAAAGGTAAAGTATAGGGGAATGATGAATCCATGATTCACATCCTTTATTCTTTTATTTTAGCCAAATTCCCTATGCAAAATAACTGTAATTATAAGTCAAATACAATAAGTTAGCATTGTGCATGCATTTATTAATATTGTGTAATTAATACTTATTTATTCTAAATAAAAGAATAGTAAAAGAAGGTTGTAATTATAAAATACGTACAGACTGGCCCGAACCCCAAGAGAAGGTCAAATATTGATCTAATTGACAAGGAATAAAGTAGGGAGAGATAGGGTCCTTATTATATGAATATTCAGAAAACCCAAAAATACGTTGTATATATTGCTCATCATGCACATTTTTCATCACTATGTAGATTCTATATATATATTATATTAATTTATTTATCAATAAAAAGATCCAAAAAATAATTTATTTCCTTAATAAAACTTGCAAATAACAATATAATAAAAATAAAAACAATTGTAAAATTTAATTGTGTACAATTGTACAATACCTATACTTGTACATATTTATTTATTTATTTAATTTGTATATAAATTTATGTATATTGTATTTTTATACACTTGTATATATTTTTAATAATTATATAAAATTAAAATAAAATTCATAAACCTCAAAATAAAATAAAAATAAAATCAATTCTTCATTATATAATATCACTAATGTTGTATTTATTGTGCATAATAGTAATTTATTTACACTTGTAATTCATCTATAAAAATTCAATAATTGTTTTATACTTTTTAAATTATTTTGTAAATAAATAAAATATAATAGTATAATGTATTTTTGTGAAAATAATAAAATAAAAATTTATGTACATAATATATAGGTATATTATAACTAACATTTTTCTTTTTTATAACCTTTTATTTTAAATTCATTTACTATTTTTAATTGATTTTTCTTTTATTTTGTATATTCCTTTTTTCTGATTAGCCAACCTGGGTCCGTTGAGCCAGGTCAACCCTTCCTCCTCCCAGATCCGACCCGAGCATCCCTTCGCCAGATCCGATTTCTCCCCATTTCCCAGCACACCTCCGACCACTTCCTTCCTCGGATTGCAGACCCCTACACTCCCTGATGATCTGCGATCCTCGTGGATATCTAGGAGGGTCCGAATCATCATAGGGTTGTACGCTTTCACTTGATATTTCTAGACCCTTGGGATCCCTATAAGTATTTTCTTCCCCTCCGCTGCACAAGGTATCTCATTCCGCGCCTCTTTTTCTTCCACCAGAAACCCTTAGGATAGTGACAGGGTCCGAGGATACCTTTGGTTCTCGATTTGGTTGTGATTTGAGCCGTAGCTCAATCGCGGTTGGAATCCTCTACCGCGAGTAGCCTCCTCGAACTTCCGCAGTCGGGGTTAGGCAATCACCCCGCTATTCACTCCATCTTACTCTACCCTCCACTTTATCACATTCCGGTACCCTTTTTTATTTCCATTTCGTTGTTTAGTTCGATTATTCCATATCCAATACCATCCACCTTTACTGCTCCGACCATTGGGTTCGAAGCTCCACTTCTGCATCCATCCATTCAGATTGACTCACCAGCTCCTCATTCACCTTCCTATGCATCCTGATCCCCCTACATCTCGCTCACCGGAGCTAGATTAGGTCTGATCTCCTTCCATCATCTACGACAGAGATCAAACATGCATTCCCGTCGCTTCTCTGATTGTCTTTGCATAATAACCCGACCAAAACTACGTCTCCAAGTCTTGCATCCCTTTGCATTTGTTGGAGCATGTGAGAAGATCGAAACCAGCACCAACTCTAGTGGCGGAGCAGTTCCAGGCAAGCCATCTACAGATCATCATCGAACCTTACACCGAGTCATCTAGACCTCCGACCGACGCGGATCCACTCCAACGACGTGCTGAACCCTTTGGCCGACTGATCGAGGCACTACAGCTCCAGATATTCACGATCGAACCAACCCCAGCGAGAGTTTCTTCATGTTATTCCAACATGCATACTAGTCGTCGAATGAGAGACCTCCGCTTCCAGATTTGATCTGCTCCACACATCATCGCCAAAAGCTGACATCCAGATCTTTTCCAGACCACCATCTGACCGCACGTCTGCCACATTCTCTGAGCCGTCAGATCTGCCTAGCAACAATCCATCAGGGTCATACGTTAGAGCCTCCACGCATGCTCACCACGTGTCTGCAAGGGAATATTGCACTTTTTACCCTGACATTTTCTTTATTTCAATTTAGTCCAATAATAAAATTTAGTTAAACAATTTGCAGTTAGGACCTCATACTTTTATTAATTGCATTTTAGTCTAGCCGAGTTGAACTCACGTTCATGTACATGTATTTTTGTGGGAAGTTTGCATATTGTCCCTTATGTTTTCACGTGTTATCAGAAATAGAAATACTTTTAAGTAATTGCATTGATACCCTTGTGAGTCTGGAGCATGTGTAGCGCACTCTTTTTATGGATTATTTGCATCTTAGGCCCTATACTTATATTTCTTGCTATTATTCAGCCTAGGAACTTAAATATTTGCATCTAGGTCCTTTGTGATCTGTTTAATTTTTGCTCTCTTTTGTTAATTGCAATAAATAACAAAACAACCCCAAAAATTGCATAAAATTTAGGTTTAGCTCATGCTAGTGTGTTTTATTTGTGGTAATTTTTGTTTTTTATTTTTCTTTTACCAACTATCATAACAAATTCAAAAATAGTATAAAAAGTCCTTGTTTGCCTTAGAAACACATAAAAATTTGAAAAATAACCTAAAAATTCTCAAAAATCAGAGTATCCTTGATTTGATTTGTTTGATTTTCTATACCATTTCATTTCAGTTGCTATTATAAAACTATAAAAATTTGTAAAACCGTAAAAAGCACCATAAAAATTATATAAAACCATAGAAAAATCCAAAAATTATAGATATTTACATATAGTTTTTAATAAAATTGATTGCCAGGAATTTTGACCACATTTGATATTTTTAATTTGAAAAGCACTCCTGACTACAAATTGTTTGGTTATTTTCTTAGTTTTTTAGTTTTATAAAATCCCAGTTGCAACTAAAATTATCCAAAAATTACAAAAACACAAAAATAGTTTTACTTGATTTTTCTGGTTATTTTTACCCTGTTTGAAAGATACAAAAAGAGTGTGTATTTGTCATTTATCCATTGTCCTTATTTTCAAAATTTAAAAATTTGCACAATAAAAAACCATTACAAAGAAAATTAAAAATCCTTTGATTCTCTGGAATTCACTACCTAGGTTTAATTGTGCTCCTTATGTTCGACCCTGATCGCTATACAAGGTTATAAAAGTTGCTAAGACTATTATTTTACTTGCTTGATTTTTTTGCAGTTGAATAAATTTTGTCGATAGCGATTCAATTAGACTAGGTGACAATAACATATTAATTATCAACATAACCTAGTCAACCAGTATGCTCATCAATAGGTCTGTCTTTGGTCTCTTTAGTTTCTTTGTAGAATCATCGAAAAATCCAAAAGAATTGTTCGCAGGAGCTCTGCACAACGACCTCTGTTCTTCGTTGTCACTCATTGTTCCGACCGCCCCCATTCATCTTACTTCCTTCCCCTTGCATCTTTCTGCCTTTCATGCCACCTAGCTCACCCAGATCAACCCTCGATCTAGTCCACTGAGGTCTAACTCTTCCACCTCACCAGACCTTACTACCCCTTGTCATTCCACCCTCCAATCCTCACCAATAATAGCCCAGTTGCTCCCCAAAGCTCCGTCTTCCATCTCTTGTAGGTACAACGACTGGAAGGGACCATATGAGGCCCAGAATCTTCGAGTATCGTCTCCCAGGTCCTTCCTTGAGTCCTCGAGCTTCGGGGGTATACTAGTGACCCCCGGACATTCATGAAGCATATGGGAGCTGCGGGTGGCTTGTAGGAGCATGTAGAACTTATCGATCGAGCTCCATGTGGTCAGAGACGCACACTACATGAATTTAAACTCGCCACGGGCGAGTTCTTCCCGTGTTCTTTGACCATGATCCACAGTCGTCTGATCAGAAGCAGGAGTCCCATGCCAGTAGGTGATGTCTGATATGAGCGAGCCTGCACCTTTGGATCCCCTTCTGGGGTAATCTCATACGTCCAAGGCCCAACAGTCATCGTGCTCTTAGAGGGCGACACCCGTCAAGTGAATCATACTCAGCCATTGGATCATGTGCTCGTGGGGGGTAATATGCACATCCATCTCTGCCCTATTGTTTATTTTTATTTAGTCATGTAATATTTTTAAGTAGTTATATATTTTCTGTATTTTTGCAAAAGGGCCCATGAGGTTTATTGTTATTGCATTTAGGTTCTTTTACCACGTCACCTACCATGTCTGTGCGCGTGAGGTGAGGGAATTTTGCAGGACGACCCCTAGGCTTTTATTATTTTGATGCAGTCCTGTATTTTTTGATTCATGTTTATATTTTTTTGGAATTTGTAAAGAGGACCTCACACATTTTGTTTATTGTGATTATACCCCTACCGACATATTAAATAGCTTATATTCTGGTATTTTTCCATGATTGACCCTAGAGTTCTTCGAGGGGTTCTGGAATTGAAGAATACTTTTCTAAATTGCATTTAGGTTCCTACCAGTTGCGTTTTCTTTATGTTTAAAATCACTCCAAGCCTTTAAAAATTCCCAAGAAATTGCCATAAATATCTAATATATAGATCTATTATATATATATTTAGTTAGGTACTTATGGTTTATTTTCTATTTACTAAAAATAAAAAAGAGTTTTTTTTCCTTATTTGACTAATAAAAAATATAATAATGTTTTAAAAAAATACAAAAAAATATGTTTTTTATTATGGTATTTTTAACCTACAGACCAAAACCACTAAAAATAGAAAAAGAAAAACATTAAAAATTAAAAGCTCTAAAATACTTATAAAAATTAAAAAAAAATCTCAAAAAATATAAAAATATTCATTTCTACTTTTGAATTTTGTTTATTATATTTAGTATATATTAAAAATAATTTTGGAAAATTTAAAGCTATTTGGTTATTTTTAAATTCCAAAATAATTCTACCTATTTATCTTAGTAACTATTTTGCTAATTAATTCAGTTAAAATTTCAAAAAAATAGTAAAAATATAAGAAATAAATACCAAAAATAGAGAATAATATTTTAAAAGATAAAAAGATTATTTTTGAATTTTTTGTATTATATTTGAAAAAATTGTAAAATATAAAAAGAAATCAGAAAATTAAAAAAATAAAAAGTATAAAATTATAAAACCAAAATTTCAAATAACTATATAATTAAAAGCCCACAAAAATTCAAAAACCCATAAAAAGCCCAAAAACATTTATCATCCTTTTTAGCCAATTTTGTTGTCTATCCCCCGTTCTTCTTGTGTTCGACCTGTACTGCACTTGTCCACTATACATTTCATTGTAGGTTATAATAAATTTGTATCCACTTGTTTTAGCTTTACATTATTATATTTTTTATGGGTTAATTGTTGGTGCCAACTTGACTTTAGTGAGCAGTTGCCTCAATGACACTCTATCTTCGCATTTTGTGAGGATGTTGTTTAAACCATCGCCAAAGTTGAGTTCATCAAATGGCACCGTTACCGGGGAGTAACACATAGGATTGAATTTTGGGTCATTTTTATTCCATAATTTTCTTTTCACTCATTTCCTCTTCTATTTGATATAAATTGTTTATTGTGATAATATTTGTCTCTTCTATTTTTCTTGCGAGCGACTTTGAGAGACGACGACCGCCTAGGTGGTTGAGGCACTCGAGTCAAGGAGACTTGGTCCTTCTACTTGTGGACTACGAGGAGAGAGCAAGAGAGAGAGAGAAGAAATTAGCATGGGATTTTACTTTTATTTTTGTGAGAGAGAGTGTTATCTATTTTTACCCCGTTTAATTTATAATAATACAGGTACCTTGGACTTGGACACTCAGGCCTAATTTCCAAGTGATTGTTCACCTGGGGCTCACCGGATTTTATGTGATTTTGTCTCTTTATTTTCTTTGTTTTATGCATTTTGTGCTTTCCACCTTATTTTTATTTATTTTGTGGAATAAACCTTAGCATTTTAGGAATTTCTTGATCGAGTAAATTAAGGCCAAAGACCTAATATCTTGCATGCACATATAGTCTCTACATTTAGACTTAGTTTAAATTAATTATTGGATACTTAGACTTGAAACCGTGTGCTACGAGAGATTTCCATACAACGTTTGCAGGACTGATTGTGGTGGGCACCGAGGAGCATCCAAGACCGAACTCCAGGTTTCGTTCTAAGTGTTCGACATTTGGTTCTTCATGGCAGTAGTAATTGCATGCTTAGGATGATTTCTGCTTTCATCTCGCACACATAAAATAGGTTTAAAATTTCTGCCTTACATCCCACATGGAGAGCGTTGGGAAGCATTGTAAGTCTTCTAACCGAGCATTCATCATTTAGGCACTAAGGTGAGGTTTCCATTTTAGTATCGCCTTGCAATGCTTTGCTGCCCTCTCTCTATGATTTTGAACACTAAGGCAAAAAGAAAATCCAAAAAAATCGTTAGGCATTTGTCATTGAAAAATACTAAAAAAAGTGAAAATCTAAAAATTTAAAAAAGGGACTGCTAATTGAACTTCGACCTCAATAAAATCTGTAACGAAGATCATTGTTTGAGGTTCATAAAGCCCTCATTGATTTCAAGTACCTTCTAGACAGAGTGAGGCACAACCCTTAAGGAATAGAGCAAAAACCCCGATCTGTGGCTACCTTAACTATCACCTGAGACCAACGAAGTACTGACTCTCCTATCATACGTGGACGAGTAGGGCCTTGTCGACGAAGGTGTTCCCACCTTGTGTGGAACACCAACTTGGTATGAAGTACCGAGCTTAGGCCACACCGTTACAGGTGTGTCTGTCCCATCGTCTCGCATCCAAGTAGGACCTTGCACGTTCATGGGTGATTCCGTTGCGAGCTTGGTTTGAAGTATTTCGGTTCTCCATTATCGACTTGTTTTATCTTTTCTTTGGCTAAATCGCCACCTAGGCACGAGATTGAGGACCTTAAAGAGCGCAGATCACATGATACAAAGGAGGTGGAACAAGTATGGGGAGACTTCCTAGCAGTACATGCTCTCCTCTAGGTCTAGCCGTTTAAAAACTCGTGACAATATTTTACCTGAATTCACAACTCTAAAAAAGATAAAAATAGCCAAACCTTTACGGCTTCACATGTGTTGAGTTGGTGAACCCAATTTTGTCTTGTGTTTGTTTGGATCTAGTTTAGGTTCAAAGATTAAAGTCCCATGCACTTGCACAATTTTGTCATTTTCTCGTTTGCATGCATCCTCTTTGACCCCCGCTCATCATGATCCTTCTACTATTTCACACCCTTTATTTCTTATTACATCATCATATCCTTCATCCTTCATCGATCATCCTGATTCCCTTCAGAATATCGACAGAATGTCGACCCCTGGATTGTTTTGTCAGGACTATGCTGACCACTATATAGATTCCTTGGGATCAACATCTGCCCGAATAAGGAGTGATATCTAAAAAGACAGGATGGACCCTGCGAACTTCTCCTTGGACTCCCCTATCTTCACTTGCTTCGGAAATCGAGAAGACACTTATCTTGGTCTCCTCCATTCTACCACCTTTCTTTCACCAATAAATCTCTTGTTCGAGACAGATTCTCATCTCGAACTTGCTTCATCATTTTTGAGGATTGATCGGATCCTACTTTAAAAAACATATTCATAGCCCGATTTTGAGCTCGTGCATTCACAGACAACATCATAAATGGCTCCATCAAGAAGAGGAAAGGGATTGCAGCTTCTAACTAGCGAGTAAAATCAAGAGTAGGGCACAAGTCAGAACAAGGTCAATGGTCAGTTACTAGCTTCCATTAGGGCTATCCAACAGCAGCTGACCGACCAAGCACTTGCCCCGGTCACCTTTAAAGAAATGTTGAATGATCTGAGGAGGGGATCAAAAGAGAGGGAAATTCCTCGAGGAGGAGGTGATGATGATGATAGAGATGATCGCTCTGTAGATGGATCTCGTGGAGGGGGAGATGACGAAGGGAGAGGCCGACCTAAGACAACATTGAAGTAGTCATACAATCATGGGGCCGACCATATCAATTAATGGATCCAAATCCCACAGATCCATGGACATTTTGAACTAAATCTGAAAATTTGTTCTCTCCTCCCTAACTTACATCGGAATTCAAATGAGGAGCCGTACATCAGCAATTTCACCCCATCTGTGGCACCACTCACTTTCCCAACATCCCGTTGGGCATAGTCAAGATAACCACCTTCCCATTCATCCTTCAGGACAAAGCTCTCTACTGGATAAACCATCTGGGGAAGGTGGTGATGACCTAGGAGGACTTGAAGTCATCTTTCCTTCACAAATACTATCCTCTCGATTGTCTCAATCTCATGCGGTCGAATATTGCTAGAATCTCTCAGGGACCCCAAGAATCCTTCTATGAAACTTGGGAGAGGTTTAGTGATCTTATCGAGAAGTGCCTCGACCATGACATTCCAAGAAATAGCCTGGTCCAATACTTCTTTGGGGGATTAACAGAAGCAAGTCAATGTCTGGTTGACATCGCCTATAGAGGACCTCACTTCAATAAGGATGACAATGCAATTTGGCATATTTTTAAGGAGATAGACAAGGAGAGGCCGTGTTATCCTCATCTTATACCTTTCGGATCTAGACGCCACAATAGCAGGTTCTCTGCAAGAATGTGAACATGGTAGATACACGAAAAGTCGACATATGTGACAGCTCTGACCTGACCATCATCAGCAACAACCTGTCAAAGGTATATATCATTGATAAGAGGTCGCATGACCAAGAGAAGCTCGCTGGGATCGAGCAGAACATGAAGGGCTTAGACAAGCTCGACGTCGTAGCTAAGCAGATGGAGCTACTGTTAAGCTCTATTAGTGCCTACAACGCCATGATCGCCGTACCTGGGGCTCTAGTAGAGAAGAAGGAGCATACAGAGACACAACTGCCTCAGTCGAGTCCCAACCAACCTCAGGTCCATCACGTATATTACACGTAGGTTCCTAAGCAGTCGTCGCCACAACCGCAGACAAGGATGGTTGTCTACCAGCCACCTGAGTGCCAACCATAGTTTCTCAAGCCTTGTTTTCAACCTCCATTGCACAAACAAAGGTGAGTGCCATTTGGGGAACTGAACAACAACTGACTCGTCCTCAGGGACAACTACAGGGTTACAACCAGGCCAACCGACCATTTCTCCAGTAGTCTGGAGGGCGTACTTTCCAACCCAACCCAGCCGTCACCAGTAGCCTCCACATCAAGGATACACCTGGAGGAATAACTACCAGCAACGGTCTGGATATCGCCACCAGCAATATCAACAGTCGGCTGCTCAATATCACCACCAGTTCTCCTCCCAACAATACCCTTCTCTTCCTCCTCCTCACCCTCAATATTCTCAAGGTTACTAGTATCAGTAGCAGCAACCCCCCTACCATCAGAGCCAGCAGTCTTATGAGGCTGAATCGTCTAAGGCAACCTCTAGTAACTCCGCACTTGATTGTTTGGCCCATCTCATCAAGAACATGGTGGAGATGAGACAAAAGATTGACGACCTGATAACTACCAAGACTATCATTCCAGCTTAGGTAGAAGCCAATCCGAACAATTTCCGTCACAAGGAGCAGGTAGTTTGCAGTGTTCGGCCCAAATCAAGTAGAAATGATATTGTTTTATCTAATGTTTTAAATCTCAGGAGCAGTAGGACACTCAAGCTGTCTGAAATTGCGAAGGGAAAGCATAGAGCATCTGAAGGAGAATCATTAGCCAATCCAACCAATGGGGCCTATGTTTTTTTGTGAAGATGGAGCACCGCCTACACCAAAAATACAAAAATGAAGAAAATAAAAAAATACAAAAAGATAGCAGTAGTCAAGATGAACTCACGCCCGTGAAGGAGAAGCCAACAGTAGCCGACCCGGATCTAGCTGAAGGAGCCAAAACTGCACCATTTTTTGTCCACAGCTTATTGATGATTTTGATTCTCTTTTCTATCTATCTATACCCACTTATATGGACAAAAATTACATCATACAGTTTTGTTTGATGCAAATATGTTGTTTCCTTCTGTAATTAAATCAAAAACAGTAAAACAATTGAAAAGTGCTTCGTCTTATCCTAAAATTGTCCAAATTTTGCAAAATTTGATGCCTGAAATACCGTTGTTGAAAGCCATGGAGTACATGCCAAATGTGAAGAAAGGATTAAAGCAGGAATGCATCATGAAGAGAAAGATCAAACATAAGCGCAGACAGAAACACATCCTCACCAAGGCAATTGTGAACGCCATCAGCAATCTCCCACACAAGAAGAAAGACAAAGGAGCACCTCCGATCAGATGTACAATTTTCAACTAGGAATTCGAGTGCACACTACTCAATAGTGGATCATCGATCAACCTTTTACCATCATGACTACTCATCAAATTTGTGTTAGATCTGCTCAAGCCTATGAATATGATTCTGTAGTTCGAAGACAAATCTATCAAGTGACCTAAGGGAATGTTGGAGGATGTTATCGTCATCATCCAAGGGATGCAGTTCTACGTGGACTTCATTTTTCTTGACATGGATACCTCCACATCTCTGATCCACACCTCGATTATCCTTCGTAGGTTGTTCCTTCGAACAACCGAAGAAGTAGTTGATTACGTCACTAGAGAAATAACATTTCACTCCAGCAGTAACAAAGTTACGATTAAGACGATCCAAGTACCAAAAGTAGCAGAAGTGACATCTGGTACTAGGGTGTTTGAATCAAATGGTGAAGAAGACTATGAATTTCTATATGAATTCAGAGATATTGATTTTTTCTTGAATAGCAATGAAACCCATGCATTCTTGTCCATAGAGGAGGGTTTAGAAAGCACATTCGATTTTCCTGATGTCTTTGAGAATGAGATCCTTGCTAATGTGCATTACGAAATTTCTAAAGAACGACTCTCGTCTGAGCAAGAGGAAATTGTTAATTATCTATGTGATATTCTGAATTCTAAGTCGAATTGTCAGAGGTGGCCATTGAACAACCGAAAGAGTCGATACCTGCAGTTGTCACCGAAGTCACCACTAAAGCAGCTCCCATACCACCAGAGCTTAAACATCTATCCTCCAATATGAAGTACGACTTCCTTGCAGGAGAACCAAACATGTATCCAGTCACCATCAATTCTCACCTGACCGAAGACCAAGAATCTCATCTGATGGAGGTTCTTGAATGCAACCACAAGGCAATAGGGTGGAAAATTCGGATCTCCATGGGATAAAACCTTCACTATGTTCTCATTTTACCTTGAAGATGATAGCAAGCCTTCCGAGAATTCCAATGAAAGAAATCAGAAATGGTTTGATGTGAGATTTATCTATCCCATCAAATTCAGAAATGGTGTGATGGGGACAGGAAAGGAGGGTCAATGGAGGGACATTTTATCAACTCAACTTCGGTGAGGGTCTAAAACATATCCTCACAAAATGCGTAGTGTCATTGAGGCGCCCGCTCACTAAAGTTGAATTGGCATCAACAAATAACCCATGAATAAATAGAGAAATGTAAAGCTAAAATAAGTGGATCAAAATTTATTATACCCTACAATAAAATGTATAATGGACAAGTACAATAGGGATCGAACATAGGCAGAATGGGAGATAGACAAGAAAATTGATTAAAAAAGAAAATAAATATTTTTGGGCTTTTTAGGTGTTTTTGAATTTTTATGGATTTTCATTATTTACTTTTTTTGAATTTTTTATTTATATTTTTAATTTTTTATTTTCTTTTTATATTTTCTGATTTTTTTAATCTTTATAATAATTTTAAAGAATGATATAAGTAAATATAGATTTATATAGAGAGCTTTTTTATTTATAAATATAGCTACAAATATTAAAAATTCACAAAGTAAAATCTTTTCATATTTTTTATATTTTTCTTTATTTTTGGTATTTTTATTTAGGTTTATTCTATTTTTTTGTATTTTAAATTGAATAAATAAGGCAAGACAATTACAATGATAAATAGGCAGAATTATTTTTGAATTTAAAAATAGCTAAATAGCTTAAAAATTTTCCACAACTATTTTTATATATAATAAATATATTAAACAAAATTCAGAAGAAGAAATGAGTATTTTTGGAATTTTTGAGATTTCTTTATCATTTTTATAAGTATTTTGGAGCTTTTTAATTTTTAATGTTGTTCTTTTTCTATTTTCAGTGGTTTTTGTCTATAGGTTAACAATACCATAATAAATAAAATATGATTTTTTGGAATTTTTCAAGACATTTTATATTTTTTTGGATTTTTAACAAGGAGTACAAGCTCTATTTTTTATTTTTAATAAATAGAAAATAAACCTTTATTACCTAACCAAAAATATATGTAATAGATCTATATATCATATATTTATGGAAACTTTCTTGGAATTTTTAAAGGCTTGGAACTATTTTTAACAAAAAAAATCAACTTAAAGAAAAAGCAACCTGGTAGGGACCTAAATATAATTTAACAAAAGTATTCTTCAATTCCAGAACCCTCAAAGAACTCTAGGGTTAATCATGCAAAAATCCCAAAATTTATTCTATTTAACACGCTGTCAGGGGTATAATTGCAATATACAAAATGTGTGAGGTCTTCTTTGCAAAGTTTCCAAAAATATAACACATGAATTTAAAATTATAAGACTGCTTCAGTTAAATCCTAGGGAACGTCCTGCAAAATGCCCTCACCTCATGTGCACATGCATGTGAGGTGACGTTGTGACGGACCTACATGCAATATCAATAAACCTTGGGCCCTTTTTGTAAAAATTACAAAAATATATAATTTTTAAAAAATATTACATGACTAAATAAAAATAACCAAAAAGATGGGGGATGGAAGTGCAGATTACTCCCCATGTGTGCCCAATCTAATGGTTAAGCATGATTCACTTGACGTGTGTCACTCTTTGGGCATGTGATTGACGGGCCGCATTTTCGCCTCTCTAATATCGTCATTTGAACAGTAGCACATGAGGCGAAAATGGATCCTCGTCAAAGACCACCCTTTAGAATATATGAAGAATTTATTTTACTTGGTAAGTGTACCAAGGTCGAACTCAGGGACATGAGCTTCTTAAGTTGGTAGACAAACTCTTAATATTCGGATCAAGTGATTAATTAACAACAACTATGTCAACAAACAAGGAAATATGATGCAATCAATGAAGACATAGGATGCATGAATAAAAGACATTTTTTATTTTTTTTATAATGCAACATGATACAAATGTAAAAGAAATGTGCCAATATGCCCTACATAAATAAAATCATTGAACAATAAAAGTGTTGTCAATTTCAGGAGCAATTCATGTATCAATTTTAGTCAATTACTAGCAATTGGCATTAAAAAACAACAAACATATGACACCTTATAACTAGAATTTATCATCCCGATTTATGTGCCAGAACAAGAAAAAAATAATGCCAATGGATAGACAATGAAACATGCTTCAAAATGAAATTAAAATCAACTTAAACGGAGATCATATGCTCAAGATATTCACAAAATAGTCTAGGGGCATAAACGTGAAGAAAACATGAAAATAATTACAAAACTAGAAGTATATAAATGTAATTAAAATTAACTACAAGGTCTTCCCTATAAATATTCCATGCACGCGGGGGCTATATTTCAATTACTGAAATACAGAGAGGCTGGATTACAAATAACCCCAGGCGCACATGTGTTGCACGCACTAGGAGGGACTTGTTTGTAATTTGGAGAAGAAGGTGGGGCATTGATGCAATTTATCCAGCCCCCACGTGACTAGAGCATGTAGGGGCTAGGTTCGATGGCGGGCGAGGCTCGATGCTCGGTTTGGGTGGCCACATGTAGGAGGCTTGGGCCACGTGGTGTCACATGGTGCTCTGGCTTGGTTCGGACAACTCGAGCCTGGAGACTGTATGCGGAAGCTCGGGGAGGACACATGGCTTCCTTTGGACCGTCGATCATGAGGATCGAATGACATATGTGCATTGCATTCTTCAACTCCGCCGCCTCCTACAGCGGACTTGGTGGGTCTCCGGTGATCTCCCCATTCCACCGCCAGGTCTCTATTGGATATTAGAAGCTCAGGGACGGAACTAGAGGCATCGACGTTGAAGCTCGGATGTAGGGGGACTGTTAGAGAGGTCGAGATCATCGTGGTGATGTCAACGGATCGGAGATGGAGCTTTCAAACTAGGCTCCGACGAAGCTCCGGCCATTGAAGTAGTGTGCCTACAAGTGTTAGTCATAGGCAAAGCGGTGCATGTGAAGTGAATGGACTGGGATCCCGTGCGAGTGAAGGACTGGGGGACCGAGGCTCCTTCTTCGACGAGCTGGAGAGGAGGTGGTTCAGGGGTGGTCAGGAGATGTAGAAGAGGAGGAGGTGAGCTGGGAGTGGCGCAAGGATGGTGAGTGTGAGATGAAGCTTGTGAGATGGTCAATTTAGAGTGAAAATGAGTGTACGCGCCTTATTAATTAGGAGAAACAAGAAGGAAGAGAGAAGAGAACTTACCTGGAGATCAAGACGAATGAGGCGGTCTAGGATGAGCTCCAAGGGGAGCTCCGGTCTTCGCTGGACTCTGGCAACCCTTCAGAGCATCTCCTTGACAAGGCTAGAGCTGTTTCGTGGCCTACCATGGCCATGGATCGTCACCGGGGCCGACGGTCATTGTCACATCCTCAATTAGTCCCCTTCATGTCACAAAGGGGATGAGAGGCACTGGGCCTCAGCCCGTGTAAAGGTGGATGATGGAGAAGAAGGGTGGAGGCAGCATATTTGAAGAAGAGGAAGTTGAGGTACATGTCGTGGGATGCATGTCTTCATGGGCTCGCACTGACCAGAAGAAGAGGGAAGGAACAAGGTTAGGTGGTACACGAAGATGGCAGAAGTTAGGGCTTGGACCTGGCCTGGTTAGGGGAACGAGGGTGATGTCTAGAAGGTGGAGGAAATGGGAAGGGGGAGAGTGGTTATAAGTGGTGGACGTGGGAGAGAGAGAGGGATGTTGGTAGTAGGAGACGGTGGGTTGGCCGTTGGATCTAATGATCCAACAGTCGCGGAGCGGGCGGAAGCAGACGGAAGAGGGCGCTTCAGATTCGATCTGGAGGTGCCAATTGAAGGGTGGAAAATGAAGGGGAAGGAGCGTTGAAATGAAGATGCTCAAAAGGCGATCGAATGGTGTGGAAGGTTGGCGGGTGGCACAAGGGGAGGCGGGTCGCGTAGCTTAACTAGAAGGAGCCACGTGGCCGAAAGAGATTTATTCAAAGATAAAAATAAAAGAAAAATAAAAAATAAATAGAAAATGATGAATTAGGAAAAATCTCAAAACAAGAACGGTGTAGATCTTGATGAGATCTACAAGCTTCATGTTGATCGAAAATAGAAAATAAGTCAAACAAAGGGAGAAATATTTTTGAGAGCGTTTTTAAGGGATAAAAACACCACATCTTTTTGTTTTATATTTTTTGTATTTTTAATTTATTTTTAAAACCAAAAATTACAATATTTAATCTAATTTTTTATTGAAAATTTTAAGCTAGGGGATTAATATCTAGATTTTAGCATGATGAATATGAGGTTCATCATCCCCCTATACTTAAACTATACCCATCCACGAGCATCTAAAGCATGAATAATTTGAATTAACCCCTGATTGTGCATGTGAATACATGACCTGATCCGTTCAAGAATTCTCGGTTTTAAAGATCCTAACATTCTAAGCCAAACCAAGCTCTAATAAAAAGGTATCCAATTTCCCTAATCATCAGACTCTCTATGTATATATAATAAAGATATGACTTTAAGTGTGGACTGCAGTTACAAGAGTCGTAACTTCACCCAAGGTTCCAGTCCAAGAGACTCTCCTAAGAACCCGATCCTCAACACTGGGGAATAAACCATTTCTTGCATCCAATCCACCGTCTCTTTAGTAGTTGTCAGACTTAAAAGTGTCGATGGAAAGCCAGTTGATGGAGGACATATGATTGTGTCATTTCTTCTCTCCCTCTCATTGGAACAAGGATCCTCTCGAGTGCCTTATTAACTCAACACATGTTTTTGTTGTTGTTGATAAGTGTATCCGTCAAAAGAAGCTGGAGTCATCTCCACTTGTTTTCCTGGGAGTACACTAGGGTGTTTTCTTTTGAGTGCCTATCGTATCTTCTACACCTAGACTTGAATCACTATACGATGCAGAGCCCTTTTTGGGTGCTAGCCCGACTCCTGGTCCTAATAGCGGTGGTCCAAGTTGAACACTTTGAAATGGTTGGGAGCACTCGCCATTGGTGGAAGCTCATTGATATTTGACTTTATATGGTGAGAACTTTTCTTTCAACAATTTCTTTCTTTTCTTTGCTTTTGAATTTTGTCTAGCTCCATTGCTTTTACCAAAAGTTGGCGCACATTGATCAATAATTTTTTTACATTTCATCACACCCTGACACATAGGTAGATGTCAAGAAATAGTACAAGAACCATGTTCTCATACTGGCTAAAGATGCTGACACTCAGGTTTCATGAAGCCTTCATTGATTTTATCCCATCCTCGAGCATCATAAAATCAGACCCAAAACTAAAATCCCTCACCCCAGTTCCTCAAGTGAAATTTCATCTCATCTCATCACAACTGCAGTCGTGTATGTTAGGTGATGATCATATTTTTAAGGTAGAGACTAAGCGCGCAATATAGCACACAAATCTTTCAAACTAGGGAAATGTGGATAGTTAAGTCAAAGACCCTAATGACTAAGGATGGTTAACTTAAAATCTCAAGACTTCATAAACCAAGTGTTCTTGAACTTCACTAGTCTTGTGTGAATGTGAAAGTATCCGGGACTAAACCAATTCATTAGTTAGTTTTTTTAAAGAAGATTTATAAACACAAGTTAGTCTCATTTACACCCTCATTTTTTAACATATTCTTGAAAAGAGTTTCCAAACTATGTCACACACACAAATACACACACACAACACACACACATATAGATTTTACAAATATTTTTAAAATGATTTTTCAAAATAAGTAAAACCCATTTTTCAAACCATTCCCAAGATATTTTCTTCAAAATAATGTAACATAGTTTAGAGAATTTTCCAAGCTTTGAAAACATTTCATCCAACTTAGTTCAAGAAAATGTATACTCTAGCCCAAAAAAGTTTTATTTCTTTTACAAAATTTTCAAAATAAGAGCTATGGTTAAAGTATATATACAGTATATACAGTATACCCCCCTATTTTTATGCTATGTCCTCATAACACTAAGTGATACAAAGCCATATCTCAAGTTAATATATAGGAAGATATGCTGGAACTGAGGAGGAAACCCTCCTACACTTAGGTTAAAATATCCTTAGCGTCGGAAAAAAGGATAAACGAGTCTGGAATTCATGGGGACTCAGGTCCCCCAATACTTAGGTTGAGAATAGCCTAAGTAAAGAGATGGATAAGTGTAGTTGGGGAGACCTAAGGAGAATAGATGAGTTAGGATGGATTTACACGTGAATGGATCTTTGGAGATGAATGGAGTACCTAGTATCTATGGGAGGGTTTGGAAAATCCATAAACAAGGCTCAATCAACCAAGCAACACCATTGATTCACCAACTCACTCATGAAACCAACATCTATTGGTCATTTATCTTTTCATTTTTATTGGTGATCAATACAAGTTTATTCTTATTTACGCAAGGTTTAATGACATCAAATAATACCCTATGTAAAGAGGGTGTTTCTCTCCAAAATAAGTTTACTCCATTTTATTTGTCCGACTTGTATTAACAGTCCCAATTTCATCTTCAAGGTTATCACTAATTTTAATGAGCACAAATCAAGCATACATCATCTAACGGTCATTCCCAATTTCCATTTAAATCCTAGGTGATCAATCCAAGTAGAGAAGTCGAGAAAAAACCGATTCATACGATAGAATCATGATCTACGCTAAAGAGAAAAACTCTCAGTGCCTTTATCTTTCTTTGAGAAAAATGCGATTGAATTATAATACAATACTAAATGTATGCAAGTCGATGAAAACCGCACCTAGCATGCTTATATTAGCGGGTAAAGAATAGATTTGTTTTTGTCTAAGTGAAGCGATGTCTACGTGCGTCTCAATTTTTCTAGTGTGTCCCACCTACGGTCAAACACATAAGATATGAAATAAAATAGTTCGGAGAGTCACGTGCCTAATCCTAAGTCGACACTCAAGTGGGGTAGATCCCACACAACCATAATGTCTCTTTGTTCTTTTACAATCGTGAATCTTCAGATGAAGACCATTATAAAGACAATTATTACATGAATGCATGAAAAATATGAGAGACAATAATTCTCGTTAATTTCTCCAATGGTGCTTCTATGGCTCCTCGTAGCGGGAGCTCCCACTCCTTGCCTCCATGTCTTCCAAGTGTCCTTGGTCGCCAAAGGTCCCTGTCACAACAAGCGAGCACTAGATGGATATTAGAGAATTAACAAAACAATGCAAGCAATACGAACTACTTGACCTAGAAGTTAGAAATTATCACTTAATCAAGTAGTAAAAATCTAAATAAAATAAAAGATGAGCCGTGTCCCCGGCAATGACACCATTTGACGGGGCGCATTTTTGCCTCTCTAATATTGTCGTTTAACAGTAGCACATGAGGTAAAAATGGATCTGTGTCAAAGACCACCCTTTCAAATAGGTCGAGAATTTATTTTACTCGATAAGTCTACCAAGGTCGAACTCAGGGACACATGCTTCTTAAGTTGGTATTCAGACTCTTAATATTCAAATCAAGTGATTAATTAATAACTACTAGGTCAACAAACAAGGAAATACGATGCAATCAATGAAGACATATGATGCAAGAGTAGAAGACAATTTTTATTTTGTTTTTATAATGCAACATGATACAAATGTTAAAATATGCCCTACATAAATAAAATCATTGAGCAATAAAAGTGTTGTCAATTTCAGAAGCAATTCATGTATCAATTTTAATCAATTACTAGCAATTGGCATTAAAATCAACAAAAATATGACACTATATAACAACAATTTATCATCTCAATTTAGGTACCAGAATAGGAAATAAATAATGCCTATAGATAATGAAACATGCTTCAAAATGAAATTAAAATCAACTTAAATGGAGATCATATGCTCAAGGTATTAACAAAATAGTCTAGGGGCATAAACGTGAAGAAAACATGAAAAAATTACAAAATCATCACAAATAGGTCCCTGGAAGGGTATAAATGTAATTAAATTAACCGCAAGGTCTTCCCTATAAATATTCCATGTGCGCGGGGGCTATATTGCAATTATTAAAACCCGAAGGGGCTGGATTGCAAATAACATGTTTGTAATTTGGATAAGAAGGTGGGGTACTGATGTAATTTACCTCCCCCATAGACTAGAGCATGTGGGGGCTAGGTTCGGTGGCGGGCAAGGCTCGGTGCTCGGTTTAGGTGGCCGCATGCAGGAGGCTCGGTCCACGTGGCATCACATGGTGCTCTGGCTTGGTTCGGACAACCCGAGCCTAGAGGCTATATGTGGAGGCTCGGGGAGGACATGTGGCTTCCTTTGGACCATCCGATAGTGAGGATCGAACGACATCTATACACTGCATTCTTCAAGTTCACCACCTCCTGTGGTGGACATGGTGGGTCTCCAGCGATCTCCCCACTCCTCCGCTAGGTCTCTATTGGATATTAGAAGCTTGGGGATGGAACTGGAGGCATTGACGTTAAAGCTCAGACTCAAGGGGGATGTTGCAGAGTTCGTGGTCATCGTGGTGATGTGAGCGGATCGGAGATGGAGCTTTTAAACTAGGCTCCGATGAAGCTCGGCCATTGAAGGAGTGTACCTGCAAGTGTTAGTCCTAGGAGAAGCGGTGCATGCAAAGTGAATGGACTGGGGTCCCGTGCGAGTGAAGGATTGGAGGAATGAGGCTCCTTCTCCGACGAGTTGGAGAGGAGGTGGTGTAGGTGTGGTCAGGAGATGGAGAAGAGGAGGAGGTGAGCTAGGAGTGGCGCAAGGATGGTGAGTGTGAGACGAAACTTGTTAGAGTGAAAATGAGTGTGTGCACCTAATTAATTAGGAGAAACAAGAAGGAAGAGAAGAGAACTTACCTAGAGATCAAGATGGACTAGGCGGTCTAGGCTGAGCTCCAAGGGGATCTCCAATCTTCTCTGGACTCTGGCGACCCTTCAGAGCAACTCCTTGGCCAAGCTAGAGCCGTTTCGTGGCCTACCATGGCCATGGATCGTCACCGGGGCCTACGGTCATTGCCCCGTCCTCAATTAGTCCCCTTTATGTCAAAAAGGGGATGAGAGGCACTGGGCCTCAGTTTGCGTAAAGGTAGATGGGGGAGAAGAAGGGCAGAGGCAATATATTTGAAGAAGAGGAAGTTGAGGTGCAGGTTGTGGGATGCGTGTCTTCGTGGGCTCGCACTGACCAGAAGAAGAGGGAAGGAACAAGGCTAGGTGGTACGCGAAGATGGTAGAAGTTAGGGCTTGGACATGGCCTGGTCAGGGGAACGAGGGTGATGTCGAGAAGGAGGAGGAAATGGGAAGGGGGCGAGTGGTTAGAAGTGGTTGACATGTGTGAGAGAGAGAGATGCTGGAGGTAGGAGACGACAGGTTGGTTGTTGGATCTAGTGATCAAACGGTCGTGGAGTGGGCGAAAGCAGGTGCTCCAGATTCGATCTAGAGGCATCGATCGAAGGGTGGAAATGAAAGGGAATAGGCAGTTGAGATGAAGATGCTCAGAAGGCAATCAGACGGTGTGGAAGGTTGGCGGGTGGCGCAAGGGGAGGCGGGCAACGTGGCTCAACCAGAAGGAGCCACCTGGCCAAATGAGATTTATTCAAAGATAAAAATAAAAGAAAAATAAAAAAATATAAAAAGGATGAATTAGGAAAAACTCAAGACATGAAAGTTGTAGATCTTGATGAGATCTACAAGTTTCTTGTTGATCGAAAATACAAAATAAGTCAAACAAAGGGAGAAATATTTTTGGAAGTGTTTTTAAGGGATAAAAACACTGCATTTTTTGTTTTACATTTTTTTGTATTTTCAATTTATTTTTAAAACCAAAATATATATAGTGTTTAATCTAATTTTTTATTGAAAATTTTAAGCTAGGAGATTAATATATGGATTTTAGCATGATGAATCTGAGGTTCATCATTGATGATAGTTGGGCCTTAGACGTCTAAGATTAGATCCCATATGGGGATCCAACGGTGCAGGCTCACTCAGATCAGACGTCATTTGCTTGCCTAGGATGCTTGCTTCTGATCGGACGATTGTGGATGATGGCGGAAGAGCACAGGAAGAACTCGCCCATGGCTAGTTTAGATTCGTCATAGCATGTGTCTCCGGCTACCTATATCTCCATTGATACATTCTACATGCTCCTACAAGCCACCCGTAGCTCCCAGATTCTTTAAGAATGTCTGGGGGTCACTGGTAGACCCTTGGAGCTCGAGGACTCGAGGAAGGATGTGGGAGTCGATACTCGAAGATTCTGGGCCTCAGATGACCCCTTCTGGTTGTTGTACCTACAAGAGAAGGAAGGAGGAGCTCTGGAGAGCAACTGGGCTATTATTGGTGAGGATCGAAGGGTGGAATGACTAGGGGTGGTGAGGTCCAACAAGGGGGAGGAGTTATACCTCGGTGGATCAGATCAAGGGTCGATTTGGGTGAGCTAGGTTGCGTGAAAGACAGATAGATGCAAGGGGAGGGAAGTGAGCTGAATGGGGGTGGTTGGAACAATGAGTGACAACGAAGAAGGCGAACATTTTTTTTGGTTTTTTCAATGATTCTACAAAGAAACTAAAGGGAATAAAGCTGACCTATGCTACCGCTAAACTTCAGAACTGAAAATGCTAGAGATAGAGGCTCACCGTCACCGGACTAGAAGAACGTGAGCTGGATCTCGCGATGAAGAAACTTCAGCGAAGTTGCAGATCTACTAGAATCACACTCGATTCTCCTATTGTCGCTAATAGGTTTAGGATTTCTTAGGGTATTAGAGGACCGGATTTCAAATGGGGACAGAGGCGATGCTATATACTTGGTGATCTTTGTCCCCAGATTGTGCTCGAATCGATGTGTCACAAATCGAGGAACTGATCCTACGTAAAATAGTGTTAGTTGAGGCACAAAAGTCGTGAAGGAATCGAGCTCAAAAGAAGCAAGGGTCAATGGGAAAATTTCGAACATCGGGTCCAACGCTCTCATAGGCGGTGCAGCCAGAAAGATGATGAGTTGACATGGGT
Source organism: Ottelia alismoides (assembly GCA_037367405.1). Lineage (NCBI taxonomy): Eukaryota > Viridiplantae > Streptophyta > Magnoliopsida > Alismatales > Hydrocharitaceae > Ottelia > Ottelia alismoides. Next base: position 23,989 of record JAZKJV010006857.1, on the reverse strand, counting down.
CAATTAGGGACACACCCTGATTGGTCCACGTAAACTCACTTCATGACAAAATAGGACAAAAGAATCTTATTAGTTTAATTTAAAATAATAAATGATTTTATTAATTTTTGTTAAAACATAAAAATATTTGTTATTTTATGTAGTATTTTATTGTTATTTTTGTTTATTTTTACTAGTTAATTTATTATAGGTTACTTTTTACAAGTATATTTATAGATATATTTACCTATATAATGTGTATTTTACTTGAGATTTTTACACCCATAACACTGAGTAATTTTATAATTATAATCATAACCCCGCATAATCGTGAATTACATGAGAAACCTCGGATAGTCACTTCATCTCATGCCTATAACCCTCTGTTAGCTTAATTCGTTAACTCAACCACACATGTGATTTAATCTAACCAATCTACATCTAACAACTAGGATTAGCCAAAATAAAAAAAAAGAAAGGAAAAAATTTCTTGTAAGCGAGCTGGCAGGGAGGGGCCTTCGTTGCAAGGGGGTCTTGCTGGTGGTGGTGGAAGTTGACGGGGAGGGGTGGAGGCCGGCAGGGGTTGATTCGTGCTGGTGGATGCATCTACGGTTAAGGAACCACACCTGCAACCAACTCAAGAGTGGAGGAGGGGGGAGGGGTAGGGCATCCACGAGGGACTATAGGGAGGCGACATGTAGAGGGTGGAGGTTCGAGGGGTGGGGGGGGGGCTCTTAGCGGTGTAGAGGAGGTGGGAGCATGGCGAGGGGAGAAGGGGAGGAGGAGGGAGGTGGGTGGGGAGGAGGAGGGAGGCCGGGGGAAGAAGGGGAGGAGGAGGGAGGTGCGTGGGGAGGAAGAGGAGCTCGACGGAGGAAGCTTCCAGGGGAGGAGGGATGTGGGTGGGGAAAAGGAGGAGCTCGGCGGGGGGTGGGGGGGTGGGGGGGGGCTCTTACTGGTGGTGGTGGAAGCTGAAGGGGAGGGGTAGAGGCTGGTGGGGTTGGGTCGTGTTGGCAGAGGTGGCCACGGTCGAGGAACCACACCTCCAACCTTCTCGAGAGTGGACGAGGAGGGGCGGGGGTAGGGCATCCATGGGGGACTGCAAGGAGGCGATGGATGGAGGGATGGGGGGAGGGGGGGGGGGTCGACAGTGCATAGGAGGAGCTTCCTGGCGACGTGGATGGGATCTCAGAAGGGGGAGAAGGGGAGGAGGTGGGAGGTGGGTGGGGAGGAGGAGCTCGACAAGGGGAAGAATGGGAGGAGGAGGGAGGTGGGTGAGGGGAAGGAGCTTGACCAGGGGAAGAATGGGAGGAGGAGGGAGGTGGGTAGGGAGGAAGAGGATCTCAACGGGGGGAGCTTCCAAGGGAGGTGGAGGAGTTCAGCGGGGGGGAGCTTCCAGGGGATGAGAAGGGAGGTGGGTGGGGAGAAGAGATACCAGGGAGCTTTGTGATTCCCTCACCGCCCATCTTCTCTAACGCTCTATCTCTAGCGACTTCCATGGTGCATAGTAAAACATCTCATGTGGTGGTGAAAAGCATGCCTCCGCCACCCTGGTGTCTCTTGAAGTGGAACACATCAGGAAGCTTCATCATCTTGGCCATCCAGTCCATGACGATGTTCTCGAGCTCAGTGAGGGTGGGGGACAAGATCTAGTTGAAGCCCACGATGCAGATCCTCGAGCAGAGCATCTATCTTAGAAAGGCGGGGAAGTATTCAAAGAAGTTGGGGCTCTTCTAGTGTGTGAGGCCGGTCATGATGTGCTTCTGGACGTCATCCAGTATGGACTCCAGTCGATCTAGGTAGTCATGCGTCACATCGGGAAGGAGGCCTCAGAGATAGACCGGTTTTATGTCGACACCGTCGAGGATGGAACGGGCTTCAACGTCACGATAGTAATCAGCGAGGAAGTCGACCGTAGTTTTAGACTTATCGACAAATCTCTCGGGATGGAGAAGGCTGGAGATCTAGATGGGGATGCTATTCACTTCTCTGCCTCCTCCCTGACCTCCTCCAGGTCCTCAGCACTCTCCCTCTCCCTCCCCGACCTCCTCCTCCTCCTTCGGGTCCTCCACCATCACCCTCCTCCTCGTCGATGGTGATGGGAGAAGTGGGTGAAGAGAAGAAGAAGGGAAGGAGGAGCTCCCCACCCACCCGATGGTTCTTGTGGAAGAGAGGGAAGGTGAAGAGAGGAAGAGGAGTGGCATCATTTGTAATTACCATGAACCTAAGGGGGTGAAAATAGTCCACATTTGACAGATTCTGTCAAAGTTAACCGAAAGACGGATGGGTGTTAACATAAAGTCATGTCATGTAAGAGTTAAGCATTATTCGGGGTTCTTGGTGTAGTTTGAGTTTATAAAGGGTTATGATTGTAATTACAAAATTACTCAAGGTTATAGGTGTAAAAAATCCATTTTATTTTTATTTGTATTTTAGATTTTATTGTTTTATATACATAATTTATTCATTTATAACTTATTTAATATTCTAAAATATATTTTTATTGTATTTTTCTGAGTTTATGTGTACACTTAATTAAATGTAAGTATTTATTATATAGGTATATGTACAGTAGTCATCTATGTATAGAAGTAGACTTATTTATTTTAGTGTCTTTTTTGTGATTTTATTTTATTCTAATTATATAAATATACTACAGAGAATATTTACAAAATTATGAAAATATAGAATAATCAAAATATAAAGAATAAATAAAATGAATATTTTATTCTAGTATATTATACAATATGGGTCCAAAATCTAACTTTTGCATCTTAACTCCAAATTAAATGAAACCACCTTCATTAAATACCTTATGAAATTATATAAAATTAAAGTGATTTTGATGCATTTTGAGTTCATATGGAGATGATATGGGTCTGGGAAGTTTGGATTTTGGATTTTTATTCTGAGTTTAGAATGTGCAATTTGTATTATTTTGTGTAAAATAAAATTTGTATTTTTCTATATATTTTTATCCACAACTTTTATATACAAAGTTTGTTTACTTTAGTTATAAATAAAAAAGAAAAGACTATGCCCCAAAAATAGATTATTAGGTATTTATGAGTTAGGGTTCCTTTTATTTATTAGCCATTATCTCCCCCAACTTTATTTCTTGTCGACCCAGTCATCTTGATGCTTAGGTCTTGGGGTTTAGGGTCATAAATACCTTTGGCATTTTATTTCCTTTTCTTTTCTTTCCTTTTCTTTATTATTTTATTTTGACTTTAAATACATTATTTTATACAATGATTAAACAATAAATAATAGATGTTAATTTATGCAAAATAATGTTATTTACCTGCATTTACTTGGGTTTAAAGCCAAAATGAAAGAATAAAGGTGATGAAATGGAGATTCATCACCCCCTACTTGCCTTTGCTAGTCCCTAGCAAACACTTATGCCTATAAGCACAAAAAAGAAAATAAAGAAAAGAAAAGGAAAGAACTTGGATTGATTTTAACTTTTAAACTCATCTTCACAAAATCAAAGTTTGGAACACAGTCAGACCTTTGGACATTAAGTTTGGTTGAAACCTTATTGAAAAACGAATTTGAAATGCAATAGCCTCTAAGACCCACAAGACTCTACTCAAGTCTTCTTAATAGCTAGGTCAGCATAAGTCAACTCATACACAAACCCTTATGACTATGAATCTATCTTGGACAGTGTGTGTGATATGTAGCTCTCCTCGATTGAAGCGGTAAAAGTTAGTCTTCCCCAACATGATGACCCTAATTTCCGAATCCAATAACTCTTTCCTCGAGAAGCGAGGTATTCCCTTCTAAGTTCAAGTACAACCAACTCAAGAAGAGGAGGTGGAGAGAAGAATGGATGGTAGTGTAGCTACCTATCCTAGGATGCTTGACCAGTGTAGCCAAGTCATCTGAGTGAAGGCTCACATACATATGACTTTGAAGCTCAAGCTTGCTTATATGCATACTCCGACAAGAATTGATTTTTCTTGATTTCTTCCCGTCTTTTCTTTTTAGTTTTTTTTTACATTTTTTAATACTATACACAACAACATTTACATAAGGACTTTTTCGTCTTAAGCCAGTAGGTTATCCCTCTTTTGAAGCATTATTGCAACCCACAACTTATGTATTTAGACATATTTCTACTAGATCGAGTTGGGGTACAATGGCTACAAATGTTTGGCTTCTGATGTTTCCATTAGCTTGTTTCTCATGCTGGCAATTCCAACCCTCTACCACTTTTACTGAGGTGAGCAAAATGTAAGGTGTAGGTGTGCAATCTAGATCACTGTCGACAAGAGTCAAGCATGTGTTCTGAAATATTCTACTTAGGCGGTCAACATGACATTGAACCAAGTCTCGTGGTCTCAAAGAATTAAGGCTAGCAGACCTGAAGAGCCTCAAATCAAATTCCTTAAAGATTCATGTGATTAAATAGATTAAGGTCCAACCAAGCTCCAATCTTCGAATTTTACTTAGGCTTTTTCAATTGTCAATTTCAATCTGAAAAATGCAAATGCCATGCACAATGCAAGGAAAATATTTTTGTGATGCAATTTTTTAATTTTAGACTTTTTATGGATTTATGAAAAGTTTTTGCAAATTTGCATGCAGAAGTTTGAAAAAGATTTTACAAATGTTTTCAGAATTTTTAATTTACAAATTTTTAGTGATTTTTCAAAAATAAAAGTTTTGGAAAATAATTATATGTAATTATTTACATGGGACTGCATCTTTATTATTTACAAGACTTTAGGATTTATGAATTTTTGTGTACACAAGATCTTGTAAAGGATCTTTATTTTATTGAATTATGTACATAGTTTTCAAAATAATTTGAAAAGAATTTCACAAATATTTTAAAAAATATATTTTACAAACTAATTTTACAAACATTTACAAAATTTGAAAACCATTTTGCAAAGATTTTTCAAACAGTATGTGTAGATTTTTCAAACTATTTTTGTAACCACTTTCCAAATCATTTGCACATAGATTTGCAAAATATTTTATTAAAATAAAGAAAGGAAATTTTTACAAACAAAACATTTTTATAAATATTGAAAAATTTTTACAAAACATTTATTAAATAGTTTTCAAAGAGATTTTTCAACAATTTTTCAAACATTTTGTAAAATATTTTTAACTTTATTTATTAATCAATATATACAAAGAATTTTAATGTGTTTTGATTTTCATTAATTACCCATATTATTTAGAAATACAAAAGTACGATTTATGGCTAAAGTATATACAACGTATATACGACCCCCCATACTTAGCTTGAGCTATGTCCTCATAGATCAGAGAGAAAAGAGAAGACATAACTCGGACTAAGTATAGAACATTATATATTACAACGACTAAAAATTGAATGAATGAGAAGTTGACCATACAACCTATAATTAGGATGAAATAATCCTAAGTATAACAGGATGTACACAAGGCATGGAGGGTCGAGGGAGGGAATATGCAAAATCATCAGCTTGACCAGCCCCCCTATATTTAGGGTAAAATATCCCTAAGTATAGACATAATATCAAGAGTTGAGGGGATAGGTGAGGGATCAAATTTCAAATGAGAACATTTAAAATTTGATGATCTGGTCCACCGAGGTCTAACTCATGCAACTAATCAGACCTCATCGCCTCTTGTCATTCCACCCTCTGAAACTCACCAATAATAGCCCAGCTGCTCCCCAGAGCTCCGCCTTCCTTCTATTGCAGGGACATCGACTGGAAGGGGCCATATGAGGCCCAAAATCTTCGAATATCGACTCCCAGGCCTTCCTTGAGTCCTCGAGCTCCAATGGTCTACCAGTGACACCCGGACATTCTTGAAGCATTCGGGAGCTACAGGTGGCTTGCAGGAGTGTGTAGAACCTATCGATAGAGCCCTAGGTGGCCGGTGACGCATGCTATGATGAATCCAAACTCATTATGGGTGAGTTCTTCCCGTGTTCTTCCACCATCATCCATAGTCGTCCGACCAGGGGCATGACTCCTAGGAAAGCTGGTTATATCCGATCTAAGCAAGCCTGCACTGTTGGATCCCCTTCTATGATCTAATCTCGGACGTCTAGGGCCCAACCGTCATCGTGCGCCCAAAGAGAGACACGCGTCAAGTGAATCATCCTCAACCGCTAAATCGGGCGCACGTGGGGGGTAATTTGCACATCCATCACATGTCTTTTAGGTTATTTTTATTTAGTCATGTAATATTTTTAAACAATTATATATTTTCTGTAATTTTTGCAAAAGGGCCCTCGGGGTTTATTGATATTACATTTAAATCCTTTTCCACGTCACCTCATGTGCTTGTGCGTGTGAGGTGAGGGAATTTTGCAAGATGGCCCCTAGGCTTTTTATTATTTCAAAGAAGTCCTGTAATTTTTAATTCTTGTGTTATATTTTTTGGATACTTTGCAAAGAGGACCTCTCATATTTTGTATATTGTAATTATACCACTAATAACATGTTAAATAGAATATATTTTGGGATTTTTGCATTATTGACCCTAGAGTTCTTTAAGGGGTTCTGGAATTGAAGAATACTTTTGCTAAATTACATTTAGGGCCATGTCAGGATACATTTTCTTTACGTTGATTTTATTTTATTCAAAATAGCTCCACACCTTTAAAAATTCCTAGAAATTTACCTTAGATATCTATTATATATGTTTTTTTACGTATTTAAGGTTTATTTTCTATTTATTAAAAATCAAAAATAGAGTTTTTATTCCTTGTTTGACTATTAAAAATCCAAAAAAATTAAAAATGATTTGAAAAATTTCAAAAAAAAATTATGTTTTATTTATTATGGTATTTTTAACTATAGAACAAAAACCACTAAAAATAGAAAAAAAACACTAAAAATTAAAAGGTTACAAAATCCTTATAAAAATTATAAAAACAAATCTCAAAAATTCCAAAAATACTCATATTTTCTTTTGAATTTTTTTATTATATATATTATATATTAAAAATAGTTTTGAAAATTTTTAAACTATTTAAATATTTTTAAATTCCAAAATAATTCTGCCTATTTATCTTTGTAATAGTTTTTCCTTATTAATTCATATAAAAATATAAAAAATAGTAAAGATTATAAGAAAAATATCAAAAATAGAGAAAAATATAAAAATATTTTATTTTGTGAATTTTGAGTATTTGTAGCTATTTATAAATTGAGAAGCTCTATATATAGATATATCTACATTTACTTATATCATTCATTATAAGTATTATAAAAATTTAAAAAAATTCAAAAAATATAAAAAAGACAATATAAAATTATAAAATTAAAAATCTAAAAAACATATAAAAACCAAAAATTCAAAAAAATAATAATTAAAACCGCACAAAATTCATAAACCCCTAAAAAGCCCCAAATCAGCTATTGTCTTTTTTAGCCAATTTTGTTGTCTATCACCCGTTCTCCCTGTGTTTGACCCCTAATGTACTTGTCCACTATACATTTATTGTAGGGTATACTAAATTTTGATGCACTTGTTTTAGATTTACATTGCTCTATTTATTCGTGCATTCATTGTTGATGCCAACTCGACTTTAGTGAGCGGTCAGCTTAGCGACACTCTATCTTCGCATTTCGTGAGGATATTTTTTAGGCCCTTGTCAAAGTTGAGTTCTTCACCCCCTACCAAATGCACGTCATGTAGATAATGACTAAAGTGTTAACTTTAGAAACTGAGGATCCTTAAAATAAATTTTACAAAATTTATTGAAATGAATGGAAGTTTTGATATTAAAAATAAATACAAAAAATTATGGGGGTTATATTGAAAAGACCCCCACTTTGCATGCGAATAGACGTCGGATCGTGTGCCACTTATACACATGGCATGCTTTAGGGAGCTGATGATGCTTCACGGATGGGTGGTCCTGATTAAACTTTGCCTAAGATCGACGGTGATGGCACATCACAATATAATTGTGGTTGTTCCTCCCGGAGTCAATTCCTCATCGAATAACGACTAGAGATAGTGGAAGAACAACCCTAGAATAGATGCCTAGTGAGCTTATATCGGCTATAGCTCGTGTCTCTGGCTACATGGAAGCATGTTCCAGAGCTGAAAATGTTCCCCAAAGGAGCCCGCAACTACTGGATGGGCCATCAGGTATGGGGCTCGTCGGAGGCACACTGAAGGTCAGAGATACCTTAAGCTTATTTCCTATAGTGGATGCCCCTCAGGAGGAGCTCTTTTAGCTCGATTCCTACAGGGTTAGCAAGGGAGCACAAGGACAAAGATTCTAGTAGGCGTACGCATTGGAGTCACGCTGAAATGAAGTGGAACGGAGGAGTTCCAGCGTGTGACGGAGGAGGGAGCTCGAAGTTCCTAGATTCGTAAAGAATTGAGGGTTGGAAGTTGGGGATTTCGTGGAGAATATGAAGGGGATGAAGATGGAAATTTGGCAAGGTTGGAATAGGGTCAGATACGACGGAACGAAGGGTCGGAGCTAGAGATACGACGAACGATGTTTTATCGTGTTTTCGATGATCAAAGATGAATTCAAAGGAACCAATGACTGATCTATGCTACTACTATCCTAAGGAATTGAAAAATGCAAGAAGAAAGGGGATCACAGTAAATGTGGAGACTGGGAGCGAAGATCGCGGTGGAGAAGGCAATGGAGCTTGGATTAACTCGATTCCAGCCCGATTTGACTCGTTGAACCCTTGGAGAGATCTGCATTGTCACCAAGAGCATTGATTGTGATTAGGGTTAGGGTTTTAATTGGTGGAAGAGGAACAAAAAAAGAGAGTATTTGTACATGCGAGGTTTCACTTAGGGTTTTTGCTCGAATCGAAGATCCTTTGACCCAAGAAAGATCAGGGCGTGTAAGTGTGAGGATCGAAGAGAAAACCGAAGAAGGAATCGAGCGGAAATATTGCAAGAATCGATGGGAAAATCGAAGAACATCGGTCAATGGGTCTGACAAGCGACTAAACCAAGGAGACCAGGGAGTTGACCTCGGTCAACCCGCCCTAGCTCCTACTTGGGCAATGTCGCCCACTAAAAGATAAACCAAAAAATTAAAATCGAAGACAATTGCAAATAAAATAACAAATGATGTATTCATTTTTGGTTAAAATATGAAAATCTTAATTTTTTTTATGTACTATTTTATTCTAATTTTTTTATTTTTACAAACTAATTTATTGTATTTTTATTTTTACAAGTATAAGTATAGGTATATTGACCTATCTATTGGGTTCTTTTCTATTTTCTATTTTACTATTTATCTACATATTTTATATATTTATAATTATTTTAAGTACATATAAATACATTTGTATTGTATTTTTCTGAGGTGATTTGTACACTTAACTAAATATGTGGATTTATTATATAGGTATGTGTATGTTTCATCTATATATTATAGTCTACTTCTTTATTTTATTGTACTTTTAGTGGTTTTATTATATTTTCATTATAAAAATATATTAAATAATATTTTAAAAATATAAATATAAAAGTATGAAAAATATAAGGATAAATAAAATGATTATTTTATTCAGGTAAATTGCACAATATGGGGTTCAAAACCTAAATTTTGCATCTTATCTCTAAATTGAATGAAATCACATTCATTAAATAGATAATTAAAGTGATTTTGGTGAATTTTGAGTTCATATCGAGAAGATATAGGTCTTTGAAGTTTGGATTTAGGATTTTTATTCTGAGTGTGTAGGGTTCATTGTGCATTATTTTTGCATGAAATAAATTTTGTATTTTTCTATGTATTTTTATTTACAACTTTCTTATACAAAGTTTAGTGATTTCAGATATAAATAATAAAGAATAAATTAAGTCCCAAATTGTCTTTATTGGGGAGATACAAATTAGGGTTTTATTGGTTATTAGCCCTTATCTCCCCTTACTTTATTCCTTGTCGACCCAGTCATCATGATGCTTAGGTCTTGGGGTTTATGGTCGTTCAATACCTATGGTATTTAATTTCTTTTTCTTTTCTTTTCTTTATTCTTTTTTTGCTTTAAATAGGCTATTTAATGCAATATTTAATATGTCAATAACAGAGGTTATTTTGTACAATATAATGCTATATACATGCATTTAGCTAGGGTTTAAAGGCTAAATGAAAAAATAAAGGTGATGAAATAGAGATTCATCAATAGGATTATGAGCAAAGCGCCTAGTTAATAACCATGATGTTTTGAAGATCTTACGTTCTCACAAGGCGGGACTACAGACGATGCGATGATCGCTCAAGAAACCCTAGTTAATTAATAATTAACCTACAATATGTATAAATCAATGAAAAGCAAAATATATGGAGTCAAAATTTATTATAACTCTACAAAAGATCTGTATAGTGCAAGTATGTGTAGAGTGTCGAACCCATGGAGCAAATGGGACAATGGGGAAACTAATGTGCAAAAACTGTGTGTTCTTGTTGCCTATTTTTTGAGGGTTTTTTATTATATATATACATATACATACATACATACATACATATATATATATATATATTAATTTTTGTTTTTATATATTTTTTAATAGTTTTAATTATATATATATTTTTAGTTTCTTTTTATATTTTCATATTTTAATTTCCCTTTTTCTTTTATAAATATTATATAAGACTATGTAAGGTTATATATATAATATAGGATAATATATATATAAGCAACTAAAAATAAAGAAAATTTTCAGAAATATTTTTTGGGTTTTAACTAATTTTTTTACTATTTTTTTTTGATTTTTTAAGGATTTCTGCTAATTCTTATGGTTTGTTAAAGTCGAAAATATCCCAAGATAATGATTAAATAAATAGGCTGACTTGAAATAAAGATTAAAAATATCAAATAATGTCCAAAATTCTTCAAAATAATTTAATATATAAATAATAATATAAAGAAAATTATAAAATAGAAAATGATATCTTTGGAATGTTTGAGAATATTTTAGATTTTTATAAAGGATTTGGGGTCTATTTGATTTTATGTACTTTATTTTTCTATTTTTTAATGACTTATGATATGAAGGATTAAAATACTAAAAAGCAAAATTTTTTTTGAGAATTTTTCAAAATGATTTTTTTATTTTTTATGGGTTCTTTAAATCAAATAGGGGATATTTGTGCTCTTTTTGATTTTTACAAAATATTAGAAAGTCCTAAATTGTAAATCTAAAATATGGCATGAAAGTGTGTGCATTTAGGAGCTTAACCCTTTTTTGGTAATTTTTGGAACATGAACACCATATTTAATAAATAGAATAAATGCACAAAAAATCAATGAACTGGTAGGGGCATAAATGCAAATAAAATTAAGCTTGAGGGATAAACTACAAATATATCAAAATATTATAACTACCGATGAATGTTTCTTGAATAATATTAATTTTAAAAACTTTCAAGGGACTAAATATAAAATGCCACCTCACATGGAACAACACATGAGGTGACATGGCTAGGACTTAATTGCAAATAAAATAAAGGCAGGATCCTACTTGCAAATATTACAAAAATATTTAAACTTCCAATGAATGTACACGACCAAAAAATAAATGGAAAAACAAGGGGGAAAAACGCAAAATACCCCCTCCTAGCGCATTGATGAACGGCTCTGATCGATCTACTAAGACACATGGCACGCTCTGGTGCTGCAATGCCAGTTCGCCTTGGACAGATCAGATTAGATCTCCTATGGGAGATCAACGTCTTTGGAGCTCTGCATCCAATGGCTATAGTGAATCTGTAATGGGCCTGATGATTCGACGGCGGGAAGAAGTTGTGGACGAATAGGGAAAAAGCTCCGCTTATGCGATCTTCCTCAGGTGAGATCTCTCCTTCCCGGCATACTCTGTTGCTTCAAAATGGCCCAAAATCTTCCTGCAAGGATCCAGTGCAAAAGGCTCCGGGGTTGGCTGGAGGGCTCCTAAAAGGTCGAAGAAGCTCAGGAGCTTTAGGAACCTCATGAGAGCTCCAAAATTGCCTCCAGCGGCTCTTTGGCCTCTAATCCTGCACATAGACAAACTAGGGTCAAGGGAAAACTACCTCGACCCGTTAGCAGATGAAATGGGTTGGAAATGGGTGTTGTGGCGGTTGCTCCGACGAGGTGGTAGTGGAGGAGCACCAAGATCCTGCTCCAGGGAGGAGCAGGTTGAATGGAGTCGACGGGGTATGGAGAATCGTCAGGGAAAGAAGGTGAAGGGTGGATGGTGGGTCAAGAACAGTCGGAAATGGGCAAAGATCTTCGCTGGAGCTAGCCTCCAGTGAACTACGAATCGAGTGAATTAAGCTACGACGAGAAGCAAAGAATTAAACTAGTGATAGAAATGAAATGCAGGAATACCTTAACTAAAAAGAGAGAAAAGATACCTCAACTGGCCAGAAGCCAGGAGATGGGGACCTCATGCTGGAGAGCGATGGAGATGACTGGAATCAACCTTAAAACCTTTCCTTGCGTCGCTACAAGCGATTGGAGAAGCTCCTATCACCAGTTTTGATCTGTAGCATGTGAGAGGAGGTCAAAACAGGGCCCATGGGATTCAAAATTGGATGGAAGGATCGGAAGAGGTTATGTACATGGGATTGGGTAGGGGACAAAGAACGAGGAGGTCAGCTCGATGCAGTGATGCAATGCCTAAGGAAATGCATGCGCGTGTAAGAGGGGAGATCAAGGTCAAAAGTCGAAGAAGGAATCGGTCAAAAATGGTGCATGTCGAACAATAAAAATTGAGGAAAAATAGGGTCAAATGAGGTCTGACAGACCTAGGACCTCGGTCAGAGTCGACCGTGGTCAACTGAAGGTGAAACCTGGTTGGTCCACATGTACCAACCCGAAAAAACCTGACCAAAACTATTTTTAAAATCAATAATAAACAAAAAGGATTTTATTAAATTAAAGTTATAAAATAAAAAATGTTTATTATTTTTTGTAGTATTTTATTATGATTTTTTTGAACTTATTTATTACAAGTTAATTTTTAGGGTTTTATTTATTGGTGTATTCATCTATGGTTTAAGTATCTTATATTATTTGTATTTTTGATTTTATTATTTTTTTCTTATTTAATAAAATTAAATCTTATTTTTAAATACATAAATATGTTTTTAATTATATTTTTCTGATATATTATGTAAACTTAAATAAATTATAGGTGTATATTGTATAGGTATAAGCATAGGTATTTCATCTATGCATTTTGTATACATATTTTTTGTGTTTTATTTATGGTTTAATGTGTTTTAAATATGTACATATAATATAAACAATATTGACAAAATTATAGACAAATAAAATTATAAAAATATTAAAGAATAAATAAAATGACTATTTTGTTCGAGTATATTGTACAATAGGTGTCCAAAACCTAACTTTCACACCTTAGCTCCAAAAATATAAAACCACCTTCATTAAATAGCTTATTAAAAGTTATTTAAATTAAAGATGATTTTGATATATTTTGATTTTTTATTTAGGGTAATTGGGTTTGGGAAGTTAGTTTTGGCTTTTTGTTTAGAGTATAAAATGAACATAGTATATTATTTTAATATGAGTCTATTTTGTATTTTTTATATATTATTATATACAACTTTAATTTACAAAGTTTCTTTATTTGAGGTATAAAAAATAGAAAATAAAATAGGTCCCAAAAATGAATTATTGATGAATTAAAGAATGAGGATTTTTGATGATTTTGGTCCTTATCTCCCCCTACTTTATTCCTTGTCGATCCAGTAATCAAGATGCCTAGGTCTCGTAGTTTAAGGTCATAAAATACCTTTGGTATTTTATTATTTTTCTTTTCTTTTCTTTATTCTATGATTTTGGCATTAAAAACAGTATTTTATATACAATAAATAGAACAAATAATGAATGTTAATTTGTACAAGATAATGCTATATGCATGCATTAGCTAGGATTTTTAAGGTCAAAATGATAGGATAAAGGTGATGAAATGGAGATTCATCACCCGTGTAGATAGAAAAAAGAAACCAAACAAAAAAAGGTATGAGAAATAAATAGTGACTATAAGAAAACATCTACCCATAAGAATTAAAATGACTACTAACAAGTATTCAACGGAAAGTAAACAACCTACAATGTAGCTCTATCATCCAGGTTACCAAATTTAAATGTCATTGTTATTTATATGTCTCCTAAATAAGTTCCATACATTACATATGAGATAAGACATTCGATTTGAACCATGAACAATTTAGATATGCTTCTCATCGGTAAGAGTACACGACGATAGGGAACAAGGTAGTATTAGTATTGGAAATAGTAGGTGGTCTTGATCATGAGGATTGCACAATATGACTCCAAGATACATCGTATCTTAGGGTTGGAGGCCTCCATAGGCATGCGTGAAGTAGATGCACCCAAACTAAGTTTCCAACACTTTCCTTTACTAACCTCCACACTTTTCTTCTAGATTATCATTCGCATTTCTTTGATAGTTCTCTTTTACTCAGAATTTATCACATTTCAACTTTATTGGTCTAATGTCCAACCTGATGAGATAAGCTGCTTGATTTGAAACATATCAATTATTATCCACTACTCATCGATAAGAGTCCACGATAGTAGTGCATAAGGTAGAGTTCAAGATTTGATAATAGGATCTGATTTAGCACTCGTCTCTGTAGTTGGAAAGCCCTACGACTACTTCCATTTTTCTTCGACTACGGAGCAAACTGGTAGAACACTTCCTTCGCTAGCAACATCCCGGAACTTCCTTCATAGAACCAATATGAGAAACCCAATTGAGTGATCAGCTCTAATTGACCTCATGTATTAATCCTATGATCGAAAGCAAAGATAAGATTACCAACCACGTGTCTCGAATACAGTCGTGCAACCACCCGAACTACATCTGGGTATTGTCAGACTATGTATTTTCCAGCCAACGCAACTGCTGGAGTCGTGGTCATCTAGTAATCTACCCGGGTACCCAAGGGTGCATGCCCATCCCTTGCGATCACTATCTCCAACTACCCATGACATCACATGAACTCCATTCATGTGAAAAACATCAACACAAGAGAATACATCCGCGGAGACACACAAAGCACATAGAAACTACATCCGCAACAAAACAGATATCACAATCATGTTAGTCATTGCTGAGCATTTAATTTCAAGAGGGGATAACAAAAGTTGTTGAAATAAAAAGAGTAATATTCTAGAGAACTCTCCTTGACTCAAGTTGCATGAACATCTCTAATAAAAAAACCATAATATGTCTGATGTCAATCACTATGTCAAGAGAAGAATAATCAACAACAACAAAAACTTTTCCTACAACAAGTAGGGCAAGATAAGAATAAAGTTCGAAGAAAAATAGTTTAAATTGGATTTGAAAATACAAAAATATAGAAGCTTTCCAAACAATTGCTCCAATATAGTTTCATCTCATAGAATGACGTCGCATAAAGGAGGAAACATAGGTGTACAAAGTCTATTATGGATAGATTAAATATGTTTAATATGGTACAATAGACCAACCCGATCAGTTACTCCTACTCGTTGCACAAGTACCCAATCATAGAACTATTCCACTCCCAAAGTGCTTGTAGGTGTAGAGAATTTCCCTATCATACCAATCAATTCCCAAAAATCCTTTAAAAATAGAACAATGACTTCAAATGGAATATAACTGGGCTGAATGTATTCAAGTGAGAACATGTAAGACTTGAAAGTTTCAAAAAAAGGGAATATGTAGTTGGAAATGGATATAGAGAAAGCACACCATTCATAGCAGGAAGCTTGAACTACAACAAACGTACTACAGTGAAGATAATTTCTAAAAAAAACTTATTCTCAAATCATTCCACGTTCACATAAGTATATGTAATCGTCGATAAACCTTGTACAGTGGATGCGAAGACAAGTTCTTTTCAAGTTCCTCCATTTGATTAATCAACTCGGCAAATTCAAGGTCCTAACTGACCAAATCCTTCACGGGATGAAGCTTTGGAAGCCGCTAAGAATCTTTTCTTCTAGTTTTCTTCCTAGAGTATATTTTCACGTTCTTTTGGTTGTCTAAGATAAGAAGGAACTGTTAATAACATATGCTGCTGACAAATGAGATCATCGGGAATGGAAGTGGAACCTAAGAACAACCATTAATTGCATTTTTTTTCTAATTCTAAAAAATTCACAACAACATTAGATGTAAACTTATGTTACAAAGTAGGGCTTGGAAACTATAATATCCTCCCTTACACATACCACATGCATTTGACCAAGTTATCCTAGACGAGAAGGGCTAGGCTAGTTAGTATTGTTCTCATCAAAGGCAGGGGAGCAATGCAGTAATGTGTCAACAATAAAGTCACTAGAACTTGTTGCAGAAGAAGGCAAATTCCCGGATGAAGTAGAGGGCTTTTTCACAACATTGACAACAACACCCCAACTCCAATAAGTCCCACCATCTCTATGCTGCTCTCCGAATCAAGTCCCTGTCATTTCGATTGCTGCATATCTAACCCTACACTTTCATCAGGTGCATGAAAGTGTATATTTCCTGGAGTATAGTCAAATAAGCTCCAGCCATCCTTAGAAAAGGATGAACAATGATGATCTGGGAATCTTGCCATCTTCGGGGACACTCCATATATAGGACAGAGAAGTCCACCTTGTATTGATTCCCCTCAATGTCAAGGATAACATCCCTCAGCATTCCCTTAGGTCTGTTAATAGACCGGTCAACAAACTGTAGGAGTTCTCGCGATCTCCTAAGAGAACCTAAATCTAGATGATCCAAGAGGGAAATTGATAGAGGATCTGCTATTGAGTAGAGTACAAGAAAAAAAAGAACTATTAGATATCTGACTAGTGATGAAGTGGGTGACCAATTCTCTA
This sequence comes from Ottelia alismoides, assembly GCA_037367405.1. Taxonomy (NCBI): domain Eukaryota; kingdom Viridiplantae; phylum Streptophyta; class Magnoliopsida; order Alismatales; family Hydrocharitaceae; genus Ottelia; species Ottelia alismoides. The sequence continues at coordinate 7,172 of JAZKJV010006857.1, read as the reverse complement.
ATCTTCCTTGGAATCTCATTTCTGATCGCACAAGTAGTGGCTATGGATAACACATGTTTCACAGTTCTCATGTTCTTCTTCCTCTAGTACTACTAGGTGTGTATCTTACCTTTAGGTACTTCTTAAATGCAAAAATCATATCCACTAATTGAAGGAAAGAGATCTCAATTTTAACATTCTCATGGCACATCCTTTCCATTTCCAAGGCATCTTTATCATTTTCTTCTGAATTTTTCTTTTTTCTCTTTGACAAGGCTTGAGGGGAAGGGATTACCGGGGGCTCAAATTTTAACATGGAAACATAATCATATGAGTTCCTATTCAACTTAAAATTAGAATGCAACTGTACAGGACTCGGACTACGACTCAGACTCTGTACATGACTCGACAGAAATGCAGAAAATAGATCTGGAATTGTTGGAAAAACTACTTATGATGGAGGTAGTCTTCTCACCTCCTGGATATCCAATAATGGAAATCGTGTTCGATGTCACTTTATTCTTCTTTTTGAATTTTCTGTATTTTTTGATTTTTTTGGTGTTTTGGAGATTCGAATCCCCCTGGCGATCCTAAAGGTTTTTTGTTAGTGATGCTACTCCTCTGAGCTCTCCTTGGGGTAGGATGGGGGTGGGGGGGGTCATTTGTATCCCCCGCTCCTCTCCTTCGTGCCAGATCAGGGGTTTGCACGGTCTTATCACTCATGCGAGTAATATGGTGAACACTATGTGGTAGAATCTTATTATCTGATTCAAGAAAATGGAATAGTATACATGATCCTTTTGGTGAATATGTCCTTGGTTGAGGTTGTTGGGGTTAACCTGAACTTGTGCGGGGATGGAGGTCCTATGTGCTGCAATCTCATCTCGCCAATGTGACAACTAATTTATATCGGCTCTCTGGTCCTGCTGCTCATTGTGAATGTGTTTGAGATCATCTAAGACCCTCTGAAGGTCAGATGGGCCAGAAGCATGTTTCGGGTGTGGTTCCTTCGACTTGCATGCACGTAGTGTAAAATTTCAATTTCAGTCTTGCAGATGCATGGAGAAGGCTGGAGGCATTGTAAGTATCTCTCTCAAGCATGCATCGCGGTTTTCACGAATGTACTGGCTTTTCTCAATCTTCCCCTGGTTTGTCACTTAAGGATATTATAGGAAATTGGGACTGGCGGACAGACGTTGTGTGTTTAGCTTGTATTCATATTAACTTCAGTGATAACCTAAAGCTAAAACTTTGACTAGTAATGCAAGTTGATGAAATAAAAAGGAATAAAAATCACTCTTGGTTTATGGTATAACAACCCTGCCATGGTATGCAGATTGTTTTGATTGTTGAGAGGTAAGGATGTATCCCTAGGATAGTGCCCAAACCTAGCGTTAAAACCTATGTAATGTGCTTGAATTTTGAATGATCACCAATAAGATGGACAAGATAAATGACCAGCACCTGTTGGTCTTCATGTGTGTGTTGGTGAATCATGGGGTATTATCTACTTGGTTGATCTTGAATGTGTCTTCTCCCTACCCTCCTGTAACCCTAGATGATATCCCCCTCCCCCCTCCCCCCGCCTATAATCTCCATCCTACCATCTGTGTAAGTCCACTCCACCCTCTAACCCTAATTGATCTTCGGTTCCCCAACCCGTAATCCACATCCAAATACTTAGGATACTTTTCAGCCTAAGTATAGGGGGAGCCTTGCACATAATTGTGATTATTCACCTAGGGTATCACCGTCCTCATTGCATATCCAATACTTAGGCTATTTTTAGCCTTAGTATAGGGGGACCCGAATCATTCATTCTTCCCTCTTCTTGTATTCTTATAATCAGGTCATTTTGACCTAAGTATAGGGGGCTATTTAAGTCAGTTCCGCTATATCACCTTGTATTTGACATGAGCTTTGGCTTCATATCATCTTGTGCTATCAGGACATAAAAAAGTTGAGTTTAGTACGATATACCCCCCTATACTCAATTTTTGCTATGTCCTCATAGCACAAAGTGATATGAAACCAAAGCTCAGGTCAAATGCAAAGTGATCTAGCAGAACTAACTCATATAGCCCCTCTATACTTAGGTCAACATGATCTAATTATAAGAATACAAGAAGGGAAAGAATGAATGACTCAGGTCCCCCCTATACTTGGCTGCAAATAACCTAAGTATTGGATATGAAATGAGGACGGGGAGACCCTAAGTGAATAATCACAATTATGTACAAGGTTCCCCCTATTCTTAGGTTGATAATAGCTTAAGTATTTGGATGTGTATTTCATGCTGAGGAACTGGAGATCAGTTAGGGTTAAAGGGTGGAGTCGATTACACAGATGGTTGGATGGACATGGAAGGGGGGTAGATCATCCAGGCTTATGGGAGGGGTTGGGAGAAGACACATTCAGGCTCAACCAAGCAGATAATACCCATGATTCACCAACACACACATGAAGACCAACATGTGCTGGTCATTTATCTTGTCCATTTTATTAGTGATCATTCAAAATTCGAGCACAATATGTAGGTTTTAAGGCTAGGTTTTGGGCACTATCTTAGGGATACGTCCTCACCTCTCAACATTCAAAATAGCCTGCATACAATGGCAGAGGTTGTTCTTCCAAACGAAGTGTGGTTTTTGTTCCTTTTCATTTCATCAACTTGCATTATTAGTCCCAATTTTAGCTTTAGGTTATTACAAGTTAATGTGAATAGAAGTCAAACACTCATCGTCTATTAGTCAGTCCCAATTTCCTTTAATATTCTTAAGTGATAAATCGGGGGAAGATTGAGAAAAGCCAGTGCATTCGTGAAAACCATGATGCATGCTTGAGAGAGATACTTACAGTGGTCCAACTTTCTCCAAGCATATGCAAGACTGAAATTGAAATTTTACGCTACGTGCATGCAAGTCGAAGGAACCACTCCCTAAACATGCTTCTATTATCGGGGAAGAATTCAAGTTACGTTGGCTAAGAGAAGTGATGTACGTGTGTATTGTGATTAAGTGTATCCTACATACAAAACAAGCACACAAGATAGGAAAATGAAAGGGCTAGGAGAGCCATGTTCCTAGTCCTAGGTGGGCACTGATTAACCAAGAATCACAGGGGTCTAAATGTCTCACACAAGGCGGAGACAAGGTCGCTGCGACGACCCTCGGTAAATCCTGGTTAGATCAACAATTAACCCACAAGCAAATCAATCAATGAAAAACAAGTGTGGAGTTAAAATTTATTATAACTCTACAAAATATGTGTATAGTGCAAGTAATGTAGAGTGTCGAACACAAGGAGCAAGCAGGATAGAACAAGCAAAATGCACAAAATGTGGTTGTGAATATTTGTCTAAATGTGCTATTTTTTGTGGGTTTTGAATTTTATATTTTTTATTTAATTTTTGAGTTTATATTTTTATATTTTGGTTTTTAATTTACTGATTTTGTATTTTCTTTTTAGATTTTGTATTTTTAGATTTTTTTAATAAAGATATAATGTATATAAGGAATATATATGTACACTAGAGATAGAGGGATAAAAATAGGGGAAAATACTCAAAATACAGGAAATGGAATGTTTTTGTGTTTTTTATATTTTTCTAATGTTTTTGTAATTTTTCTAGATTTTTCCTAATTTTTTTGGTATTTTTAAGGGAAAAAAACTAGTAAATAGTGAGATAGGTTGTTGGCTGAAATTAAAATGAGGATGAAAAATAACAAACAGAATCAAAACTTCCTCAACTTAATTTTATAATAAAGATAACAAAATAAGGAAAATTCAGAAACTGAAATTGTATTTTAAGGATTTTTTTAGAATTTTTAAGATTTTTTGGAAGGTTTTTGGTGTTTTGCTATTTTAGGGGTTTTCTTTTGAAATTTTTAATGATTTTTGGTCTGAAGTTAAAACATACAGAAACAAACAAAATATATTTTTTTTGGAATTTTTAAAAGGTAATGAAGATATTAAAAATAAAAGACTGCAGGAAGGTAGAAATGATATTTTTGATTTTTTTGACTACTCAAACAAAAAGATAAAAATACAACAAAAATTTCATTATAGAACAAAGTCAGGGGCACGTGGACATATTTTTAGATTTTCAAATAGATGAAAGATGCTCCAGAAATAAATCAATCACTAAAAATATTGTAGAAATTCTACAGGACACAAATCGTAATATTTTTTGTTGAAATTTGAACCCAAATTCGGCCCTGCTAATTACTACAACATATCCAAAAATGAGCAAGTGATATTGAGTATTTCAAGTGTTATCAACAAAACAAGCCCTATCACTACTCTAATTTCATAAATTCGCCATAAATAGTTCGTACATCAAAAAAATCTAAAATTTGGATATGATGTAGAACTCTTAAACAACTTTCTAATAAAAAAATCTCACGAGAAACTGAGTTCAAACAAATGAGTTATAGCTATTACAACACAGGGGTACAGATGAAAAAGTAAATACGAAACTGCAGTACAAAAATGTACTCGAAAACTTTCCGAAATATGTCAAAAATGCAGGGACGTGATTGCAAAATGCCCCACTAACCCAGGTGGCGTCAAGCTGATCTTGGATAACAAGGGAATGTGCGTGAAAGTGCTTCGATGTACCTGCAATTAGAAGAAGGGCTCGAGTACAAAACTCGACCAAGATGTTATGTACACAAAAAAATGGGATGTGAATGGGTTTTCCTTCGCTTTGGTGAGGGAAGAAGGATGTGCTCCGACCACCGTATGTGGCCGAAGAAGAAGGGGGTTGTGTATGAGGATACATAGAATCGCGGAGGATGGCGGCGGTGAGATGAAAGCCGCGTCGAGGAGGATGAATGAAAGTCGAAATGATGGGATCGAAGCTCGCCGGAGCTTGCTCCGACGAGGGATGAACTAGGTGATTAAGTGACTAAAAAGCAAGTAAACGAAATGTTAGAATAAATCTACGATCTACAAGTGAATAAAGAGCAAGAAAACAAGAAAAAAATGAAAGAAAATATGAAACCTCAAGCCAAGAATGGTGAGATGGACCTCACGGCTAAGGTGGCCGAAGATGGTGATGGAGCCGCCCTTCGACTCGCCTAGCCGCACCTCCGAGGAGCTGGGGAGCTCACTGTCACTTCACTCTATCTTGAGCTCCAAGGAGGGTGGCCAAAATGGGTCCAAGAGGGTTCAAAAACGAATTGGAAGAAGATGTGGACTTTTTGTACATGTGAGGTGGGCGGCTCCAAAGAACGATGGATATCTAGCAAATCGTTGATCCAATCCTTCAAGAAACCTCTGGGCGTGTATGAGGGTACATCAAGGAAAAAAAGTTGTGAAAGAAGCTTAGCCATTTGGTGAAAGGGTCGGCCTTGAAAAATCTGAGAAATCGGACAAAAACAAGGATCTGACAGGAGTGGCAGAGGCTGGTTAGAGAGTTGATGTGGTGGCAAGAAGATCGGTATGTATCTTGAGAATAGACAACTCAACTCTAGATATAAAGGTTGAGCGTGTATAACGAATGTATGTAGAGAAAAAGTCTAGAAGGAAGCCCAACGATTGGGTGAACGAATCGGCCTATAAAAATTCGAGAATATTGGCAAAAACTAATGTTCTGACGCACAGCAGAGGGGGGGTCAGACAACATGATAATCATGCTCCAAAGCATGACGCAAATAGGGCAAATACATGATCTAATGCTAAAACTATATACCGGGCGTGTATAACGGATATACGAGGAGAAAAAGTCAAGAAGACATCATCGTGAAAAGATGCACGATGCATCCTCCAAAAATCGGCGAAAACGGCCAAAAACGTGGTTCTAACACAATACATTGGTAATTTTTCTATGTATTTTATACAAGAATTTTATTTTTTTAATGTTTTATTTATAATTTTATTCCAATTTTAATATGTACATATATAATAATCTATGAAATAATAAAAATATGAAATAAAATAATGAATAATAAATAAAATGAATATTTTAATTGGTATAATATACAATAGGAGTCCAAAACTCAACTTTCAAACCGTACTCCGAAAAATACGAAACCACCTTCATTAAATAGATTATTGAAAATTATATACAATTAGAGGTGAGTTTAATAAATTTTGAGTTTTTATTTGAGAGATACGGGTCTGGGAAGTTGGAATTCTGGAACCTTATTCAGATCATAACTTTTTATCTGTGCATTATTTTTTAGTGAAATTAATTTTGTATTTTTCTTTATTTAATTATATACAAATTTTATGTACAAAGTTTCTTTATTTAAAGTATAAAAGGTGGGACTAAAAATAGGTCCCAAAATAATTAAAGAATGAATTAAACAAAAGAAATTTTTATTGTATTTTGGCCCTTATCTCCCCCTACTTTATTCCTTGTCGACTTAGCCATCGAGATGCCTAGGTCTCAGGGTTTCGGGTCATAAATATTTACAATATTTTATTCTTTTTCTTTTCTTTGATTTATTCTATAATTTTGACTTTAATTACACTATTTTATACACTATTTACATACACATGCATGGGTGCTAGGATACGGGAATTAAGGGTATTTACACGCATTTGCTTGGGCTTTTGATGCCAAAATGATAGAATAAAGATGATGAAATGTGGCTTCATCATCCCCCTATACTTTACCTTTGCTAGTCCCTAGCAAACACTTATGCAATAAGTGCAGAAAGAAAAAGAAAGAAAAGAAAAAGAAGAAGTTGGATCAAATTTGATTATCAAACTTGTCTTCACAAAATCAAAGTTTGGAGCTTAAGTCGGACCTTTGGAATTTTAGTGCGGACGGAACCTTAATGAGAACCGAATTTGAAATCCAACAGTCCTTGAGAATCCCAAACTATGCCCAAGTCTCCTCAATAGCCAGGTCAGAAATATCTCAACTCATACACAAACCCTTACGACTATGAATCTGATTCGTACAGTGTAAGTGATGGTGGCTCTCCCCAACTAAAATGACAAAGAGACTGACTTCTCCAATATGACAACTCAATGATTCCCCAATCCAACAACTCATCCCTCAAGGAGCAGGGTATTCCCTTCTAAGTTCAAGTGGCAACCAGCTCAAGAGGAGGGGGTGAAGAGAAGAATGGACGGTAGCCAGTGTAGCTACCGATCCTAGGATGCAAGACCAGTGTAGTCAAGTCATCCAGCTGCAGGCTCACATAATTCGACTTTGAAGCTCAAGCTTGCTTATTTGA